>VYZV01021313.1:3523-15946 GCA_013401275.1 Pandion haliaetus | reverse complement strand
TACCAGACAAAGCCTGGTGTCTATATGTCATTGAGTTTGTATCTGGTGGAAAACTTTAGAACACAGTTTCTTCCTGAGATAGTTATTCATATTAACCAAATGCAAGATCACTAGAAATACCTACTTACCCACATCTCATATTCTTTAAAAACTCTTTGAAGATAAAGTGAGAATCACACAAATCAGTCTTTATTTTTCCCTAGTATGATTTATGTTATTCTCAGAAATGAAACAAATCAACATGAAGAACAAAAGTCCTAGCACATAGTGTTGGATATACTGCTTGTAGATCTGCAGTCGGGACTGAATTGAGTTGTACATTAAAGTTTAGACCAGAAGGATGGTTAGGAGTCTTTTCTGTTTCCAAGTTTCATTATTTTTTACAGCATAATACAAGTCAAAGTATTTTGAATCTTAAATGAGGCTTCTAGTGTTGATTATTCTCTACGAGTGCAAAAAGTAAACAGTGAGAGAATTTTAGATAGGAAAGAAAATAATGAGAATGCTTACCGAATCCCTATCATATTCAAATGTACTGTTCACATGAGTATGTAAAAGATGTCAATTTAAAATACAGACTGCAGCTTGAGATGAATTTAATTAGAAATATTTCATTTTCAGAAGAGCCTTCTGGGATCCCAAATTTTTTATTCACTTTAATTCACTATGAATCAAGGGAAAAGTTCATCACAAATAATTCTCAGATCTGTGAATCACTTTCTTATCTGTGAATCATAAGGAATAAAAATACAATCTTCTATGGAAATCAAGAAGCAATCAAAGTTATAATGTTAAAATCCATCTTAAAAGCTGTTTGAGAACACCTAAGTGTTGAGAATGACACAGTGCTTATACATGTAGAAACAAAGAAATAATGTAACTCTTGCACACTTAAGTTGTTTTACAGAGGTAAAGTCAAATGTGACAACATTCAAGTCTTCATCCACAGTCTGAAGTTTCTGATTAGAAGACAGGATTTCATGTAAAATGCTAGCACTAGTGTAAGTCTCCTGCTTAAAGACTGTGCCAAACATAGCCATGGCACATTTTCAGTTTCTGTTGATATTTTCAAGTGCATGTTGTGCTAGCAAGCATTGTCATTGTCATGACTCAGGAATTTATAATTCTCTGGGTAGCTGAAGTGTGGGTACAGCCCTTTGGGTTCCAACTGCCTTGCTGTTTCCTCTTCCATTCAAAAATAATCTTGATGCCAGAAATATATAAATGTGAGAGTGAGCCAGAGACAGTGCATAGGTGTGTATGTGCATGTGAAAGACAGGGGAACAGAAACAGTGGAATGTAGAAAGAAAAGAGAGGTGTGACACACAAGTGGGGCACAGTGGATTTATTTATATCATACAATACATAAATATATATTAATAGAAGCATAACCAAATAGAATCTGAATATCTTCTACCTGAATTGTGATAAAGACTTGTTTTACTAAATTATTATTATTTTTTAATTTGACAAAACCCGAGGATGTATGTCTGAACCAGATTCATGACCGGAGTAACTTTTCTTCTGTGGCAATACACTGATTTACAGTAAATGAGAACATCATCAGCTACACTCGATTCAAATGATTGCACTAATTTTCAAGTCTTTTACACTTTCCAGAGATGTAATTCATATTTGGCTTTCTTCTGAGACCAAAAATTTGCATTTCAGAATTCAAGAATTGCATAAAGCTGTCTTAGAATGTCTGATTTTGATACAAAACCAGTTATACTCTTCCAGCAGAGAAATCAGAATTGTAATCTTGGACTGTGTAGCTTCAATGGAGCAAATATTGTNAAACCCACATTATAGAATGACCTGTCTTCCAGTTGCAGGAAAAAATGGGAGGTTATCCCTGACTTAAATCAATAAAATTGATTTATCCATTTTATTGTCTAATCCTGAAGTGATTAGGGTTACATAATCTAGTGAAAAAACTTATCCCCAAACTTAAATGTTAAAAAGATTCTCTAATGTCTTACTAAGTAATGCCTAACTGATTAACTAACATCTATCTGAATCTTCCCATCAGATATTAAGCAGGTCACTTTTTAGTCTACCCTTTGTAGACATGAAGAGGAACTCACCACACATCCTTTTTAGAGAAAACTTATATATTTGAAGATTTAATGACTCTTTGCTAGATTTTTTTCTAGAGCAATTCAACTTCTTCCAGCAGTTCTTCATAAGTCTAACTTGTAAGCCATTGCTCACTCTTGGTTTTCTCCTCTGTGCTTTTTCCAGTTTATCTGCTTCTTGTTATAAAACCACATTCCAGTTGCAGAATAAGCCCTTGTGATTTGCAGTCTCATTCTGTACTTAATACTATCTCCTTCCTCTCTAGAAGTCCTTTTTATGGAAGCCCATCTTCCTGGCTGAAGTTTGCATTTTTAATCTATTGCTATTATTCTGCTCCGCTTTTACATTCATTTGCAGAGAATTATTAACTTGATAATTTTTGACAGTTTCACCCATATACCTGCTTACAAATGTTTCCTTCCCTTTACTCAGGTGCATCTCTCACATAGCACAGCCTAAGTTCTCTTAGTGTTCATAAAGAAAGAATGCTTTCCGCATTGTCCTCAATAATGTATTGGTAGGCTGTGCCTGTTTATAATGCTCATTCAGCAGGCATTTTCCTTTTACCAGAAGGCCTTGTCCTTCAGGTATTAGACATCTCAAATAAGGTGCATCAGTCTTATTCCCTCTTAATATGATACTATTTTGTTCTATTCCCCTTTTTATCTTTATTTGAAGACCTTTAACAGGTTTGCTTCTCATTTCCTTCTGAGCTTCAGAGAAAACATAAATGTTTTTGTTATACAGTAAAAAGCTTTCTTTTCTCCCTACCTGTCTTTCGTATCTCTGATTTAGGCCATCAAGTCTCTGAGAGGCCAATTAAGCTTTGTTTGTGCACTAAGACTTCTAGTCGTTATTGTTTGCACTCAATACACTTTGCGCTAGTGTATGGATACCTAATATATCTCGCAAGTTCCCCTGTTATTCTTTTTCCTTTGAGCTATCTAATAATGTCAAAAATATTATTATCTTAAAATATGAACAGATTTGTAGTTGCTTACCCAGCAACCACCGGTCTGATGCAGCTAAACCACCTTGCATATGGTTCTATCTTTTGGTCTTTGCATCATTGTATTGTGACTTTTCATCATAAATTAGTTTATTTGGTTTATGATACAGCAATCCCTTACATACCAGTCTCCTTGAAACAGGTCAAACCCCAAAATGCTATTTTGTTAGGACAGCAAAATGTATGTGTGGTTAAGCATGCATGCATGCATTCTTATGTATATAACTTACAGGGGTATTACTTAATAACTTAGAGAAATATTACTCGTGCTAGAGATATTTCTTAATTACCATTCACTCACCCTGGATCCTGTAAGAAACACTTACCTATTAAAGCAGGAATATAGTCTCTAGTCAGCCCTAAAGATACATATGACATTCATGAATTTGGTTTGATATATTTAAATATCCCAAGTGTCATAACTATGTGTCATATCTCAATATAATGTCTTTTGAACATTCTGTGTTTGAAAGTATTGCATTTGTCTGAACTTCTGTTCATTTTTCCCTTAAAACTTACAATATATATCTTGTCTTTATCATCTTTCATCTCCACATTCTGTTCTATCCTTTAGTGTAGACTCTGTACACTTCCGTTTCTGCAGTAAATTAACTCTGGAAAAAAAAATGGTTTTGTTTTTATTAGGACACGGTGAATGCTGGAAAGCATTTTCTGCAGATACTTACTCAATTTTATATAGAAGTTTTATTTGACTGTACTTCTGCTTGTTCTCCACAAGTATTCCTGGAAAAAAGCTTGCCAGCCATAAAATAATCAATCATAAAACACAAATTTTAACTGAGTATGGGATTCAAAGATTTTATAAAGCAGTAAGAGTGCAGGGATATAGTGATGAGATATTGCAGACAACAGAACAATTGGCGTTCCCTCTGCCAGGGCCCTGAGGGCACTGATGGGTCTGACTGCCCCTGCCAGCCTCCTCAGGGTCTCCCCCACCCTGCCCATGGCGCAGGACCTCATGTCAGGCCCCTGAGGCCATCAGCCCCTGCCACAGCAATTTCACAGCAGGGCTGGTCTCCAACTCCCCACAGCCCTACCCTGCCCAGCCCTGGGCCTTGCTGAGCCAGGTCCTCAGCCCACTCTGGCCTCCTTCCCATCCCCATCCCCAGGGAGGTGTCTGATGCCAGGGTCTGGGGCTGCCCTTGGTGCTGCCAGTGCCCTGCTCCTGGCTGGGGTGGTGGGACTGGCCTGGGCTGCTGGGCCCTACCCTGCTGCTTCATGGAGATCAATATGGAGGTCCACAGGGAGCCCCGGCACTCTCCTCTCAGGTGCTGTTCTAAGGCATCTGGACTGGGGCTATGCCAGGCAGCGATTTGGTGGCTTCCCATCACAAAGGCACAGCTGCAAGGTGACAAGGATGCTTTGAACTTCAGGAAACCTTCCTTGGTTTTGTTACTCAAGTCACTATGCTGATGCCTTTCCCTGTGCACATACGCTGTTTGTTAGTGTGATGAACAGAGCAATCTCTTTTCCTAAGGCTAGAGAAAAAATGTGTCTATGGGAAGGAAATTGTTTCAGTCCTCAGGCTCCTAGCATGTAGATTTTAAAGAAAATCTTTTTTTCATGGATTTTCTAAACCACAGTAAGGAGACCATGTTAAGGATCTGCCATCTGGATGAGAGGTTGATGCAGACAGATTTCTGGACAGGCACAAAAGTACTTCAAGACCACTTCAATTCTTCAGTACAGTCCTGAAGAGCAGTCTGGTCTGCAGCATTTTAATGTGGCTGTTCCTGTAATTCCAAACATAAGCAGTGAACAGTGTCTCTAATATTAGCTTCTACAAAGCTAATAAAACACACCATGAAGAATTTTTGAGCAGTGCAGCTAAATTCTGCAGCAGGTCTCTAGCTTCACTGGCTTTAGCACTGTTACAGGTGGTCCTATTTTTGCATGAGCAGACTGATCTAAAGCAATTTCTCGGTTTCATTAGCCTTTTGAAAGCTTCCTTTCATGTTAGATATGAGCATGAATTACATTTTCCACCTAACTTTCAAAAAACATGAAGACCACGCAAACAAAAACTGGAAGCGATGAAAGGAGGGGATGAAAACTCCTGTTTGAATTTTCTTTCATTTCTCGTGATAATTTTATAGCAACAGGACTTTTCTGTCATGTCTCTTACTCACTTACTAAGGAGCAGAAGTAGAGGCTGGAGAGAAAATAAATGCTAAAGAGGAACTGCACTAACTGCTTGTTTCTAACACAGGGCAGTTTGGAGACGAGAGTCAGGAGCACATGCAGACACCCCTAACATGCTCCTTTGCCTTTCCAAGAACTCAGGAGGGGGTGTAACTGGAGAGCTGTGCAGGTCCCAGTGCAAAGAGCAATTTGCATGGCCAAAGGTAGATTTAAACAGAAGGCAACAGATATTCAAGCCAACTTGTCAAATAAATAATCTGTTTCTAGTTGTCAAAAGAAAAATACCATTGTACAAAAAGGTTAAATTTGGGCTGGCAAATGATCACATCAGCCCGTATTAGAGGAATGGATATATTTTTTCCAGAGGAGCAATCAACCTAAACTGTAGTTTAAGATAAGCAATTAAGCAGTGACATAAGTTGGGTTTTCTTCTGTCATAATTTAATAGTAACCAGGGTTTTCCTGCTCTCTCAAGTCCTCTTAAACAAAATATATGCCATTAGCCATTCTATTCCACTTAACAATCACAATGGCCCAAAGGAAAATCTCTGTTCCCCATTCTTTCCTTGTACATGGTAGCCAATTGCTAAGCAAACACTCCCAGACTGCAGTTCCTACTCTCACGTGTGCATCCTGTTCCACTTGTGCTTTCCTGCAATTTCTGTTTCATCATCTTTCTATTGCAAACCAGCAGCCTTTCCTTGGGATTTAACCTTTACCTACTAATATTTCACTGTCCCCATCACCCTTATTCTCTTTCTTTCCAATAAGTTTTCACTGTGATAGAATCAATATGTTTCCTTAATGAAGCAGTTACAGGTTATATTTGGAAATTTTGCATACTCTGTGGAGGAAGTGCTACATTTTGCAGAATTTTAGATGAAATTACTTGTTTCCTAGAAGTTGATTAGGCTCATACTTGTCTTGTGATTGTTTCCAAGCCTTCCTGCATTCTGACTGTTGGGTCCCAGAGTGCATCTCCCTTCTAGGATTTCAGCTGGAGAAGTTATGGAGTTTAGCTGGCTGAGTCCAAGGTTGGCTTCTTTGGTGATAAGAGCTCTTGTGAAGAAAGCTAGAAGCAAGGGCCTGCTCCTCCTTTCCCTTGGGAGCTGCTTGTAAACTGAGAATTTAGCACTGCCCCAACCTGTACTACATCACAGCTGTGTTACAGCTATGTCTGTGCCCGATCTTGTACCGCTGTGAACCTGATCCAGACTCAATGGTTTGGCATCCTGGCTTGGCCTTGGACCTAACTCACTGCTGCAGACTTGCTGATCAGTCTCTGGACTCTATCCTGACCCAGACTGTCTGTTATGTGCCCTGCCTCTTCGTCGGTGAGGTCACTGCTCTCACGTGTGCTATTGTTGTGCTCAGCTCATGGCTCCTCTTCCCTTGCAGAGCAGACTGTACTTCCTATCTTCCAAAGCAGAACTAGGATGAGGAATTTTTCCTGTGACTTCTACACATGTTTAAATGCATTTTTGAAGGTGACACGTTATCAGTTGTCAACCAAAATGTCCACTACCTTCAGTTCTTGTCTGTAAAACAGCAATTTAATTAAGAGGGAATAGATCCATTAGAACTTAGTGAAAACAAACCCTCCGTTGTAGATACCTTTAGTTTCACAAATGAAGACATTATCATTATAAGAATTTCAGTCTGGTGATGTCCACGTAAGTACTTAATGGCAGCTTAATAGTTTAAAAAGAAGCAGGTGTAAGTCAGTGAAAAAAAAAGAATTTCTTTCATATCAGACAGCTAGGCAGTGTGGCTAAAGACAAAATAGGATTTTTAAGTCCAAGGAGCTTCTTTACTATGTTTTTGGTGTCCAGTTCCCTTATACCTAAAGGTCTTTGGTCTACAACAGGAATGAATCATATCAAATGCCTTCCTGAACTCCAAAAAGATTAGATCTACCTCATTTTACTTGTCTAGAGAATCAGTTGTCTCATTAAGTTATCTGAGAAAGCACCTTATCAGATATTAGTCCTCCACAGCACAGTTCTGCTTGTTCATGCATTATTCAAAAGACACCAATGTTCTTACACCTCACCCAGTCATGTTTACAAAGTCTTAGCCACTTTAATAATTTCTGGGAAACACTATGAAAAAGCAAAGATTCAGAGCTGGAATGAAAAGAGCTTATGTAGAGGCTTGAAAACCAGAAGCCTTACAACCTTTGCAAAGTCAATACCATTATTCTATTGCAGGGTTATACCATTAAATAACTTCTTTTAGTCGAGATATACTTCATACTTATTTATCATGAAAGCTAATTTTAGTGTTGATTTTGGATTTATTGTGACTTGGGAGTGACTTATGTGTTTGAAAAACATTTATGTCTTATACCTTAAAAATCAGTGATGCTTGAGAAGTACAAACTGTTTCGGTAACTTTTTCCACATGTACTTCAAAAATCTTGCAATGCTTTGTATCTTTTCAGAAAAGCACAATGTTGGAATTGTCCCAGTGGCTCTAAGGACCGCATGGGAGAAAACACTTCTCCCACCATTGCTCATTCTGGCCTAAATTGTCCACAAAGTGCTAAACCTATCCTCCCCATCACTAGAGTTTCTGAGTATCAGTTAGGAGTTTAGATTTCTCTCCATCATTCTGCTTAGTACTTAGAATCTCTCCTGCACCTATCACATTAACCTTATTGATCTGTGGAGTTTCAGGAAAAAGTGGTTCATAATCCTTGCTCCAGAGAACCCATGTTTGAATTAATACAGAATAATCAATTATGTATCTTGGAAGAAGACACCTAAACAGAGGCAGGTAATCATCTTGGTATCTGAATGGTGTTCCGAGACATGAGAGAACCAGTTATGGCTCCTGGTTAAGAGCAGATTTCACATCTGATCTTGCATAAATGGAGTTTCTCATGCAAGGTGAAGGTAACAATATTTCTCCAGCTCACAGAGGCAGGGAGTTTAGATACATTAAAGCACTCCTTATAGTTGTAAAGGTATTATAAGCAAGAGAGCTATTAACCCCTTGCACCTTGTAAATTATTTCGGATGTAGGAACAGCCTTGACTGAAATGAGCAATAAAGCTTATTATTACAATCACACCAGATATGTCAACTTAATTTTTTTTTTTGCTTGTCCTTATTTTTTACAATGCCTACTTTATCCAGAGTAATTTATGTGAGGGGACTGAGAGCAGAGGGCAATAGGATCTATACAGATGTGCAAAATAATAAATTAGTCATGCTTGAAATCACCTATGGATAAATGAAATTCTTGACCAGCAGTGGTTGCCTGACCTGTATCCATCAAAATGTCAAGCCATGTATAGGTAGACAGCAGGGGTGCACCCTAGAAGGAATAAGGAATGCATAAATCTCTGACACTGCTCCATGCTGCTTCAGGTAATTGTGGCATCGTATACCTTACAATACTGTACACATCACCAAAAATTGATTAAAAGCAGCACTAGTAGTTATCCTATTAGCTACTAAATAACCTATCCTCACATTCCATTGAAAACATTTTAGAGTAAAGGAGTCTTTTATGACAGACTTTCTACTGTGAAGTCTTATCATTGAATAGTTCTGTAGAATTTAAACACAAATAGTACTGAATAAAGAATTTTTAGCAATCCTACAGGATTAAAGTGACAGCCCTATTCCAAAATTGTAAGGAATTGTTCAAAAATTCAATTTAAATGGTCGGGGGTGTGTGTGTCTGTAAATGCATTCTATTAATTATTCCTGTAATACTCTATTAACATTTGTAATGTTATGTTGGTTTAATCTATATTATATACTGTAGGGCTTTTGCTTACATGAGTGTTATTAACAGGAAATATCAGTATCTCTATGTTATCAAGGTTAGCTTTCTACCTTCACCAAAAAGAATGTTGAAAACACACTACATAGCCCAAACTTAACTATTTCCTTGTTGTCTTTATCGGTAACTCAAATTACAATTGCCAGAGATTATATAAAAGTCCAGCTTTTTTTCAGCTGCTCCATATATCTGCAGTATTAATAACAGATTTTTTTCCATCTGCTCTATAAATAGAAAACATCCACAAAGTTCTTTCATCTACAGTTTTAGCACACAAAATCTTAAATTTATGCATTTTCAAGGCTGTTGCTAAAGTTCCAGTGCCTTATTTTCAGGGACCATGGAAGTCAACAGAAAAATTTCCATTTACTTGTGTGAAGCAGGGCTCAAAGTTCTTAGTTTGTTAAGTATCACCCCTGCACACACTAGAAAATATTTATGTAGAAAAGAAGGGACTTTTCATATTTGTGAGGTTTGTCATTTGGTTGTTTGGAATAATTGAGTTAAACTATAGGACATCCATGGGAATTTTTGAGTTGCAGAAAGGAGAATACTATTAGAATTTTAATTCTGCCTACTTTTAGAGACCTTCCTGAATTTAGAAATCTGACTTCATTGGATCAATTTTCCTTTAAGATTAATTTTTTAAAATTTCCAATTCTAAAATCCTTGTGCATAGCACAGTGATTTTTTTTTTTACTTTTATGTTTTTAACTTGATTTTCTGATTTTACATTTTATATTTTCTGCTTTTATATTTTAGTCTGATATTCTTGTAAGTAAAAGAGAACGGACAGATGGATGGACAGGCACTGAAGAAGTAAAATTAATATTAGTTCAACTTGGTCTTTTATATCTATTTAAAAACAAAACTCCATTAAAATAAATATTAAACATTGATCAGTAGAGGTTCCATACAATAGCCAAATTATATTACTAACTTTACTTCCCAGTGCCTTTGACAGATTTTAAACCCATGTTCCTTTAATACCAGTAATTAGGGACTGAAATTAAATGACACAATTTCAGTTACTTAAAAGCCATTTTGATAATAAAACGCAATGTGATTTTGGGAGGTTGTATTTATACTTCTGACTGTGGACCTGTGTAGGTCCCTTTTTCATTCCTTCGTAAGTAACTGGCTATCTGTCTTGTATACGTATGGAAAGTTTCTTCAATTTTATGAGTTAGCACTAAAGCATCTACAAAGAGTTCTAGCAAATATGGTAAACTGATTTTTTTTAATAAGGTATTGTTTGAGCTCAGTGTTAGCAAAAAAGTAAAAAATAAAAAGGGTGGGGAGTTCTTTCTAATTTAGTATAAAATCTACATGAATATGTGCATAAAGCCCTGCTTTCTCTAAGGACTGCACAGATTACTGTTCAGTTTGTTCCTTAAGAGTCTGCTTATCTATCTTCTATCCTTCAGCTGCTGTTCTCTTGAGATATCCTAGTTTCTATTCCCCATCTATAATAGGTCTTCAATTTATAAACCAGATTACTAAATGTTGCGTAGTTATAGGTAAATCTCATGCTCTGTAGTATCTGCACTGCCTCTTTAAGTTTGGAAATAAACTATTGCCCATTGTCTGAAAGGAATCTCTGCTTGCATTAACCACCTTGTAATCTGTGGGAAAAACACAACTATAAGAATCAGGCAAACAAATAGACCATATAATATTAATAAACTATTACAGGCATCTCCCGCATTCTTTGCACTTGGCTGTCTAAACAAATCAATACAAAGGGAGAGATCCAGTTAAGGCTGGGATGAAAATCTAGTGCTTTATCTTTAAAGCAAGTCAAAACATAACAATTCAACTTTATTATGTATAGTGTAGTTCATAAAAATGGCATCCCAAAGGCTTTATGGAGTTAGATAATACTCTTCCAGAGTAAAATAATAATAATAATAACAATAACAATAACAATAATAATAATATAATTATAATAATAATAATGAAAGAGAGAAATTATGTCCACAGTCACATCCCTCTTTCAGTGGTGTAAATTGAAATTAACACTATTGAAATCAATATGCTCTACACTGATGCAGTATTACTCAGAGATTAGAATCAGGCTCTGGTTAGGTAGCAGAGAATGTATTTTCAATTGAGAATTGCAATGGAATGGTAAGTCAATGAGGCAGAGAGACACAGGAAGGCAGTTTTCAGATAACATGAAGCTTAAGTGAAGAAAGAAAGCATAAAGAAGCAGCAAAGCAATACGGATGAACTCTATCAGTGGTTCTAAATTCAAGAGGAACAAATGGAAACTCTACATAAAACAACTGTTGTAAAGATATGTGTGATGTACTCACCATCACGCTGTGGAACTCAATGGGAGTTTTTCATCAACTTCAGGTTTTCACTCTTTGTATCACAAATCAGGGACCCATTGCTGGGGTATAGAGTGCTCAAGTCAGCAGAAAAAGAAATAGACAAGAAGTGAGAAAGATTAAAGAAATATTTTAGCTGAGATATGTTGGATTGCTTATAGACAAGACAATATTAGGGAGGCATAAGATATAATATTTGTTCAGTACATAACAGCAACAGTAAACTTCTCAATTCCATGGGTTTTCTTTATCCAAAAAAACAATAAAAAGCAAAAAATAATATTTTTAGTGATGTCTGAAATAGCACTCATTTTAAAAGGTTGGAGATTGAAGTAGTACTACCTTCTCCTACAGCTGGCAGACTTCTTGCTAACACCTGCATACTCTGTTATGCAGCCTTTTATTCTGATGTGGCCACCAGAATGTATCCATCAGGCCTGATGCCTGATTATGCTTTACCACACCGTATTTAGCATTCAAATACAAAACACACACCAAATATATTCTGTAGTTATCTACAGAATAATATGAACATTTGTAAGTGTGTCCACTTTCTGGAGATAGGACACAAGTAAAATATGTCTGTCTGACAAGTCTAAGAAGCAGCCCATTAAACAGGAGAAAGAAGTTTCCAAACTTGTGTATATTGTGATGGGTTGACCCTGGCTGGACGCCAGGTGCCCACCAAAGCCGTTCTATCACCTATCACTCCCCCCTTCAGCTGGACAGGGGAGAGAAAATATAACAAAGGGCTCCTGGGTCAAGATAAGGACAGGGAGAAATCACTTAACCAGTGACCATCACGGGCAAAACAGACTCAAGCTGGGGAAAAATGAACTTAATTTATTGCCAATCAACCCCCACCCCCCACCCCCGCTACCAAAACCTTGCCACAGGAACCCTATACAATATTAAGGATAATTCTTTTTTTTTTTCAATGTTAATTTCTCCTCTGTTTGGGCATTAGCTAGTTTTTAATTTTGGTCAGCTGATTATTCCTAGAGCCGTTGGCTGAGGAAAAAAAATATTATCAAATGACAA
>VYZV01021311.1:19824-44566 GCA_013401275.1 Pandion haliaetus | reverse complement strand
AACCTAAATGATTCTATGATTCTATGCTTGCACATTTGACTACTACCCGTGCCCTTCAGGAATTGTCTGCAGAGCCAATTTCACAGATGTTATCAAGTACTAAATTTTAACACTCTATTAGCCTCGGTTACTTAATCATTACCCAGCAGTTGGATTATGAATAGTCTATCCTTAAACAAATCAGCTAGAAATCATTTGCAGCGACTCCACTGATTATTTCCACTAAGTTAAACATGAGGAAACTCAATCCTGCTTGAATCATTGGAAGTACTCTGCATGGTTTGGGTTCATTTAACAGCTATTCCAGGGTTGCGAGAGAGTTTCTTGTAAGTCTGAAGTTCTGGTTCTGCTTACCTTTCTAGTGTTGACCCACAGCAAACTCTGGCTTGGGTACAATAATCAGAGCAGTCTTAGCCTAGGTACCGAAAAATGTCTTTTTTCTCTCTCTTTTCTTTCTATTGGCCGCCATCTCTCTTGGTCTTCTTCCCTCAAAATTTTTGTCATTCTTTTGCTGTCTGAGAACCAAAATGCTCCTTTTTTTGTCAATATACACTGACTGATGCTAACCGTGTGCCAAATATCTCAGATGATTCTTTTTGAGAGGTTGATGGTTTTTTTCTGCCCCTGCTGAGCTGTGAGAAGAGTTAACAGCAGCCTGTTCTGTTCCAGATAGCTGTCTGTGTAACATGTAAATCATTGGGAATATCCTGAGTCCATTAAAACCAGAAAGGCCAGCGCTTCTTGTTGCATTATCTTTAATCATCAGTCTCACAACAAGGAAGTAGAAGGAGCTGTACGGAAATACAGGTTTAAAACCCCTGGGTGTGTAGCCCTCACCCACACCATTACTGCTGCCACAATGGAAGACAACTTTCAGTAAGGAGTGTCTTACCTCCTTAAAGCATGACTTCATATGAAAATTCCAGCTATGGCATAGAATTTGATCTGGTCAGCATTTGAGCAAATACATGTTCCTGCTTATATAAACAGCCCAATTAAATGCAGTGGTTAAATGCTTGCAGAACTGGCACTACATTTTATAATGACAGTTTGCCAAGGAAATAAGGAACTTGGGAGTAAATCTTTCCTGCCTTGTGCACAGAAGCAATCTCACTGAATTCACCTCTCTGCATAAAGCAAGCTGGATGTGGCATAATCTTCAAAGTGTGCCAAGCTCTTGTTTGCACTGGGAGCCTTGGGTAAGTAGTAGCCTAAAAGCAATACAGAAATCAATAGAAAGAAGAATGTCTAACCACTCATTTAATTTCTGAAGGCACTTTAAATTTTTACTCTGGAGAGCATCTGTATAGATCTTCACCATGGTGACTGATTTCTTTTCAAAGAAAGAAGCTGTGTGGCTCATATCTTGCATGTTTTATCTCTACTGCCAATGTGGCTGTTACCTAAGAACTGTATCTAGTGCAGTTAACTATATATAGGAAGCTAACAGTCCGAAAAGATATGGTCACAGAACCAGCTGCAGATAGCACCAGCAAAGCCTTCTTCAGACCTTCTAGCCTGCACTTCCACATGGCATTTTGGTATGAAGCAACAGAATTGTCAAAGAATCTCAGCAAAGGATCACACTACTGAATGCTTGCACAGCTGTGCAGCTGTGAACATGCTGCTTCAAAAAGCGAAGTTACACAGTTTTAACTTCCTTGGCTTATAATGCTCTTCTGTGTGCCTTTACATATTGTATGTTAATGCTTTAACAGATATTACCTGACTTAAGGAATAATTTGAACAATGTGTTTGATTTTTTGAACAGTACATTTGACATAATCAAGTATTCTAGTTTTCCATCCGTGTACCTGAACATCCTCAGATAACCTTAGATGAACACAAATACATCAAACACGAATACCAACACACAGGTGTTTTATGCCTTTCATCTGTGCTCTAGGCTCATTTGTTGTATGTAATAACATGTCCTTGCAGGAAAGACAGGAAAACTAGAGATATGAATAGAGAATTGATCCTTGGAATTCTAATTAAAAACCTGATTCCACATTTTAGAATTGCTTTCTCAGAGCTCCAAATGTCAGACAGTATTCTGGCCAATTTTCAGCAGACCTTAAGGAGCCTGATCTCCTGTCCCATGGATGAAACCAGGTGAGCATGGGTCCTGTGAGCAAGGCAGTCCCTGGGGCAGTGCTCAGACAAGTGCATGGCATGGCAGCAGGGAGGGCTAGCTGTGCCCACGTTCAGCCCACAGCTGCTGTTAATGGCATTTAGGAAAGTGGTGTGCAGGAATTGGCAGTGCTGCACTTTTCAGTGTCCTAACGTCCTTACAGAGTCATCCTCAGCCCCCACACTAGTCACAGTTTCAATATCCCAAATATTGCTGCTGTCTTGACAGCCTCTCCCATAATCTAACAGGCAGGATGGGATCCTCCCAACATCATCTAGCACCTTGGTCATATAGGGCATGGTAGAGGCAGGGGGGCTGCAAGCTGGTCCCTAGCCCTGTTAAACAGGGGTGGTTAGCAATGACCAGCCCTCTGCATGGCAGTTCTTGGTGTCTGAACATGAGCAGAGAAAGAGAGGTTCTGGGGAAGGCATGGGAGATGACAGGGGGTTTGTGGGAGACAAGACATCCCCCAAGATGAAGAGCTGGGTAAGGCAAAATTGCACAGGATTTCTGAAAAGATCAAAATGCTTCTCAACGGCTCCCTTCAGACCCCTGGAAATCCAGAGTGGTTTTGTAATTCCCTTCAGGGGCGTAAGAGCTTCCTGCTTGGATTTTCTTTGTCTGTTAAGCCAGGTGAGTGCAGCAACCTGAGGATCAGTTAGGAAAAGAGGATGACTTGATGATACTGACCACAGAAACTCTTCCTTGTTTCTTTTCTCCTTTAGCCAAGGAGCTTGGCGTGATCCAACAAACTCTGGGCCCATGCAGCCGCCTCTCATTGCACAATCTATCAGCAGCAGGTACTGCCTATAGCTGGACTGTTTGCAAGCTACATGCAATTCAGGAAGCACAGATTTGTCCCTGCTATTGCATTAGGTGTTGGCAAGTATTGTTTTTAAGTTATAAATGCTGTGTAACTATGCAGATTATTACATTTGCATTTTGAAGGCAGCATACAGGCTGAGGACAAGGTGCTGTCATTTCCCTGAAAATTTCTTCCTGATAGGAACAGTACTGCAGGCTAGAAACTATTTGAGGGAAGGGGACATGTCTCTTTTTTAAAATTATTTTCAGGATTTTTGTGCTGGAGGCAAACTGCCAAAGGGGTTGACTGTTTTGTACTTTGAATGTCAATACCAATAAATTAAGGAAAAGAAAGTGTGTGTCCATTAGTCTATGTATGTCACAGTTGCAAAACTAGTTAAATTGGGTACTTCAAAGGAGGGTTTTTATCCTAGTCTCAGTTTGGTAGGCCAGGTGTTGAGAGTAGAGCTATAGTTATTAGATGGACAAAGAAAGTAACAAGAAACTGTGTGTAAGGTCTCAAAAATGGTGGTCTATTGAATTTTGTTATTCAGTGATATCTGACTGCTTCTTCCTATTCTCCAAAAAGATCACTTCAGTGGTTCAGACCAAACCTTGTAAAGCCAAAAGCTGCTGTATAAATTAATAATGATTACATTTATCATTTTTAACAGTGGTAAAAGCAAATGCCGGGCGAGGAGGCCTTAAAACGCAAAGAAGAGATTATAAATTAGTTTAAAACCTAATGCAACAAAGGGAGAAATGGAGCTGAGTACAACAAAAACTTGACCTAGCTTCTCAGCCTAACAACGAAGTTTTATTTTAGGACATACATGTATATTTTGTTAACAGAGACACATAAACTGAGATTGAGGTATGAAATGGAAACGGGAACTAAGGAGAGATTTTCATGAAGAAAAAACCCAGAGATGGTCAGAAAGAGAATGAGGACAGCTGCTGGAAAAGAAAACCACGACGTGAGAGTAGCAGCCCAGCAGTGTGGAGGGTGAGCTGCAGCAGAGGCTGAATTCCTGGAGGGGAGCTGGCTCGCACTTGACTGGGAGGTCATAACACCAGCTTTGAGCTAAATGTAATGAAGAGGGTCGACAAGGTCAGGTTTATAGCCAAGGAGAACAGTTTTAAGATCTGCTTTATAGATTAAATGGCAGTGGGGAGCCAAAAGGAAAGAAGTTTGAGTAATCATGGTAGTAGATTGTGGGAATTTATATTTGCAGTTTGGTTACCAGAACAGCAGAAAGAAAGCAGGTCTTAAAATCTTTTAACAGAAAAAGTATTTTGTATGTTGTTCTTTCATCGTATTCTGCTTATAGCAATGGTAAGTGTTTAGGATAAAATCTCTCTGGCCATGCTAGGGCAGTAGTACTGCGCTGGTTGTGACATAAGACTGTTTTGAATAGAAAACAGGAAATTAATCTCTGATTGAGATCTGTTTCTTATCACTCTTGTCCTACTTTGAAGTTCTTATATCCAAAGTATTTTCCCTGCAAGCATGAAATTGTTTTCATAGTAATAACTTCCCTTCTTTCCTCCCCTCTTGAAATTAGCTGTTGATTCTTTTGCATAGACTGTCTGAAGAAAATGTCTGGAGCCGAGGCAGGAGCGAGGTATCCATGTCAGGGTCTGGAGGGTCCATCTGTGTGGCAGCATGGGGGCACCAGGGAGTGTCATGAAACCTGCCCACGCTGCCTGGCCCAGAACAAAGAAGAAAGCAGGTGCCACTGAGCTGCAAGATGTCTGGCTAAGTGGGGGGATGAATGTTGGCTGTGTATCCACAGTGCATTAATGGCCCATGTATTAAGAGCAGGTGAGGGTAAAAAATAGACTCTATCAGCAGAAGGGACTAGAACAGGTTATAGTTCCCAAAGGCAGAGGAAGCAGGATTGCTAGCCAGGGAACCACAGTGAGGTTGTGCTGTCTGGGTGACACCACCACTGCATGCATTTCATAGTGACTACATCTTTCTTTTGTCTTCTGCATTTAGCTGCAGGAATGGTACCACTATAAAACTTAGCAGTAACAGGAGTGCATTTGCATCCACAGCACAGAAGCAGCAGGGAGATGAGCATGCGCTTTATACAGTGGCTGTGCAGAATAACAAGAGATTTCTCTTTTATTCACCGGAGTACCCTGCATATGTCAGAGCAAAAGGGTGGGGTGGGAGTAGGTCTATGGAAGAATTGAGTATGAGTGATCAGCAGCTATGCATATAATCACAACACACAAGAGGACACGTCTTAAACTGGAACAGAATATGCAACACGAGCAGCCAAAGCAGAATAGCACCTGCTCACAGCTGGCCACAAGCAGACCTGTGAAAGCAGACTAGGAGAAAGAAAATGGTTGTGGTGGCATTACAGAGTTTCCTTAGGAGGAAGTATCTCCTCCCTATTAGAGGAATCAAGAGTTTGGCCCTCAGGGGAACGGGGGTAAGGCTACCTGTTTAAAACCCCTGTTTTTCAGTATGCACTCCAGGACCTGTTTGTGCACCTGGATGGCTTGCTCTGCACAGCTCATGTGGAGATGTGTCGGCAGAGGCAGTTCTCATCTCTCATCTTTAAATGAATTTGCCTACAAAGAGGAGGCTGCATGAAATGACATGGGGTTTTTCCACTAGTTTGGTGAGAAGAAAATGCCTGCCTTTGCCTCTTTAGCTGGCCTTCCCCTGACATGTCAGCAGATCTAAGACCTGGATGCAAGGTCTGGAGGGAAGGCAAAATTCTGGGACTTGGGGTAGTGTTGTGGAAGTCAAGTCCTTCTTCACAGTGTGTATCTGAGATGGACGTAGCAATACTGTTGTGGGAGAGATGTCCTGCTCATACTTCTCACTAGGCATCAGTGCTTGAGGTCATGTCCCTGTTATTTTTGTCCGTTTTTGTACAAAGAACTGTACCTTTTAATCCTTAGTTTTAGTACCCTTCTCCCTTACGTGAGGAGACTGGTACCTATGTATGTGATTTGCATATGTGCATCTCCACTCACAAACACATCTTATACATAAAAAGTCTTGATAAAAGCAGTATTGTTATCTTGTCATATATTAGGCTTGATAAGGTTACTTTCAAGGTTTTTTTTCAGTGAAGCAGTAGTATTTTTAGGGCTTTATATCTGGAATAGCAAATCTGGGAACTGAAGAATACATCCGCGGGGACCAATACTGTTCTAATTTTTCTGCTTCTCACAGCAGGATTTTGTGTTAGAAATCACTCATTAAAGTTGATTCAGTGAGATACGGTGCAGTACTACAATTCTCTGGTGAATTACATACATTCTCACTGTGCTACAAAATAAATATTTCACATGGAAAATACTTTCTGAGAAATAATCATTTGGCAGACATGCACTATCCAAAATAAAGTTGTGGAGAATTTGCTGGTGCCCACAACAGAATAGCAATGATTATACGAAAAATTTCATCCTGGAAGTTTATAAATCACTTTACGAGTTGTTGAGCGTGCTGTTTGATGTTGTACACTTCTACACCATAGACATACAGAAAAAACACAGCATGTTTGTGTTTAGCTTTTCCTAGAAGAAGCTCTGAAAGTTATGTTTATGTTGTTTATTAATAAAATGCTGGTACATGCTCAGTGTGTGCTTGCATATTCATATATAGGTTATTCTTGAATGTTTTGAGCTATCAGTTGAGACTTAGAGCAGCTGATCACAAAATAATAGCTGTGAAGTTCTGACGCTGTGTAGCTGCACTTGTGAGTGTGGAGCCCAACTCAGGGCCTGAACTGTGTCTCTGTGGGCTTCTTGCTCCACAGCACAAGCTAACCCCTTACCTCAGCTGCGTAGGGCTAGTGCTCTTGCTGGGGCATAAGGACAGATCCAAAGGCTTCCTGCTGCTACATGCAGGTTTCTCATATAAGTTTAATGGTTGTGTTTGAAGCTGGCTTAACCAGATGCTGACACTATTAGGCTGTGTTTGACAAAAATATGTTTCGACAAACATAATGCTAATGGAAGTTACACAAGGGAACACTGAACACAAAACCAGGTGGCTCTGGCAGAGCAAAACGTGTTCAACACACTTTTTCAGCAAAATATCATTGTTGGGTTAAGCTGCTTTGAGATGGAGTTGCCACTGAAAAGGGTGATTATGCCTTGCTCCCAGGTATGTGTTCTTGCTACCTCTTTCCTACTGAAACTAGGAATTGTTTAGCAAGTAAGATCAGCTTGTTGATCTAGTTGAAGACTATGCCTTCAAGAAAGAAATATTGATCAGTAAGATCAGAGGGCTGACAAGTCTCATGGCTGAGGGATCACCACAACCACTGCAAACGCATGGCAAGCTTGAGCAGCTTGATGGCATGGGAGAAGCAGGACTGCTCCTTTTAACAGCAACATGGCCCAAGATCAGCTCAGGGTGATGCTGAAACCATACCCTCAGTTAGGATCCCCCCTTGGTTCAGCTCAGTGCTGCTTCTATCTCTTGGGGGGATAACAGAGCTCCTGGCAAAAACATTTCCTGACCTCTCTCAGAAGAATCTCTCATTTGGGATGCAAAAGTCTTAAGAAGCCACAGGTACAATTAATGCCTCTGCATTTCTTGAGTGAATTGGATGTGACTCTTACTAGTTGAATCCTTCTTTTTTTCTTTCAGCTACAGCTGGGGACATTTGGAAGCTGGCTTCAAGTCCTCTGAAGGTACTAGTAGTCTTTATGGAAATTTTAGCTAAACTGGTACAGGTACAGCCACAATTAAATCCTCATTGAGGGAAAACAAATAAAGGAAAATAAACAAATGTTAGATCAACCCCCTCCCAGCAGCCCTCACAGCCTACACCTCCATTTAAAATTATCTTGGCACCTAATTTTAGTGGGGCTGGTGTCTTGCTCTGTGACCTCTGCCTGCCTGGTCCCAGAGGGTTATTATGGACATCTATCACATAAAGATTTCTTTGCTTACCCTGTGGTGAAGAGAACACCATTGGACAAAAATAGCTCTGTGACTGCCTTGGTTACAGTATGAAGCAGTTTCTCTCTGTTCAGTATAGCTGAGCCTGTAGAAAACGTTAAGTTTTATATTAATAGCTTTTCTTTGTGCCTGAAACCCCTTGGGAAAGATGGGATTTCATGGCTTTCTAAAAGCTGTACTCAGGATAGTTGTTGGAAGTAAACTGATTCATAATCAATATTGCCAGGCAGGCACTCTTGATGCAAAGGAAGTATGTGGGCAGAGGAGAGAAATAAGTCCATTGAAGGAACTAACAGCAGCCTCCATATATAGAACTTGGTGGTAATAAATACCAATAAAATAAAATTTATATAGATGATAAAAAATGAAATATATGATTCTGGTGACTGATACGTGATTCTTTTTCTTTTCCTTACTTAAGTCCCTTCCTTACTGTCAGGTACCTAAATAAGACCTATGTTGTATGATGGAATTGTTCCAGGCATTGCCAGTTGATAAAAGACTAGAGGCACCTCCACAGAAGGACAAAGCTATTGCACTGCTGAATGTATCCCCTATATTTCTGATGCCTAATTTAGTAGTGGAATAGAGTTTGTACTCTCAGCTTTCTCTTCAGTGCTTGACATGAGCTATGTGCTAAGGAGTGGGGCTTATAAAGGCCATCATTAGTAAGTTCTCAGCACAGGACTACATAAGTGAGAAATAGGAAAAAACAAGTACCAAGGTTACTCTTTTCCTTTCAGGTAGGTGGCTTTCTATCTTTCACTGGACCTCGAAGAAACTATTTGCCTTTCCTGACACCTTTTCATAAAACAGCCATGATGTAAATCAACATTGTTTTTTTATTTTAAAAAATTAGTGAAATTTAAAAGTAACCTTTATTCAACCAGCTGTTACCCCCTAGTATTGCAGCACAGTAGTATAATACAGCACATAAACGACTGAAACCTGTTCTCTGCTAGTGTCAGGAAGATTGGCACTCTGCTTTAGCAGAAGCATGGGAACTGAAACATCAGTTAGATGGCTCTTAGGAATGAGGCTGAGGAGGGAAAGGAGAGTGAGTCAAGGGAGCGAGAAGAACAAGAAAGATTGGCAAAGTGACAAATACCTCTTCTCAGCATCAGTCTCCACTTTTAATCCTAAACTTTCCCCAAACCCTCCATATGTTTCTCAACTCCAGAAAATCTACAAATCAAGAATCAAATTGCATATATACTAAAAATTATGTTCATTTTCAAGATGCACCAAAAAGTGAGCCTAAGACAATTTTAGTAGATTAAATCCCTGGGGAAAAAAAAAAAAAAAATATTTTGGTGTTTTAAGCTATTGTCTGCCAGGTTAGTATAGGACATATGCTAAAAAAATTATCTTCTAAATAACATCCAGATCTACAAAACTATGAAGCAAGTTCTGCAATAATGTGACTGTAGGCCTCCACTGGTATCAACACACAAAGCAGTCATGGCCAGCCAGCTGCATAATCTCCCAGGTCAGACCACGGCTGTGTCCATCCCTCGTACTGTGCCAGGTTCATTGAGGCCTGGGCAGTAACACCTGGCTCTTGCGAGACATTCTGTCCCCACAAGTGGCAAAGGTATTTTGTAAAATGTTAATCAGTGAGCTTGGAAAGTATTGCCATTCTCATTTTACAGGTGGAGGAACGGATGCAGAGAGATTAAGTGGTTTATCAAAGGTCTTAGAGGAAGTAGGTGGCAGAGCTGAGAGTGTAGTTCAAGAAGACTAAGTCTCATGACCTTGATCTAAGTGACACTTTCTTTGGAAGGCAACTTATTATTCACATCTGCCTTTTTGTATAATAGAGATACTTAATTCCAATTACAGGAAAAGAGAATTATAAGAAATGGTCAATTATGAGAATAAAGTTAAAATAACTAATAAAATAGAGGAGGATGTTTACTGCTGAGAGGAGTACAATGTTGAGTCTGTTGGGAGCATGAACACCGTTAGTTCTGACTTCTGCAAACAGACTTTGTTAAACTGGCAATTGGCACAAGGAATCCTCTGCTGCATTTCCAGATATGGGCTTAGTTTCCCCAGGGCTGTCTTCCATGCATTCATGTTTTAAACGATATAAACTATGACTTCCTGAAAATAAAAATAGCTTTGTTAAACTTAGATTTTCAATAAACTACATCAGATTCCATGAGGCAGAAAAAGTATTTCTTTGCATAATAAAGGTTCTGGCTAGTAACAGGACATTTTAAGACTTAAAACACATGCAATGTCCTGAGCCTCCTCTCATGTTCAGCAGCTTAACTCTGAAAGGAATGAATGTTACTTCTCTCCACGCTTAACTTTCTTCTCACACTGAAGCTTTTAACAACAATAAAAACCTAAACCCTACATCTGAATTCCTCTATCAGACAGAGAAGTGAAACAACTTACAGCAGTATCAGCATTTCATATTTTCTGCTCCATACACAGTAGGACTTCAATCTACATGCAACTTGGTGAACAGTCTCACTGAAGGCAATTGAACTGTTCCCATACAAGAGGATAAAGAGCAAGAATCCATCTTTTTTTACTTGTGAGCCAGATTGCCATTCTAGAGATACCCACAGGTCATATGCTTGGTGAAATTGCAGCTCTGGAGGCTCACTGCCATGTCGTTGTAGAGACGGACACAACACTGAATATCCAGTTGCAGCAAGCATCACTTTATTTTTCAAGCAGTGCCTTTTTATATACTCTACCATTCTACTTTTTTCCAATCCGCTCTCACATCACACGCCAGCCAGCCAATACAATTGTTGATCACGCGCTGTTCATGCTCTGGTCAAAGCCAGGATGTTTGCCAACCCTTAGAATGCTTATCACTGTGTTCAGAAGTCTAACAGTTCCTCGGACTTGTTTGCTCAGCTTTTCTCAGGACTCTCCAGTCTCTTCAAGGCTACATAGTTATCTGCTCAAGCTCAATGTTAAACTTGCATTCTGATCCCTCGGACCAGCCGAGGTCTCCCACACTGCCAAGTTGTGTAGGCAGGGTTTAACTGCTGGGCTACCTGCACTCTTCAGAACAGGCACTCAGTGAGGGCGAGCACCACAAAGTAGAGCACCATGATGGGCAGTGTCAGATAGGAGTAGCTTTATATTTTCAAACATGCTAAATGAATGAGACAGCTTGCCTGTGTGAAGTTTCACATGGGTGTGTGAAGGGCTAAGGCCTTAATAATGTATCAGAGTCATTGCAATGGTATTTTCAGGGACAAATGTAAAAGGAAGGCTAAATCCTACAGAAGTCTCCTGAGATCCAAACATAAGCAATGTGCTATACCATCTTCCTGAGTTTATTTGCAGGCCTGAAGAATGCTTGAAGTGCATTTTCTCTGTCCACCACAATGTGTGTTTCAAGCGAGTTGGGGAATGTGGTTTTTATTCCCTTTTTGTGGTTGAAAAGAGACCCTTTGCATTGTCAAAGAATGGACGTCCATTCAGTCTAGCCCAGTCAAAAGCACAAGCCAAGATTATATCCTTGCTGGAAGAGGGCACCAAAGAAGGGTCAGTTTCCTTCTTCCATGGGTACTTTAACTCATCCCTGTCAGTAGTTCTCTTCCTTTCACGTCTGCATTGCTGCAGGAGGTCTATCACTACTCCTGATTGCAAACCCACTTCACTGTTAACAGCAGAGCGAAGAGACAACTGGGAAAGATGTGTAGGAGAAACAGCAGCTAAGAACACAGCTTTCTGCAGCCCCTTGCTGCCAGCCTGAGGAGAAATTATAGAGCTGTGCACAACATTTTCTGCAACAGTTATTTCATCTGGGGTAATAGAAGCACGAAATGAGAGAAAGTCAGCTTGCAGAATTAGCACCCTTGCAGTATTAGCATCTTGTGGCCATATAAAGACAGCAGCCTCTAAAGTTGCTTCAGTTGTTTCTCTCCAGATAGCACCACTGGCAATGACTCAAGAATACAAAAAGAATTACAGAAGAACCACTGATGCAAAAGGGAATAAAGAAAAACAATGGGGATGTTTTTAATGAACCACTTGCTCTGTTACAGGCAGTTTTCAAAAGTTATTTTTATGATTAGTTTATATTTATACACTGTTATTTGCAAATCTGCTTTTGCTAGTACGCACCAGTGACTCAGTTTGTAAGGCACTCCTCAATTTTTTATGCCCTCACAGGAGTATACGGTTATTGGAGGCTCATGGAACTGGTTCTCTCTCTCTGCCAACCATGCATGCATGCACATGTATTTGATGTCATTATTTATTAATTCTCTGTAGAGGATACAAGTACAGCAATCAAATAGTCCTTGAATGGCCAGGCTCTGATAGTCTAATTTTTTAACAACATGGAAGTGAAACGTTCTATGCCCAGCTGTTCAATTTATATCTTTTGTTGTACATCAGTGAATTTAGAGGGTCTGATATTTAGGGCACTTCTACATTTTGAGGTCTCTGTGTCATTATAGGTTTATCTGAACTTTAATTTACATAATAGACAAATATATATGAATGCAGTTTCCTTTTCTGTATTGCCAAATGAGGATCCAGCAGTTATCTTTTTCAAACGAGTAAAATAGAAAATAAATAAACATTGTAAGTGCAGGTGGAATTGTAAGATGTCCTGAGTATAGTAAGTTGGGAAGCCAGCGGTCCCGAGTTCTGAGCCAGATTAGAAGACACTTTCAAAGGCTGATGACAAAGTTACATATGTAAATCCATACTTTAGCAGTATAATAGGGTACACAGTATGTCAGGGCTGCTTAGAAGAGACAGGAAGCCTAACACCCTCTGGCCAAGTTTTGTCTGTGGGCTGCTACAGTCTGCTGTGTAATGTGCTTACTCTCTAAATCTGAAATTATTCAGACTCAAAATCTGAAATTGTTCGGTTTCTACATGAGCAAGTAGCATGGTGCAGCAGCAGCAGTGCAGTAGAGCAAAGCACTCGGTGCAGAAGACCCAATGTCTACACTACACATATTTTGGAGATTTGGGAAGACAAACGTAGGTGTGAACTAATTGGAAATTCCTGAATCCTCAGTACTTTAAAGGAAAAATGATTATAAGCAAAAGAGACAATTGGAAAAAAGAAACTGCTAGAAAATAAGCCTGTGGCCAAATTGAATTTCTTTTTTTTTTCCTTTGGATTATAGTTCTGCATGAACTGAGTACCAGCAAAGGCAGTTTTTTTCAGTGTCAAATTGGGTTGAAACAGACCATTTTGATAAAAACCCAGGGAGAAAGATTTGTCTTTCAGTGGGTAGCCTGGAACTGTCAGAATGGTACCAAGGCCACCCAACTGGTCATTTAACAATCCTTACCTCCTCCTTCATGATCCTCAAGGCAGAATCTGTTTCTACATATGTGAGAACTTTCTTGTTTTGGTTTTAAATATGATGTAGTGGGGCATTTGGATGCTGGCCCAAGGCAAACAGTAAACAACAACAAAACTAACAGTAATTATATTTAATAACCTGAGCTTCCATTAAAATTTCAGCCTGCTCCTGCTCCCTGTTTTCAAAGCAGTTGACCACCTTGGGAAATGAATGAATACATAGCCATTTCCTGCTTCTGTAGATTCAGTTTGTTGTGCTTGTAAAAATTGTATATGCAGCAGTCATGTATGTGTGAACTCCAAATGGACAGAAGAGCCAGAGAAACTGGTATCTTATTCATAGAATCATAGAATCATAGAATCATTTAGGTTGGAAAAGACCTTGAAGATCATCAAGTCCAACTATCAGCCATGCCCACTAAACCATGTCCTGAAGTGCCTTGTCTACATGCTGTTCAGGCACATACATATCAGTAGTTATAAAATTTGAACTGAAATTTTACAGCTGTGAGATTTTCTAACATTAGCTTAGGACAAATAGGCTGTGCCTTCACTGTGGGGTAAGTGTGCTTTGTGGCATGTCCCATATTCTGGTCCACCAAAGCGCTGAACATAGGACCTGCGGGAGCCCATTGTAGGTCCCCAGCGGGCTGCTAATCCTAGTTAGCTTTGTATAACAAGCAAGGTACAACCAGGAGAAAGAGGCAGGTACAGTGTGTTCCCATATTGCTGGTGTATCCCAACCCTATCCTGGCATAAATGTGCACTCCTAGATTGAAACACTAGAAAGACAATCATGATCCAATTAATAATATATGGTGAAATGTATGTAATTGATGATGGCAGGTAAGCACGAAATTCTCAGCAAATTTGAGGCACTTTCTGAAACAGAATCTGGCCTGTTCCTGAGTTATAAATTTGCATGTGTGAAAGAACCGTTTGATACAGAGGGAGTTTGGGGGATGGAGAGGGGGAATTTCATAGCTTTAAGAGGAGGGTTGGGGTGGGGTGCATGTATGTGTGTGTTCTTTTTAAGTCTCATTTGAGAGAAGTAGTAGTAGGAGATCTGTAAAGGAAGACCAGAGCATATTCAATTGTTCTGTTCCCACACTAGATTGTCTGTGCATAATAAACAGAACATGAGCCCCATGTCTCTAATTTGACATTTTGAAAGTCCCTCATTCTCTTTTTGCCCAAGGCAGACATCTATTCTCCTATTAAAGTTCCTGTAAAACTAACTAAACTTAATCCAGCTTCCACTGAAGTCAGTGGGAATTTATAAATTGATTTCACTGAGAACACAAATAGTCCTCTAGGATACATCCTTGCTTTTTTTTTTTTTTTTTCCCCCTCGGATTATGTGATCATAAGTACCTCTGCATTCTTGAGGAGGTGGCATGGGAGGTAGGTAGAGTTTCACTTCCCAGGAAATCTCTCATTTTTTCCCAAATCTAGAATGGGTTGGGGAAAAAACCACTCCAAATCTGTCTTATGACCCAAATGGGTTAGTACATTTTTTCTATTTAAACCCCAGTTAACATATGCCTACACATTAAACTCAGTTTGCCACTACAAGTATCTTATAGATAAAGTATCTTACAATACCAATCTGTAAACTTTTGCTAGAGGCTACCAAAAGTTTTTGTCAAAAATTTCCAACCATTCCTGAGTGGTGGGAATCTGCTGGTGCAGCATTACAGGGAAAGCTCTGACAGCTATGTGGAACAGGTTTGAGCAGCACTAGTTGCCAACAGCATGTCTTTGCTGTTGTTCCCACTTGTTCTTAACATTACTGAAGTTGCCCTAGCACTGGCAACGTGTAGGTTAAAAAATATCTTTAAACAAAAGCTTAGTGCTTGAATGATTTACATGGGTTTTAAATGTGATCCCACATTGCATGGGTAAATTGTGCTACCTATTTTCCAGCAAGATTTTGGTTTAAACCCAGATCTGGCTATCAGCGCTTGAAGTGCCTTAGGGACAGGGCCTCGAAATAGAACTACTATATATAAACAGATGGTGACAAAACTGTAAACTTTTGGGGAAAGTCATGAAGAAGAATGTCGTTCCCAGTCCTCCATACACTGAAGCAAGTCACATGCTTTTGGTGTCCTATGGACCCTCTTCTACTCCGTAAAGCTACTGAAAGAAAGCCCGTAACAATGGCCTGTGTGATACACTGATGTTACTCCCCGTTTTGAATTCTTCACTCCCTGGATAGGGCAATGCAGTGTGTCAACCAGGACGTCTCAGCTGGTTCTGGTTTTGTCACACAGGTAGGCTACGTGTGGTCTCAGTGGAGAAAAGAGGTGGTTAACCTGCTTCCAAATGTGTATTTGGACCAACAGGGCTAAAAATACAGAAACCAAAAGGGAAGCAACCACGTGGTGGACACAAAGCACAGAAGTATATACTGCCTTTTCAAAATTATACATCCTTATATCCTCCAGGGCATAGTCCTATTTAAGTATCATTGCCATGTACAGCTCAGCTGTGGGTTGTTTGAGGAAAAGACCCTTTACAGTTTCAGTGAGGTATTCAGCATATAAATCCTTGGAATGTTTTCCTAAATATATAAATGGTTGGGACATTTTATATAGTTGTTCCCTGCTGCTATCCTCTATGTTTTCACTATAACTTTTTTTTTCTTATTAATTTATGCACACTGTAATCAGTCTCTTTGTCAGGGATTTTCAAACCGGAAAAACAATTCATCAACTTTTTGCTTGGACTATTTTTGGGATGTTAGAAAAGTAACAGTTATATTATTTAGCAAGGGGTAGCCTATCAAACTCCTGAACCTGGTCTGGTAGCATACTTGTTTTGCTTATGCATAGTACCTACACCAGTGAGCTTTGTTTACAGAATGAACTGTTCTGGAATGAATAGCTGAAATCTACTTAGGTACAATAAAAGTCCTATTGCTTTTTAATAAGAGATGTTGCTGAAGTTGCTGTAAGTTTCAATGGGAATTCAACATCTGGAGCGCGTCCAAGATCTGGCTTCTAATTTGGAACTTGAATTACATTTAATAACCATTTAAAGCCTAGATTGTTTTTAAGTTTGTCCACCCAGTTTTATCATGCAGTGCCTGCTTTTTCTTTGCAATTCCTTAGAATCCACCAAACTACTAAAATTGCAGGACATGGGTATGCCAATTACCAGCAGCTGAATGCTTCTATTTACAGGGGAAAATCAGGTGTGCATTCCTGCAATTTTTCACAGAAACTTACTTGTACAAATTAGCGTGGTCGTTTTATTACTTTCACCTGAAATATTTTCTTTAAACTGTTCCATAACATGATGGAGGTACGACTTGGGTACCAGTGGTGAATTCTGAATGGCCCAACATTTCTCTGAATGATTGCAAGGGAAGAGGTTTCTCTGCACTGCAATTGCTTCCTGCTGTGCTACTGTGACTGACCCACAAAAAAAGGAGGTTCCAGGAATATGTGAGGTACAACACAGGGCAATAAACCTTAGTTAAAACTACTCTCAGTGCCATTCCATGTATTGGTTATCATAATAAAGACCATCTAATGTCTTGTCTCACTGGATGGAGGCTTGACACAAATGCCACTGAAGTGGGAGGAAGGCTTTGGCCATTTCACCCTCATTACATCAGTACCAACCTATTGCACTGCTCCTGCTGCTGGCTGCCAGGTAAAACCCTGAAGGCATGGCAGCATACTGCTTCCACTGAGGGCTCATACCTCTGGAACCCACTTCTTCTGACACTTCTCAGAAAGCCATATTTGATAATCTTTTAGTTTGCAACTTAGCAATTAATTCATACAGGTGTCTTTTTTTTTTTTTTTTTGCAGCACAACTTCCAAGGCATTAAATCCCCATATTGTAGAAACATATATCTATTTCTTTTCATCTTTGGATATAGCAGGATTGTAGCTAATTCAGGTTAGATATCCCGATGTGCTAACATGTTTTATAGCAATGTTGCTACAGAGAGCTCAACAGTTACATCTGAGGAAAGCTTCCCACATTTCGCATGGTTTCATGAGGAAAGGAAGTAAATTAAGATTAAATAAAGACTAGTAAGTGGAAAGAAAATGGTTGATTAAATGCTCCTTTCTCAATTTTGTGCCATAGGGGAGAAAAGGCAGTCACTCAAGATAGAGAGGAAATAGAGTTTCAGAGAATATTTGGATTTACAGTGCAATTAGCTGGCAGAACTTACTGCCACCATATATTGCTAAAGGCATAAAGCTAGAAAAAATGTATTCTGGCTGCCTATGGCAGCTATGAATTTCAACATGTCAATTGGATAATTGGATAGTCCCATTTTCAAGGCCAATTCTCCCAAACACATAAATGCGAAAATCTGAGATTTCTCTAAAGCTATTCTGTTATTCTATTTGCTGTCTTTTTCAGTTTTGTGCTAGAATTTCTCTTCTTTAGTGTCTGCATAAGTAAAGGTTTTTCTTACCTTAGTTCATGTTGTGCGTGCTGTGTATGTCTGTGTGTTTGTCATAAAAGGTAAAGTCCCAGCTTTGTAAGTCCCTACAAGTTTCATTAAAAAAGATAGTCCAAGAGATAAGAGAAACCCTGCCCAGGAGATGGAGAACTACAGAATATTACTTCCCTTCATTAGACTGTGGAGAAATCACACAGTAGAGGCTTTGTGAATGTCTCCACTGCAAGAAAAACTTTAGTCATTTGACTTTTTATGAGACACCAAGGAATCAATCACAGGGTAGAAACCTAAGAAACTAGAATTTATGGGTTCCAGCATTCAGGGACCTTCATACTATTCTCTTACTGTTGGTGCATCTTAGTCATATTTCAACCTAGATGCATAATTTTGTCCTCTTCTTTTGTAGTTTTGGCACAGATTGAGATTTCACCTCCCTTTGCAAATCTGAGACTAGCATTCAGAAAGGATGTTATCATCCATTTACACTTCAGGAAAACATTCTCCTACCTAATACTATGGGCAACATTCATGTGACTTGTACCCCATTGTCAAAGTAATTTGCTACATCAATAGGCTTGTTCAATTCAGGAGTAAAAAGGCAGGTGTTTGGGCCCAGCCATGTGCAGACACCCATGCACTGTTGCGGCAAACTCTATCTGGCAGCGCAGCTGGACATGCAAAACTGCACTTTCCCCAAGAATGAATCAGTGAGGCTGATGGCGTAGTGATAAAAAAACCCTGTGTAACCTCACACACACATTTTCTGTGGTGTGGATAGCATTCGAGTTTAATTTTTAAGGCAACTTACATATATCCTGCCTTTGGCTTGACGTGAGAGTTTTCTGAAATTCTCCCAACTCTGCTAGCAGTTAGTGGGATTCCTGTTCTAGGAAACATCTCAGCACGTTTTCCCCAGCACATCATCTAGTTCTGTTGTGAGCCCCACCTCTTTTGACCAGTACTATGGACACAAAATAAACACTGGTACTTAATGATAATGCTGTCTGAAATCCCAGTTGCAAGTTCAAAGAGCATACACTTCACAGTATACAGTCACTGTTCTGATGCTGAGGGTGGTTGTTTTTTTCTCATGAATATGAATGTCCTGTTCAAAACACGTCATCAATCTTCGGTGGCCTAGGACTAAAAGCAATTCCAAAGTAACCTAGCAGGTTGGCAAGAGATCAAAAATACCAACAATATATGAGTTGATGCAACTTACTGCCAGTTACACAAACAAGGAAGGCATCTTAATGGAGTGGCTGATGGCACAGCCAAATACTGCTGCAAGCAGGCTTTTAGTACTACCTATCCATCAGCTAAGTAAGATTCTGTTCACTGCTTAAAATTAAATAATGAAATTAAAGCTATAATAAACACTGTACAGTGTAGGGAAAAAAAAAAACCCAAAACAGAACAGTGGAAAAGATACACTGAAATTTATAAGGTGGAGCAGAATATGAAAGCTCCTGGTATAAAGAAAAAAGACCCAGACACACAAAGCACTGTGTTAGGAAACTGAGCATACAAGGTAAAAAACTGGTATCATTGCAGACAGTGGCACGTCTTCCACTAAGTCATTCAAGTTCTAAGGTCAGCATCAGATTGGGGTACTTCCCTGTGTTTAGGAACCAAGAGAATGTTTCATGAAGGACAGAATTCACCTTAGAAGCACAAAATACCCCTGATACTGGATACAGCATCCTGTTGTATTTTTTAAAGTTAGAAATAGAATTATTCTGAAAGTATTAGGAATACTGGTTTCCTTTCTATGGTCCTTCTTTTTTTTGGGGTGTGTGTGTGTACAAATGGGTTTGAACAGCTTAAAGTAAGAAAAAGCAATGGGGATTTATATTGTTACCAGATGAAGAGTTGCTGTCTTGTCACCCTTCCTCAGTTAAATTGAGCTGGTTCTGTTGCAGGGACAGGCAGGTCAATAGGAGTGAGAATGTGAGTCCACCTGGTTTGCAGTTCACAAAAGGGCTGATATGGTTGCATTCAAAAAACAGTGAGTATAAATCTTTAATGGAAGTGGCAGTTAAAATATCAGAAAGAAAAAGAAGAAGACAATTAACTTACAGAACAAAAACAAGGGAGCAATGTCAGCTTTCAAAGTGCTGGCTGGATGCTAGGAAGGATTATCGTAAATGGTTGAGAGACCTAATAAGTCACTTACCCACAGCTCCTGTTGACTTCAGAGGACTTTTTCCCAGATGAATAAAAGCTTCCTGGGAAAATACTTGAACCTAGCCCACAGCACAAATGAGATAAGTCTAAAACTCTCTGTGCCATTAACAAGGCACCTAGGAATATTAACAGCAATGGTCAGAAAAATCAGATGTCACAGAGGATTCCAGGGGGTTTCCTCCCATTCCCAGACCATTCTACCCAGTTTCATAGTAGCATGTCGCAAAGCCTGTAAAACACAAAGCCTGCTTTTTACAGTGCCTAATGAAATGCCCCTGATGTCTGGTAAAACCAATAAAATTATATTTTCATAAACAGGAAAACGAAGTTAATCCCTAGAGCTTCTGAAATAACAATGAAGTTTAAAAGTGTAGAATTATTTATTATTTGTATCACAATAGCAAGTAGTGAAGCCAAACAAACTGGGAGTTGCTTAATACCGGGCAATATGCAAACAGAGCACAAACATAACAGAAGTATGCAACCTAAACAGACTAGACAGCCAGAGGGTGAGAGAGGAAACAGAGATGCATGTTAAATAACTACAACTTTCCAAAGCCATGTACATGCACAGAATCAAAACTAAGGGAAGTTACAGAAAATGTATTAAAAAACTAACTACCAGACCTGGTTCTTGCAAGTGTAAAAAACACTATTGTTTGTGGAGTTGCATTTCTGTCAGAAAATTATTATTTCTGACTATTATTAGTACTATTATCTGAGAAAATCCCTCTAGATTTTCACTTGGTGAGCTTCTTTTGTTCAAGGATCTTCTTTTTATTATGCAGAAAAGCTCTGAGCTACTTTGCCAAGTTCAGGTTTTTACATGTTGAGTGAGAAGTGACTGAGTCAAGAGGACACACATTCTTTCCCATTCTCCCAACACTTTCTCGATGAGTGGTAAATCTGCCTCACGCTACTTGGTGAAAGAGCACCTCAGCTTGTGTTGCAGGTCTCTGAACCTAATTCAGAAAAAGACACATGCTACCTATAAAGCCATAAGGGAGCAGGTATGGTGCATCAGCTTCCACATGGACAGTTACCAGGCCATGTAGAAGGGCTTGTATCCAAAACGCATGCAGATTCAGTGAGTTTGCTGGGACTTCCAGGTGAAACTTCTGCCTGTTCTGGAAAAAACAAGTTTTTCCGTTACCCAGACTCATTCACAGAGAAGAACCATTTAGAGAAAACACTGGAAAGCGAATATCCCTAGTAGCTTCCTCTTTTAGCAGAGAAGACAAGTAAAAAGCTAGCCTTTCTTCTCCACCCCCATCAACCCCACTCACTGGGCTGACCTCCGTTTAAAGCTGGTGGTTATGACTGGACTCACCTTCAGCCTTGGTCATGAACAGACCCTTCCTTCCTTGCAACTGACTGAGCAGAGTGTAACATGTTGCCTCTTGTTAGCTGAGCCACATTAACAGACCATGCTCCTGGTTCCTTGCCCGTGGCAACTGCAAAACAAACCACATTTGCCTAGGCTGGTGTCATGAAGGCACACAGTTGCCACAGGTAAGGAATGCAGTTATGGTCAGCTAATGCAGCTCAGTGAATAGCTACCATAATTGCTTGTAATTGCTGGTCCACACCTTCACTGACTTGTATATGGGTATGCTAGAAATAGAGGAATTCCATGGTGTTTATGCGTGTTATAACCACACACTGCTATTTAGTCACAGCTAACATGTTCCTTTTATTGTTCATTTAAAAAAGGGGAACAACACATTGTTAAATTTAGAATTATAAAGTAATTTTTCCCTTTTAAAAAGCAGTATTTTTTTTTCACAGACACCATCAAAGGCAGCAATGATGGATTTCTATTTGTTGTGTTTGGTATGCCAACTAGCAAGCACTCTGGCCCACAGGGTGGGAAGAATACAATTTATCATCAAAGGTTCATATAAATATTGAGTTATTTCTGCCTGACCATTTTTTCATGCTTCAGCATGAGGCCCTGAGGACAGCAGGAGAGGAAAAAGTTTTTAAAAGATAAAAGATCTTGCTGAACTTTGGATATGGAAGAATTAGTAAAAGTAGTCAGTAATATGAGCAAGACTGTCACTGGGGAAACAAATGAGGACAATGGTCCGTATTTAGTCAGAAGGACACAAGAGAGATTACTTGGAAGAGGTAAAGACAGCGTGACTGCGCTTTTGAGGAACTAACCATAATAAAGCAGAGTACAAACTGTTGGTCGGAGCACATTTGTCCAACTCAGTTCAGTTTATTGAAGGCTTACTTGAGTTTGTTTGCAAGCATGGCTGGCTCTATACACAGTTTGTTCTCACACACAAAACGATTAGTACTTTTGTTGGTAACTATGGCAGCCGAATACGTACCATTGCTGCCAGAAGCAGCCTGGCACATGACTGTCTTCTGACAAGTATTTGGCGTGTGCTTCCATAATGCAGATGAATCTCCTGACTCTGCTGCTGGACCTGGAGCAGTTGGCTTCTTACAGGTTCATGCTACTGGGCTACACAACAGGCCTGTGGGCACTCTAGTGTGTGATCAGGAGATGCCCGAAACTCTGAAGATGTACCAGAACCATCTAACACAGATGATTGTGGATGCATGCACCTGACACATCGTTGTTCCTTGAGAAGAATTTCTATGGGGAACAGTTCAAATCGTGTGTTAGCACAGGGTCTGATGAAAATGCCACAACTCTTTCAGAATACAGTGGTACTCAAAATGTGGACAGTCCTTCCATTAACATGTTAGCAGCTTTGGCCTAAGATTCCTGTGATGTTCCTGTGATTCACCTGCTCCTGCATGAAATTTGGCCAATAAAAGCTGGAAGTTCTTACTTACATCAAGTCTTAAATGCACAATATTGAAGTGACATGTTTCATGGTGTTCCCCTTCTTGGTTTGTACACTTACCAAACGAGGATAATGTTTCTGCAGAAGTTTTCTGTGTAAATATGCCTGCTCACAACACTTGCATTTAACGACACGTTTTTTTGCATGAGTTCAACAGAATTTCTGTTAGCATGTCTTCTTCAATGTTGCTTTGCTCCTTCTCCCAAGAATTTTTCAGGAGTGGAGTCCTGAGAAGCAGAGCTTGAGAAAGAAGAGGAACTTGTGGTTAGATCTCTACCCAAACTCTGGATTAAATTTCTGGTTTTACCACATACTATATGTATGACCTGAGGCAAGCTATACTGCCTCTTCATGCTGCAATTTCTCATCTGGGAAGTGGGGATAATAATACTTTCTCTACATCACAGGGTTCTTGTGAAGTAAAGTCCCTTAACAGTAATGAGAAGCTTAAGCTGAACGGAAGTAACCATTGCAGCCGTTCTTTGCAGGCATCAGCTAAGTATGTTCATCATCTAAACACATGCAGCTGAAACACCATGGGCAGGCACTGGGCTGGGACTGGTTCCCAGTGCCCCTGTCTTTGCAAAGGGAGATCAGTGGCTGGGCACGCCTCATGCTGCAACCTTCCGAAGGTAAACGAGACATAACCACGTCTGGTACCTCAGTGGGCACAAATAAAGGCCTCTTAGAAAAATGTCCAAAATCATAAAGAATAAGAGTCTGGAAAAATAGTAAGAGATCTATATTGTTAGTAAATGTAAATGTCAGGGATTCATACAGACTAAGAGATCAAAAGTTTTTGAATGATTGATGTGCTTGATACACTTTTCAGACTGTTTTACAACAGTTTATGGATTTAGGGATAGACCAGGAAATTTTCCACTCTACAACTGGTCCCTCCAGTCTCTTTCCCTGTGACACCATCCAAATTCAGCTTACTGGCAACTCATTAGTACTGCTGCATTTTCCATTTTAACCCATGCCGCTGAACCATGGATGATGTGTGAAATCAGGACAAGTAGCACACAGGTGAGATGGAGGTGGATGGCAGCCTCTCCCTAGGTGGAGAACTACAGCTTGACAGCACCAAGGTGTCACTGGGTAGAGCTGCCAGCCGTACTTTGCCACCCAGCCAGGACACCTGATCTTGCATGTTCGTCATGTTTCATGTTGGAGTTGTGCTTGCCACCTTTAGCTTTTTTTCCCCCCTTTTTTTTTTTAAAGACAGTATATGGCCCAGTGGAATGGAAAGAGCTCCCTTCAAGAGTCGCAGTGGTGCCATAGCTATTTTGAATCAGTAAATTACTTATGGGTGTGATGACCTATCACCTCTCTGCAAGATCAGGTTCACATTGCTGTCACGGACTGAAGTGACTGCTGGGGAGGGATGTAGGATGGCGAAGTTTCTCAATGCGCAGATGGGTTTGCTGCCATTGACAGCCGGCGATATGAAGCCAGAGCCCCGTCTCCTTTTCTGGAGGTCCGACCCCAACCTCACCAGCTTTCGTGACCCGCTTCCCACACCCCTCCAAGGCCTCTGCAACGACAGCACCAAATTTTGGACAGCCGGCTAACGAACGGCCAGCCATTTCCATTAACTGCCCCGGGGCGTGCCATCTCCTCACGGAGGTGAAGGCAGAAAATGCATCTGAGGAGGGGCGAGATGACCCCGCCGGCTTCGGAGGAATCTGGAGGTGCTGGCTTCGCCAGCCTCCGGACAGGGAGAGCCCATCCCGGAGCCCACACTGGCGCCAGCCCGGGCCCGATGTCCCCCTGGGGTGCGCAATAAGGCCCGCTGTGTCTTCACGNTTCACGGCCCGCCCCGCTCCCCCCGCCCGGGCGCGTGAGGGAGCCGCCGCGCTCGGGCGGTGGGAGCGGGGCGGGCAGGGGGCGCTGCGTCGCCGGCCCCTGACGCCGGTTTGAAAGCGCGGCGATCGCGGGCGGGTACATCGACAGGGCAGACGGGCAGCGGCAGTCGTCTTCGCCGCCGCCCGGCCTCCTTTGTCTCTCCCCTCCCCTCCTCGGCGCGCCCAGCCCAGCCGGCAGCGCGGAAAGGACCAGCCTGGGGATTCCCTTCCCGCGCCGCCGAATTCGCCATCTTCACGCCCCCCCC
>VYZV01021309.1:49607-83993 GCA_013401275.1 Pandion haliaetus | reverse complement strand
CCGGCCCCGCCGGCAGCGGCCTTCCTGTGCGTCAGCCGGGCCCTCGGCCTCTGGGCAAGGCGCGGGGCTCCGCCGTTGGGCCCAGCCCTTCAAAACCCCCAAACAAATACCGGACACCCCCCCATACCCCCCACACACACACCGCCCGGGGTCTCGGTACAGTTGTGTTTCAGGGGGCAGGTATCAGAGAGAGGGAAAGCGTGGCAATTATCTAGGAAAAGTTCAGAGGGCTGTTTGTCTTCAGGAGACTTGAAAAACATTAAAATCTTTCCAACTCGCCTTGTGGGGCCTGCCACGCCGGGGGCCGTCGCGCCCCTGGGGAGCCGGGCTTCTGCTGCTGGGCTGAGAGGCATAGAACCACCGGCTTCCCCGTGCACATCCCTGCTTAACATCCCAGCCTCCTCCGACTTCTGCTGTAAGGAGCACCAGTGAGAAGGCACTCGGCAGTGCTTCGAGGTTTTTGGCGGTAGAACGTGGAAACGAAGTGCGCTGTGGCTGCCTACTGCATTCCTCATCTCGGGTTGTACCTGGGATGCAGGAGCTTCTCTCCGAGGTAAAAGAGTTGGTCACTGTCCCAAGGAGTTAGCGGACCAACATCGTATCTGTAAATAATACTTTTACAGCAAGGGTTATGGCAACAGAGATGTGCTCCAAGTATTTTTTCCCTAAAGAAGTGTATTATTGGAAAGAGGATTTCTGTAATGGTAGGTGCAACACCGCCAAGACCAAAGTGAGTGGAAAATGCTACATTCATCCAGAGAAGGGCAACGAAGCTGGTGAGGGGCCTGGAGCACAAGTCTTATGAGCAGCAGCTGAGGGAACTGGGGTTGTTTAGCCTGGAGAAAAGGAGGCTGAGGGGAGACCTTCTCGCTCTCTACAACTGCCTGAAAGGAAGTTGTAGTGAGGTGGGTGCTGGTCTCTTCTGTCGAGTAACTAGTGATAGGACGAGAGGAAATGGCCTCCAGTTGCAGCAGGGGAGGTTTAGGTTGGATATTAGGAAAAATTTCTTGACTGAAAGGGTTGTCAGGTGTTGGAACAGGCTGCCCAGGGAAGTGGTGGAGTCACCATCCCTGGAGGTATTCAAAAAGGATGTAGAGAAGGCACTTCAGGACATGGTTTAGTGGGCATGGTTGATGGTTGGACTCAATGATCTTAAGGGTCTTTTCCAACCTAAATGATTCTATGATTCTATGAAATTATGACCATTTCAAATCCATCTTACCTCAGCATAGAGCTGGAGTGGTAGTATTGTGGCTCTGGCGTAATGTGAAGCAGCTGCAATCTGCCCTAAAGAGGATCCTTTTGACTGACTGTTGTTTTATTTGTCATATTTTGTTTTACCAGAAAGCCTAGTCATGAGCAAGGCTTTTCTGCGCCAGGCTGTGGAAACCTGGAGTAAGAGGCATGCTCACCGAACCTGCCAGGGAGCTGACCGAGTGGTATTACGCTCTCTGTGTGCTAGGAGGAACATGAAACCTTGTCCAAGTGAAAACACCAGGTGCTGGCGATGCAGTTAAGAGGAAGGTGCGTGTCCCTGTTGATGTGTAATTATATTTTCCAGATAGAGCAGAGGGAGAATTGAAAGTGAGGTAAGAAGCTTTGATACATAGGCAACTTCTAGAAGATTGTATACAGGTGTCAGCAGCTGGCCTGTGTCTGAATATTGGCTGGGTAGACACCATATTCACAGTATATGTGCTTGAAATGAGATTTGGTGTTATCTTTAATAGCACCTAGCAATTTTTCAGGTGCGTTTGTATACGGAGAGCCAGGATCATAACAGAAGTCTCCAAAATCCTGATTTATAGAATTGTGTGGTCCACTGCATATTTCAGTAGACTCTCTATTTATTTCTGTTATTCTTTTATGTTGTATCGTTGCATATTTGTTTATTACCTTTTCAAGTGAAATGAGGATATAATATACTAGAGGATTTTCTTCAGCCTCTTATTTTTTTGCTAAATGACCAGCAAAATCATGTTAGCTTTACAGCCCAGAAATGAAAGCTAGGCGTACGAGGCCAGAGGAATCCTTCTTTTGCTGTTCATGACCAGACACACATCTAGTCCTAAATTGCATTTTGACTTCTGTAAGCGGCTGTTCTTGGTTCTGATTTAACTCAGCTGCCACTGGCTCAAAAGAGCTGACACCAGAGCAGAATGACAACATTTTCACTGCCTTTTTGGGGGATCTGGGGACCAGACTGAACGTCAGACTTGCTCGTTGTCTGAAGAGGTCAGTCCCCAAATACAGCCAGAGTTTGGCAAGTCTCTGCTCAGACCTGCCATCTGTCCTTTAGATTTCAGCAAGTATCAGAAGCTATACAGCTGCACTTTACTTACGTTTCTGGTTTTGCTGATGGATATCCTGGCATTCCATTCAGAATACATACACTCACACATATTTTATAATCTTTCCATAGGACTGCATACTGTCATATTGTATACGTGATATCTTAGGGATCAACTGGAGTTCCGTCAAATTTTGTTCTCTACCATTTGGCAAAACTTCATCGTTTTTGAAGGTAGCTGATTTTCACATGGTTTGCTATGTACCGGTGAGCTTGTGTAGGTACCACATTGGGACACCGAATGAGTAATTTGAGGACCATCCAGGAAATAACATTGGTTAGTAATTTGATTTCGTGCTGTCAGTAGGGGGAACTATTGCACTGTACTTTGTTCTTCAGCCTTTAAATAAATATTGGTAACTATTTATTTTTCTTTTTAGATTAAGGACTCATTCTCTGAGCATCCTTACGTAACTGCTATCGGTAATGATAAGAAGACAGGTAGTTCATACCATCCCAATAAAATAAGAGAGTAACAGGTTTCCAATCCCCTTTTTGCTTGCTGTTTTTCTACTTAACCTAGAAAAGCAGCTATATGATGGAGTGGTTGCTATTAAGACAATACCATGCTTCCTATTATCTGATGCAAATATCTATTCAGGCTTGCTTCAAGAGGCCATGAGAAAAAAGCTGTTAGGTGTCATTCCCAAAACCTAGGGTAATCAGAAGTCATTCTTTATCTGAGGCTCGGATACCAGTTTCTAGGAAGATGGTTCCTATTCCCTTCTTCCCTTCTTTCTCCCCCCACTTTCTGGCAGGTATGGCAGTGAAGGCAGGTCAATTGCTGGGATGGAGAACAGCTGTGGAACCAGCTGTTGGGGGTGCAGGATGCTGGATATAAGCCATGGCTGTGGAGGCAGAATAGGGTGTGATCCTCACAGCAAGGGGTGCAGGAAGATGAGTGGAGTTGCTTGTGATGTTACAGTGAGTCGGGAGGAATCCTGTGGCTTTACAGAAGCTCCCTGGAGACTGTGAAAGGGAAGTGCGCTTTATTTGGGGGAGGGGAATAAAGAGGCTTGTGGTCCTAGGGTGTTAGAGTTAGATAGTCAAAGGGGTTGAGGTATGGCTGAATGTGGAAATGCCTGAGGTGTGCATGGGAAGCTAAGACAGCCTGAGTGGGGGCCTGTTTGAGGAGCACAAGTGGGAGAGAGGTGGGTGTGGAGCAGCAGAGCATGCTGTCAGGGTGGTGAGGGCTAAGAGGTTCCCTTCTGAGGCTGAGGGATGGCTCAGCTCTACATTCTCGGAGGAAGGGTCAGTGGGGTGTGTTAGCACACCAGGAAGAATGTGATGATGCTTGGAGATGTGAGGGAATCTGCTGTGGAGCAGGACTGAGATCAGAAGAGATGGTCTAGGCCAGTGCAAGGAAGCTCTGGAGGAGAGCTATGTGGATAGGATTCTGGAGGAGATGGCTGGAGGCATGCAGTGGTTACTGCTGAGCTAATACATGAGGAAGGTGTGAAGGAGGCAGCCGCATTGGCTGAAAGGAGAAGCTCAGGGGCAAGGAGTTGTGGCTCACACTCAGTGGAGGAGTTCAGTGAGGCATGCCAGCAAGGCAGGACAGGCTGAAACAATGCTTGCAAAGTGGGGGGCAAGGAAGTAAAGAGCCTAGGGCAGCCCACAGAGGGGAAGGAATTTCTTCAGCTGTACTGAGTCACAGTAGTACGGTGAGGGTGCAGGTTGCAGCCCTGGAGAGTATGGGTAGGCACAGGCCAGGGAAGCTTCAAGCCACTGTTGAGTTTGACAGGTCAAGGTTAAACTTCACTGTGTAACATTTCATTCCACTTCACCAGTGTTTTAGCACCGGTCAAAGCAGGGGAATAAGAAGCGTCTAAATTGCGTGGGCTATTTAAAGGGAAGAAAAAGTCTCAAGTGATGGAGAAGGAATTCACGACACGGTAATCCTCTCATCAAAAGTTCACAAAGTTGTTTCTAGGAACACTGAGCCAATTTATTACTTTGATCTGTCTGACCAACCTGTAATCAAGATTATCATCTCTTATGTTTGGCCTCTAGTCATTATACTCCTTGACTAACCTTTAATTAGAGTATGTGTCATCTATCTTTTACATAAAGGAGACATTTAGCTTGTACATGCTCTACATGCATTATGTCTTGTATCTGAACTATTCATAGCTTTTCTTCTTGCATTCAGAACATGGACTTCTGGTCTCAGTGAGACTAGTAAACAGTGTAATCATGAGAAATTGTCTTGCTGACAGTGTAGTTCCTCCTAGTCAGCACAGCATAAAGCAGCAATTGTGTGTGCAGGTCACATCCCTTACTGTCCTCTATTTGGAGAAAAAGACAGGAACAGCAATGTTGTCCTGAAGTTACATGTTGTAACAAGCTGTTTATGAATACGGGAAAGAACTCTTGGCTCTGTGTTTGCGTGTAGCTAAAAGAATGATTGTTATGCTTAGAAAAGATGGGGGTTTTTTTGGCTGTTTGGTTGTTCTCACTTGCTGAAAAACTTACTGTTTTCCCCCTTCCAATAGTGAATGAACCATGTGTGCAGATATATAAATGCATATGAAGTGAAGATACACATCTCACCCAAATTCAAGATGATATCAACTAGAAAAAAGTAATTAACTTGCCATGTAGAGAATAATGAGAAATCAGGAATTACAGAAAATGAAGTTTTCTCCCACTCAGTTGGGCTCAGGTCTCTGCTTTTGTGGCAGTATGGCCTTTCGATACTGCAGTTTCTAGCTTTGCTTTTTTGGCAGGTACAGGTAGAGCAACCACTCAGCAATGCAGGAGCAGGTCAGAACGAGTGCCCTGTAGGCAGAGGACTTCCCTCCTGAGGCTTTTTGCTGCGGCTTGTGCCTGTGCCCAGACCTCTTCGGCCCTAATGGAGGGTCCACGTCCATCCCTGCTGCTGGGAGGGTCTTCTGCACCGGTTCAGAGCAAGATCGAAGCGAGAAGTTCTTCTGTCAAGCTGGGACATCAGGAGTTCTTTTATTGTTATCTTTGAAAAACAGGTATGTTGCTTTGATGTATGCCTTATTTATCTTTTTACATCTTGATGTCATATTTGCAATTTTGCACTGGGTGGTTTAATGTGTGTCCTGGGAAAACTTGGAGGTATTGCCTCTCAAGGGGAAAGATTTGGATCTTCTGGTGAGTTTTTTCTGGGAACGATGTACTCCGCTAAGGAGAAAGAAGCCTGAGCATCTCTCTTGTAGAAGTTAAGACCAATGCCACTTGGGGTCCTACAGTTACCATGCAAACTTTTGCACTGAAAAAATTAAGGTAGGAAGAAATTATCTGAAAGGCCTCAATTCCACCTGAATGCCTGTCTGCCATTGTTTATGGAAAGGGCACGTGTGGAGAAATGGAGGAAGCATGGAAAGAAGTGAGGGCAAAGAAAGTAGTTTAAAAGAGCAAGGAGAAGGAGAGGAACTCTGGGCGCCTTCTATTAATTACCTTGTAGTGTAAATGAAACACTTTTGATAATGAAAAATTACATATGTGGAATATCATTGTAAATCTGCTTTGCCTTGTATCCCTCCTCTGGTAACTACTTTTGCAGCAATCTTCATCGCTTGATATGTATGATTGCTTTAACCCTTCTACTTCCTAAATGATATCATACAAATTTAAGTTTTACTTTTCCTGAATTACTTCAGAATCAGGTTTCCTTTTTTGTCTGTAGTTATGTAGATTATTAGGAATGCCAGTAGTGCTATTTTAATAGGCTTTTCCACCCAGGGTAGTCTGTGGGTGCTCAGGAAGCTTTTTTTCTTATTTTATATGACAGCTTCCCTGTCAATTGGTAATGATCACTTTTTGTTTGCACAGAAGCTGAAGACTTTGTGATTAGTGGTTTCCAAAGTAGAGTGTGAGAAAGGAATACAAAGTCAGTGTGATTTGGAGAATGCTGTGGTTTTGTATATATGTTCCTGTGAAGTTCAGCTTGGAGGGCAAAATGGAGACCCTTGGTGATGCAACTTGATTAGTATGTAAGTCAGTGTTGGCTGGACAAGAGAAAAGAGAATTTTTTTCATAGTAAGCTCACTTGGGGTTTGTACTGTCAATAGTTACTTAAGTTCTTACTGCCTTCCTTGCCTGGGATCAAGACGCCTATGCATAATGGTAATTTCTGAACATACTTAGGAATATTTTCATTTTGCAGTCTCTTAGGTCCTTAGAGGAGTCCTTGAGTTTTATTAAGCTTGCTGGCAGTTTGATGCCGAACAATGACTTCCAAATGAAAAGATCAATAATTTTGGAATTAGTAATGGATCATGCTCTGAGAAGATAACTTGGTTAATTAATTTAATAAAGTCTTTTCACAAAGGGAGCAATTAAACCAAAGTCTGATTATCTCTGCTTGGTAATACTTGAAATATTCTTTAATAAAGTTACAGGTTTTAACTCTGATGGTACCAGAAGAACCCCTTGATTTATGTTACTCTCTGAAACTCCTTATCTTTTTATATTATTTGTATAACAAACCACACACCTTCAGAAATACTGTCAGCTTTTTCCTTGGCTAGGCAATAAAATATCAACAAATCTGAAGCAGTTGTACAGTTGGCCGTAATTGTATTGTTGAATATCACAGGGAGGATGGCAATCCCATGCCTGTTATGGACTCATTGTCTTCCTCCTAGGATGTACAAAAGTGGTATCTGCTTGGATCCTTCTGTTCCTCTCCAGCCTCCTATAACAAATCCCAGTCAGATGAGATTTTACTTTTCCTCTGTAAACCTGCTTTTTCCTGGATCTCAGCCCCTCAGCATGCTGAAGGTAAGGGCCCTGGTGATGGGAGCGTTAGCTGCAAACTGGCCTGTCCCTCCCTCAGTGCAATTCCCATGGCAGCAGGGAAGGAGAAACAGTATGGATGAATATGATGATCCTGTATTTATTTTGAAAATCATTATTGTTCCTGAATTTTCCAAGTGGCTTTTTATAGTATGTCTCAAAATTTTCAGTATGAATTAGTTTTTAGTATGATTGGTTCATACCAGAAATGAAAATGAGCTTGTTTTCACTGGGAGACAATTGGAGTGTCTGCGGGTGTAGGATGACAGGAAGAACTAAGACTGTTTGTGAAAATTTAGCATTGGAAGTTGTTCTAATGGAGTGAACAAAACTCATGTTGTTCTCTTGTCTTCACGGGGAGGAAGAAGTGATTTTTAGAGCTGGCTAACATGAGGTGAAATGCCAGTAGGGAAGAAAGCAGCTTCAGGCCACGAAAGGACATAGGTAAAACCAAAGCTCAATTCTTTTGTCAGCGTGTGGTCATTCAAGCTCTCATCTTGCACTGTCCCTGAAGCTGCTCTGGTCATGAGGCTCCTGTAGGGTGGGAATGGGTGTTCTCCTATTTCTGCTGGAGAAACAGATTTGAGATTCAAGGAGAGAGCTTGCTGGTTCACTGTAGCCTGTTCATTCAGGCAGTTCAGCGTCAGCATCCAAGGACTTTGTGCTTCATATGAAGAAGTTATGATGTCTGGGGTACATGCAGTGGGAATCAAAGCCCAACCTTCTTCTCAGTAAGAGCTGAGGGCCTTTGTGGTTGGGCATAATGATGGTTTCACTCCTGGTCTGGATGAAGTGGCACAGCTTCAGCTGTGGGAGGAAGTACTCATCTTCCCTCTGTAATACTCTGAAGCAGCGTGCAGCTTCAGGATTGCAGGAGTCTGCTGGGAGAGGAAAAGAGAGCATATGTCTGGGTGCCCTCAGTCTGGTTAGAAAATTACACCAGGTCTTTGAGTCCTGCTGAATGCTTTAAATACTGACTTACTGATTTATTTGCAAAACAGTGCATGGATTTGAAGGGGAGGGTGACGTTTGCAGCAGGAATTGCTCCCTGAGACTGGTGCGTGTTGTGTGTTGTTTGAGCTTGTGCTCTGGGTTAGAGCATGCTGAGGGGTTAGAGCATGCTGAGGCTCTTGCCAAATTGGAGAGTCCTGAGTCAGAACTGGGTGAGGACTGAAGTGGGCAGCAAGCTGTTGAACAAACGTGGGTACGGGCGGCACAACTTCAGTGGCATCACTCAGACACCCACAAATTCTAGGTGTGTAAAAGACTGGGCAGCAATTCTGAGGATTGCATTCCTCAGCTCAGCTCCTAAATGGCACCCAGATTTCATTTTAAGTGCATTTAGGATCTTGTCTAATTAAAAATGAGGCTAAAGTTTGCTTTGACATGCTGTCTTGTGTTAGACAACAAACTGCTGCATTGTTGCTGTTCTGTGCACGTGGTTAAATTGGGTGGACGGGTCACAGTAAAGAGCTACTTGGCTATTTCTGCATCTGTCCTCATCCGGCCTTTGTGTGCTGGGGAAGCATCCCAGCAAGCAGTCTTGTGTTACACTGACACGGGTTATCAGGAATGAAACAAGGGCTTTTTCTCTTCCATCCTAAGTGTCGAGTAATGTAAATGTTGCCAAAATATGAAAATGGTAGGTACTATGAAGGTACTCTTTTTAAATACAAGCCATAAATTGCTTTTTTCCGATGTTCTTTGACTCATCATTTCTACTATTTAATGATATGTATTTCTCACATATCTCAATACTTTGAGTAGGATAGAGAGTTCCTCTTTGTATGGTTTATATCATTGTTCCTAAACCCAACATGAGTGGAAATCTGTGATCTCAAATTTCCTCTTCTCTCCTCTAGTTCAGGAGCCCCAGCATCTGCCTGGTGAGAATTCGTGACTTAGATTTTCAGACAGGGAACCCTGACAGTGAGGCCATCTAGACCAGTGTTTTTCAAGTTTTTTTTCATTCATATGGCCTCCTAAACTTACTGGAAAAAAACTGAGAATTGCCTAACTTCTTTGGGGGAAAAAATGAATCACAAATGCATTGTGGAGTGCTGCCACAGTAGTTATCATTTGCAATCAAAAGAATGAGACAAAGCTTTTGAATTATTATCATTTTTCCCGTGCTGATTTTGTTTAGTTCTTTCCACACCCAGGAATATATGCATATCTTTCAAAAAAATCTTACACTGTGTATAGTTGTTTTGCAAACTGCTGCATGAAGGTTTATGACCTACTTGTGACCCAGAGACTGAGAAGTGCTGCTCCAATAGCTACGGTGGTGCAGATAACCTGCGCCACTGACACTATCTTTTGTCAAAAAAGAAACCACTGAGTTCTCTGAACTCCTGAGAACTGAGCAAGAGTTTCTCAGTTAAACTGATGCTAATATATCTTGTGGTATATTTTTTTTTAACTTTGTTTTACAAGCCATATGTTGTTGTTTTTTAAACTGCTTTTACTGGGAAGGAAATAACGCTGTGTTTGAACGCACAGAGCGGTCACAGCACTGGGAGGTGGAGGGCAGTGAGCAATGCCAAAAGGTGTGAAGTTATTGAAGGTTGTAGTATTTTGTAGTATATGGCCGAGTTTGTAACTTCTTTCCTTGAAGGTCTAGGAAGAAAACAGGCAGCTGAGGGGTTTTGCCCAACCTGCTTGTCATGCCTCCTTTTGGTGGGAGAGGCAGCTGTGCAATGGCTTGATGAGGGGCACAGCCGTGGGGGGCTGAGCCCCGGAGGCACCTCGGAAGGGACCTGCACAGACGCTTGAGGGAGGGAGGTACCAGCTGGAGCCTGTATGCCATATAGTGTGAAGACTGCATCTTGTAAAGTGCCATTCCCTTGTACACAAACTTCTTTTTTTTTCTTGAGATTGTTGGAGCCAGGAGTGTAAATGCACATCTGGAAGGAGAGGACTGCCCTGTCTGAGGAAGCAAGTGACGTCCGCCCCTTGGCAGCTCCTATGTCATCAGCTACGACTACAAGCTATACATATGAAAACATAAAAAACCCCATTTCTTAGTATTAAAAGAATATTTAGCAATAGGAATTGGCTATATATGCAAAATTAAATGATCATACTCAGCTGATGAGAAGAACGATCTTGATGTGTGGTGGTAAATTTTGCATACTTCTGCAGCTAGTATTGAATCTTCTGTCTTGAGCTCACTACCAGTGTTGTGTAAATCATACCATATGTTAAGCATCTTCAAAAGAAAACTGAGCAAACCACACAGTAATTAAAATGTGTTTTTTGAAAAATCAGACTTTTTTTGCTTGTTTGAAGATTTATTGTTTTGCAGTTCTGCTGAGAACAAGTATCTTTACATTGCTTAGTGAACTGCGTATTTTTTTCTCAGAGGATCCTAATTCTGAATAAATGCGGAAATCTATGGTCTTTGTGCCATGTCCATTAACATTAAAAGGGGAAACGACTATGAAGGGAATTCCCAAATTCAGCACATTATAGCTAGGGGACAGCAAAGCCTATCGCCGTCTCGAAAGTTTTCGTGTTTCATCAGTCTGAAGAGATACAAGTGTTGATAGGTTTGATGAGGTTCTCAAATGGCAGGAGGTTGTGTGCTGATGTGGGAGTTGTGTCATGACTCAGAGGTGACCACATTTGAGTTGCATGAATGCGTTTGTTTTCAAGCAATGTGGTTATATTGCCTGAGTTCACCAAGGTAAAGCCTGTGTTTTCCATGTGCCTTTCTTTACCAAAAGCTAATGTTGTGCTAGGTAGTGAGTAATTAGCAAGAAGGCTATAAAGAGGGATCCTGATGAAATTACCAAAATTAAAAGGACTGCGCTGCCATTCAAAAAGATCCTGTTGAGAAAGACAGTACGTAAAATTAGGCTTTACCTCATGTTACACAAAGATAATACTGGTAGGATATAGAATCATAGAAACATAGAATGGTTTGGGTTAGAAGGAACCTTAGAGATCATCTAGTTCCAACCCCAAGGGCAGGGACACCTTCCACCAGACCAGGTTGCTCAAAGCCCCATCCAACCTGGCCTTGAATGCTTCCAGGGATGGGGCATCCACAACCTCTCTGGGCAACATGTTCCAGTGCCTCACCACCCTTATAGTGAAGAATTTCATCCGTACATCTAATCTAAATCTACCCTTCTTCAGTTTAAAGCTGTTACCCCTTGTCCTATCGCTACATGCCCTTGTAAAAAGTCCCTCCCCATCTGTCCTGTAGGCCCCCTTTAGGTACTGGCAGGCTGCTATAAGGTCTCTCTGGAGCCTTTTCTTCTCCAGGCTGAACAGCCCCAACTCTCTCAGCCTGTCCTCATAGGGGAGGTGCTCCAGCCCTCTGATCATCTTCGTGGCCCTCCTCTGGACCTGCTCGATATAGCTTGTTTCCAAACCAGATCTTGCTCCCATAGCTACCTTGACTGGCCTGGACATTGGCTTGGCTTCATAGTCTGCCAGCTGGGTGGGATGTGGAGAACCTCTTGAAACTAAGCCAAAGTAATGGATGTTATGAGGTGTGTTTAATTCCAGTATATTGGAAAGCAAGTCATGTCTCACACTGAGATTCAGACTATCCAAGGAGCTGTTATCCATTAAAACGTGTGATCAGTATTTTCTTCCATGAGCTGTAAATATTCTTTCTGACTATGGAAAATAGGCTAAAGAGAATGCTGGTTGGAAGAGGCAGTTCAACCAGTCCAGGAGCAAAGTTCAGACTCAAATTGTAGAAGCCCATTTGAATGTTCAGGTTTTTGTATGTCATGGTATCTGCCAGATCACAGCAGTAAGCGTTTCTTCACTGTAATAAAATGTTTCATTTGTTCTACTATCTGCTTAACTATTTTGGTATTGTCTTCAAAGAGATTTTCCTAATTATGGTTCCCTTTTTTGTTCCTTCTTTTTCAGTGTTTATATCTTAATCTCTAATAGATACGCTTATTTGAACTGTAGGAAAAAAAGCATGATGATGACCACAAAGATGCTTCAGGGTGATGAGGTTGTGCATCATTTATGCAAACTGGAAGTGTCAGATTAATATGTAATGAGCTTTATTACAATAAAAATTCCCTCGTGCAATCACTCCTTCCCATCCAGCCTATAGCCAGGCTTAGGACTGTTACTGCTCTCATTGTGTGTGTAGTGATGGTGCCTAGAGGCCCTGACTCAATTTTGCTAAACATTGTATGCACCTCTCACCCAAAGTGCTTATTGTTTAAAGGTAAAACGGGTGTGCAGTTGAATGAGCACTAGAAATGTTGAAGAGGGAATAAAAGGTGATAGCAGAGTAATGATCAGCATTCAAAGCAGTAGTTATGTTGCTCAGCTGCCTCTCTGACTCAAACTTTGAGGCAAAGCCCCTTCAGGTAACATGTTCAGCTTTCAGTGCCTCTGTTTCCCCATCTGTAAAATGCAAATAGTTACATCCATCTGGCAAGTGTGTTGTCCTGTTTATAAAGTTCATGTTGTTTTTGCACGAGAACTCTATTGTGATGGCACAGCCACTGTTTTTGTTAATAGAGGCTTCTGGTATAATTAGAACTGCCTTATCTCATTTTTTTCAAGTAGATGGTGTTATTAAAATCATCATGACATAGATAAATAAGGAAATTCAAGTACAGTATAGGTCACTTTAAAGATCACCTCAGTCATTATCTGTCAACTTTTGTTCTTCTTCATTTCGTTTGTTTCCCTGTTAGTTTTGGGGGGGGGCTGTGCAACTAGGTGTGAGGGTCCCCTGACACATGGACCTCAAACAGCCAGTGTTTCTGTTGAAATTCACGTGTAGAGATGTGATATGTAACAAACCAAGGAAATACTGGTGATATCACACCAACAAATGACTATTAGGTGTAATTTGGCAGGTTTAGTACTAGAAATGTTTACAGGCATCTCATTAATTTAACTAGGGGAAAACTTTCCAGGTTATTTATTATTGTTTTAGTGTTCACATTGTAGTTTCTACCCTGTGATTCCATCTCTCATGGATTCCAATATTTCAAGCCTTAAAAACTAAAACATACAAAAAATAAGGATTTGAAGCATGCCAAGATTAACATTGAAACAAACTCTTTCCTTGTACATAACTTTCTTAATATCTTCTGTGAAATTTTAACAATTCAGTTTTTCCTGCTTCCTCTTCATTGGCCTTGACTATATGGAAAGTATCTTTGAAACATACATTTAAAATAGGAGTTCAGAGTCATGAGCAGACACCTACATACGCTCATCACCTGGAATTAAGTACTTTCATGACAAAACAGGGTGTAGCATAAATCTGTTAGGATGTATCATTTTAATTGAGCAAGAGTTGCTTGAAGAAACACTGGTCAAGTTCTGTCGTTTTTTTTTAATAAGGGAAAAGATGATGCAAGTGCAAATTGTTGTAATGCTGAAATACTGTAGGTGTAGTTTCAGTGGAAGAATAATACAGCCAGGACTAATGTCTGATATCTCATCCTGCTGGTTATTTGAAGGTGGTAAAATACCATTTCAGCGCACATGCTAAAACTTGCCAGTATATTGTTTAACTACTTTCATATGAACGTTCAATTTAAAGGAAATATTAAAAAAACCCAAAGACTTATTTTTCAGAGCTTCATCAAGCTATGCTCACCTACAAATGGTGCCTGAGTTCCCTTTAAATTCTGTTGAACTTAAGTAAGAGAGAACTTGTCATGATTTTGAGGCTTGCTATGTATTTAGACAGTTTGGCTCTTAACTGTCTGGCTTTGAGACATCCTGAAGTCCATTACCTCTCTTTGTGTTGTTTCTCAGCAAGAATTAATCTAGCCTGATACACTGGCAAAGCAAAACTTTAATTGTCTTTCAGTACTGCTCCTGAATGTACATGCCTTTTTATGAGAAGGTAGTGTTATTTGCAGTAAAATCACTTCTTACAAAGCTGTGCAGTGAAATAACGATAATGTCACAGATCTGCAATTATGTCTAAATGAGAGTAGTAGCTAGCCCTCTACTATAGGCATGTATCCTGTATAATATTGAACTTATCAGTAGGGACTTCCAAACTGGGAAAACCAACATGTACAGTACTGTATTTATAAATCTAGGTGATGTCAAACTTTCTGTTGCAGGAGGGGAAGTGCCTGATTTACTAAACTGTGTTATTTCTCTGAAGCCTGCTAATCTCTTCTTGTTTCTTTTCTTTCATCACAAGACTGAATGCCCTGAGCTACCTGTATAATGATTTCAGGCAGCAATCCACATTGTCAGTTTATTTCCCCTGGGTATATTTGGTGTATTATTGAAAGACAATTTAAAAATTGCATGGATCCATTTGAAAGGAATACAGCAGTTTCCTTTCAATTTTGCCTTATGAGTGCCTCTAGCAGGCTGAATTACCAAAGGCACACAACTTCTTGGAAGCCTAGTGTGGAATGGTAGAGCACAGCTCAACAGGAAAGGTGGTGTTAACACATCATGGCTCTGGTATTTGATGCTCTGGGCAAAGACTTGCAAGACCGGGAAAAGAAAATCCGTATAAGCAGTATCTGCACTTAGTCACCAAGTTTGTATAGGCAGATACCGTTGCTTGCACTTATGCATTTCCAAGTAATTGAGCAAGGCAATGAACACAGCTAGCTTTAGTCACAGATTTTCAGTTGCACCTTGAACTTCGAAGAGCTGAACTCTTAGTTGAGACTGTTCCTCTGATTTTTCTTGCCATTATATAAAACCACCTGGAGATTAACAAGTTCAGTAAAAGCCAATTTACTGATTTTGTATTTTCCAAACCAGAGCTAATTAAAATGTGCAGCTCAGATCTGCAAGGATCAAGGCTGCTCAAGACACTGAGCTCTGCAAATGGCAACTAAATGGCAGTGGCAACTGGTGAGTACCCTCCTGGACCTAGATGCCCCTCTGCAGCGTGACCGCTCTTTCTGCCGAGCAGTCAGCATGACTTCTAGCCACAAAGAGGATCTTGTACGTTGTGTCTGAACTGGTATGCTGTGCCCTGTGGCTTGTGTCACAGCAGCACAGCTCTTTGGTCACATCTCACCCAAAGGCTTGGACAGCAATTTGCTAAACCCTGTGAACACTTGTGTTCAGCCTTGCTGACTCTTACAGTTACTGAGCTCAATGGTGGCAGAGCTGCTTCCCTCCCACCCACCCTTCTTCCTTCCCCAGCTAAGCAGCTGCGAACTTTGAATCCAACAACGTGGCAGTGTTAGAGATCATCCTGCCAGAGCTACTGTCCCTTGAAGCTGTGCCATCTGTAAGGACAAGTCCTGTGCTGCTCAGGATTCAGAGAGAAGCTGGCCTCATCTAACCCATCCCCAAACGTTTCTCCCACCATCAACTGCTTGCCGAAAAGCTCCCCCTCCAGATGCTGTCATATGCGTTTCCATTCCAGATTGCTGTTCCCCAGTGCTTGGTGCTCATGTTTCACGTCACACCTTTCTAGGGAACGTGTGCTGGTTTCTTTCTTGCCTCTCAATTTCACAGGTGCCTGTGACTGAAGGCCACCACAGTGGTACTGCTCAGGTGCTCTCCTCTGCCTTAAATGTCACTACAGCTTGTGGATGATCTGCGTTTCCGTATCTGGATTTCTAAAAGATTTTGCATATCTGTTTTGCCATGGCCTTAGTATTTGGTTTGAGCCTTACTCCATACTAAAACCAGAAGGACTTTTTGTCATGTTCTACCAGGGAATTGGTGATTGAATATCAAGCTTTCCATCTGTTAGTAGCTCTTCTTGTGATAGCTGTGGAAACGCTGTTATGACTGAGCAGAAAAAGTAGATAAATAGGTTTGCAGTCCAGAGATGTGTGCTCTGCTGTTCTGTTATTTTTAGAAGACTTGTTCTTAGTTCAATTAAATTCCTTGTTCAGTTTTAGGAGAAAAAGTTTTACCGTGACCTGCGATATAATTGTTAAAAAAAGAAATTGCCTCACTCCATAAGCAAGAGGAGGAATTCAGGTGCTCAGGCCACCATGTGTGTTGCAATATGCTAAATGCAAGAAATTGTCTTCTTTACTGGGTTTATGTTTCCTGCAGAGACTTGGAGTACAAACCAGCTCACCAGTTTATGAAATCAAGGGTAAAGCTGAAGTATCACTTGCCTTGCCCAAGGAAAGAGATAATAATTATGAGGCTGTACTTTAAAAAAAGGTGGTGATCAGTTCATCTTATAAAAGAATATAAACAAGCCTCCTGCTGGTCAAGTGTGAAGAACCCTGTAGAAATGTTGGATATTTTTTTATGTGTGTGTGTGTGTGTGTATAGAAGGTGTTTCTGCTAAAATTGTCCTCCAGCTTTCTGCTAAGTTCCTGCACAGCTCGGAAAAAAGCTGCACATACAGAGTCACAGCTAATGGATTTTACAATTAAACGCTTTTGCTGACTTACAGCACTCTAACTCTTGAGTAAGATGCATGGCATCTCAGTCAATGCCATATGGCTTGCTGATTGACGGTTGGATAAACACAGACTTCATAAGGATTATTGCTTAGTTTTCATGGTGCCTTGCATGTTTGACAGGCACGCAATCTACGGACCTTAGGACACTTTAGAAATTTGTCTCTGTAGTGGCCTGGGTTGATTTTGAGCTTCACAGAAACAAGGTTTCCTTTGCGTTCAGGTGGTGTAAAGATTTCACTGGTCCACTCACAGGCTCGTATGTTTAGTGAAAAATGTAAGTTCTTCAATTTTACAAGGGTATCTATTTTTAAGCCATTTCGCAGAATCAAGAAAAATTTTGTGGGAAATTTAGTTTAATTGCAGTGGCCGTATTGAGGATGGACTGACTCATGAGTGATAAAATTTTGGATGTGTTTGATGAAGCATAATTCAGATAGAGTTGTAATCTAGGCTTAGGTGATCCTGTTGGGACAGAGGTGATGTGATTTCTCCTAGTAAATGAGACATCTAAATGGAGTCCCTTTTTAAGGAATACATAGCACCAGAGGATACTGCAGGTGTGAAGCGCACACTCATGCAGCTCATGCCAAGTAATGCTTCTTAAATGATACACTGGGGCACTATTTTATGTAACTTGCCATCAGATGACATAAATTCTCTGACAACTCTTAACTACACTGAAGCAAGCGTTCTTGGAATAGGTTGTAATACTGGAGCCAAGCAGTTAATCAGGTGTAACATGAGGCTTTGACATGATTTACTGCCTGCTGGTAGCTTGTGCTGGGACCGTATTGTCCTTCTGTATGTACTGTATAATAGTTTTAAGCTGTCCTTGGACAGGGCCCTATTGTAAACAAGCTGTCTGGCTTAACTGGGATATCCTGTAAAAATATGTTAATAAAAACTGAAATCATTGTAAAGGATCCTATTCCTACTATTTTTGTTTCCCAGACGATTCCCACCAGTAAAGTACAGCACATGCTCTTAACTCTTGCTGTGCTGATGCTTTGCTGATGCCTGCTAGTGTTGTAATACTTGTTTCAAAACTGATCAATCTTCACGTGCCATCTCAGCTGGCTGCTGGTGTGTGTGAATTCTCTCCTGCCTCGGCTTACACAATGCAGAAATTACCACTGAAATAAAGCTTATTCTCAAGGGGTCACATAACTTTATTAGCACTTACTTTATTTCATGTCCCTTCGTGTCTCAGCTTAGCCAGGTCTATGGAGTGAGCTCTGAGGTAGTACTTTATTTAAGTTAAGGGAGTTTTTTAAATGAGGTAACTTGTGTTTGGTATTAGTATATGATGTCAGGTCCTTGTAGCCTGGAGCTAGTAGGTCAAGATACTGCAGTATACCCTTTGTGGGGAGTAATTTTCAGAAGGAGATTCTGAAAGACATCATCAGACATCACTCACTGAGGGCAACCTCCACTAGACTTTCTGGCTAGGGATAGATGCTGAAAATGTGAGTTCTTGCAAAATGAGGTGTTGTTCCTTTAAACGGAGAGATGTGCTCTGGTGGGTGAATTTCTTGAGGAAACAGATGCCAAAAGGTGCATACTGAGAGTCTTGTCACAGAAATCACTGAATTTTATAAGCAGGGTAAGACATTTAGGAGCCCCTCAGAGGCAACAGTGACCTGCATGTGAAGGGCTCTTGTTTTACTAACCCGCCTGTGGTTCCTGGAGGAACAACACCTCTGTTAGACGGACTTGCCTCAGTCTGCAAAGAGTGGCACTAAGCAGTAAGCAGAGCATGATGCTTTGGAGAGATTTCTGGTTCCTCCCTCTCTTCCCCTCACCCTGGAGCTCTGCAAAGCGCAAATCCTCTGCAATATGGGCACTAGGATTTCAGCAGGACCTCAAAGGGACCTGCTGGCGGCTCTAGAGGAACGCATCAATCCCAGTTTGAAATAGCCCCCTCCCACCCCATTCATTTTTCTTAAAGACAAACGTGATATCCTTCCTTTTGTAAATTAATGTGTAATTTTGAATGTAAAGCAGGCATCAAATCTTTTTAGTAAGGATTTGGATCATCCCCATAGTTAGAAACAATACTCATGTGTTGCGTAGTGGTTTGGGGAGGGAGGGTCATGTGTGTGCAGCTGTTAAAAGCCATTAAAAAGTGACTTGAGCCCCCCTGAGAGCAAGCCTAGGATTAACTGTAAATTGATACAGCAGTTCTCAAACACAATTTTCAGATTTCTGCATGGCATGGCAGAGGTTTGCTAAATGTTCTTATTCCAGGTATTCTGGTTACACTAATATTTCATGTACTTTTAAAAATGGACTGCACAGCAAGTCATCGGCTATTGATACAATTTAATAATTGAAGAGTTAATCTTTCAAATCTGAATGAGAAGTGTGAATGCCCCTGATGTATTTCCAGCATAGTAGTTAATTTAAAACTTATCTTAAAAAATAAGAAAGAAGAAAAGGACTGACAGTTTTGATTTTCTATTACAAAAGGAAAAAATATTTTTCTTGCTTGGTTTTTAAATTTAGAAATGTATGTTGTCTTTGCTCTGGTAAACGTTTGTCACAGAATGCTATAGGACTTACTGTTCTCATTGTGCTGCTTAAAGGTTCAGTAGAGCTTGGAAGAAAATTTGGCAGTGTTGGAGAGAACAAGATGGTGGGTCCTGATTTAGGTTTGAAAGAAGCTTGCAAGCAAACCTCCTGTGATGTAAACACTGCTTCCTTAGTTCTGGCATCTTTTTTTTTTCCCTTCTTTTTTTTTTTCATTTATCCGATTAATTTAAAGTTACTGGGGTGAACTTCAAAAGGCGGGTGTCCTGGTTGTTTTCTAGGCATCAGTAACAAAAGCGAAATTACTTGATCAAGACAGTGGAGCTGGGCATCTGAGGTGACATGTTCACTGGGTAAGCAAGGAGCGCTTTCGGGTGGAGTAGTTACCCACAGGGAGACACTTCCCTGTAAAACCCTGTAGCTCACCGAATCCAGTTATCATGCCTCAGTATTGCAGTGGAGACAAAGCAGAGGTATCTACCTCAGCCAGCAGCTTGAGACAGAAGTGGTACTTGCGTGGGGCTGAGGGGCCAGCGGCAGCGACCTGGTTCCGATACTCGCTTCAAGTGTTTCTGCCAAGGCGAAAGCCTCGTGTGACCCCTCTCTGCGAGGGTTCGACAAAACAGCAGCTGTGTGAGTTGTCTTGCTGTGGAACAGTTTGACGATGGCAGTGAAGGCAGAGTTGCAGAAAGGACAGAGTGTCTAGCCAGGCTGGTTAACTCTTTGTAGGTGGCAGCGTGGCCCAGGCCTGGTGAGCCCAGAGCAGCTGCTCCAGCTACATTGGTTCCTACGTGCTCGTGTTGAGGGACAGCTGTTCCCCTAGTAGCTCCTGGGTATTTTGGAGACCTTTGGGTAAGCCCATGAAGCGCTTCATGAGGTAAGAATGAGTAATTTTGAAGTGGCAGAGAGCTAGAAGAAAGTAAGCATTTCAAACAGCCAGAAAATGGTGGCAGCTGGCTAGCTGTTGGGGCTGGCTGTATAGCTTACCTGTATTTGCAGTTGCCTCATTACTGCCACTTGAAAGCCAAAAGGTTTCAGGAGGCGGAAAACCATACCCTTAAGTTCACGGAAGTGTTTCATTTTTAAAAGGCCACAGTTTATTATTTCTTTTGATTCCTGTGAGTAGGACCAGTTCCAACAGCTCTGGAAGCAGCTATGCAGGACAGCGATCACTGCTTTTAAGTGGGAACATAGAGCTCGTGAGTTAGTGTGTACCTTTTCTGTCTGCTTATGTGATTTTTTATTTTTTGTTGCTGTTTTTGTTAACTGTTAGCTTAATGAAAACTCAAGGAATGGAACCTAATTTTTACAATATAACTGTCTTCAAAGCAACAACAACAAAAGCAATCATATAACATTGCACGTAAATGAGCACCAATGACTTGGGGGGAAATATAGACAAATCGCTCATTTTTAATAAAAGAAACTGTTGCCCTCACCTAACATACTTCTTTTTGGTTTTGTTCCTCAGCTCCTGTCTGCACCTGTTTGTACGGGGGTTGCACGACCTACTTTCAGCAAGGTAAAGCTGAGTGCTTTCCCATTCATATAAAAAGGTGATGAACCGTGGCCTTCAGAATATCGTTTATTCACGCAAATGTGACAGTCATGATAGTCATGTCTTGCAAAACATTTTGCCCTAACTTCTCTCTAGATTTTTCATTGGCGTAGTTCAAATTCATCATTTGTTTCTCTCCTTAAACCAATGAGACCCAGGAGGGAGTCATGGCAGAAGGTTAAAGTCGATTGTATAATTTGGTATTTAAGCTGCATGCCTTTTGCATACAGTAAAAGCATCAGGGATTAATGAAAGCATTTTAATGGATTTCTATATTAATGAATCATAGCAGAACCATGAGATCACGAGAGAGAGCCTGACTACGAGATTTTCAGACTGGGTAGTGGTACTCTGTATTATGAAGCATGGTTTTAATATGCATGTGAAAAAATACCTGATGAATGAATGGTGTTTTTATTTTCCCCGTTGTATTTGGATACTGTATAAGATGCATGATAAGGCTAATCAAAATAATTTTGACAAATAGAGAATTGATATCTTAAATTTGACCACAAGACCAATCCTTGCCTTCCAGCCTAATGTGTCTTCTCTCCTTTTTCTGAAAAACTGAAGCTACTCTAGAATGTCATTTTACAATGCATATAAGATGCTCGCTGGATTCACATTCATTCCCCATTAGTGATAAAATAAGTGATATTTTCCTATAGATACATTCAACAAAAAGCATCACAGTAAAGTAATCATCTGCTCATTTAAAGTTAAGGTAAGAAGACAAGTTAAATCTGCCTGTGACATGTCGGTTATCTCTTGGCAGGTGGAACAATTGCTCTGTGTAATGCCTAGAAACCAGACTGCTCAGTACACTGAAACGGTGATGTAAAAAATGGCTGGAAGCATACAGCAGAGGACGGTCTTGCCCATGAGCAGTTTTTGCTGCGTCTGGGTTCTGCGACTAGCAGAGCAGAGCTCAGTCTGCAGCCACTGGAAGTGTTTTAGTAAAGCAATTTAGAATATCCTGGAACTGAAATAAGTTAATAGTTCTATTCATTCTTTTAACAACCTTAACATATTGACCTGATTTATGATCCCACTTAGATTTCTCTGAGGAGAGTCTGTAGGAAGCTTCTTTTACTGTCGATCTTGAGGAGTGCAGGAACCATGCTGTAGGCTTGATAAACGGGGTTTCTTTTATCCTGTGTCTTGAATGCCGTACCTGTATCTTATGGGCATGGACTTACACAGCGTGACTGTAAAAATGCTGTGGTCTGAATTACCCTCATTCTGCCACCAAATTCCCAATGCCTAAGCCTTGGAAGTCAAGGATTCTTGTAACTTCCCTGCCACAAGTCCACTATAGCATTTTGAGGACACACTGTTTTGCACCAATTCTGAACACAAGACTAGAAAGCTATTACTTAATATTGCTAACAACTACAGAATTCATAGACGAAATGTCACCGTATGGATCATTGCTATCCATGAAGAAGATAGAATCAGTGCGTATGGCTTGTACCTCACTTTTTTTTTTTTTCTTTAAATGCTAGGGAGCCTAACTTCTCCCTTTCTAATGAGACCCCTTTGCTTTATTCTGGCATTGTCAATGGGCCTTAGTCAGGCTGAGTTTCATGTTGTTCCTTGAAAGTCCTCTATACTGCTGAAGGGAGTCATAATGAGTATTTAATACAGATGGAAATCAGACATAGTGCTCTATCCAGGAGACAATAGCCCTGTTCATAGCTCTGTTTATAAAGTCACTAAAAAATGAGGAGAGTGACTTCAAAATAGCGGAATGAATAGACATGTCCAAATGCCATTAGAAACTGAACAAGCTGGACAGAAATTCACGTTTTCTTATAAAGTGATAATTGTTTCCTATAGGGACCATATGGAACTTGACTAGAAGAATAGCTGAGATGACCCTAACAGTTTTAGACATGAGCTTTCCTTAACCAATCATTAAATTGGTTAATGGCTTCCCCCCCCACCCCGTCAAGATAAAGCAACTACAGTGAAGCACATATAGTAGATAATGCTATGAACGCTTTCCATGTAGATATAAGTTTGCCCATCTGAGCAATGACATCAAAATGTCTAACAGTGTTCTAAAGAAAATGGCAGTGCGTATATTTAGGCAGACCTTGGTCGATGGCTTACAATTCTTTGTAAAATCTTGGCATGTTTGCAAAAGATGCAGGGCTTGCAAAATTTAAGACCTATAGAATACAGGATTTAATACATAGCACTAGTTCAAATTGAGTGTTTTAGGGCATGGGGGAGAATTCTCATCTAGTTACTACTATGCACATTTTTTTTTCAATTTTCCTGATTTAGTTTCAAAGCACAGAAATACCATTTTGCCCCTCCTGATTGCTTAAGACATTTTGATTATTAAAATACATTTTGTATAATTTCTTCACTTAGCCTTACAGTGCCCCCTTTTAGCATCTGTTTTAATTATACTGAAGCAAGCTATGATTTTGCTGGCTTAAGATTTCCAAGACTGGATGCCAGTAGCAATGTGTTTGGCTACTGCCTTACTCTAGTTCTGCCAAAGCAGAAACTCCCCAGGCTATTCACTTCTGATTTTTTTTTTTAATTTNNNTTTTAATTTTTTTTTTTTTTTGGTGGGTGTAAAACCTTAAAACAAGAGATGCATGATCCAGTGTTAGTTTTGATTGGCTTTCAGACTCGTTTGTCAATGCATGTGCCTTATTCTCTGCAAAAATAGTACATAGGAGATCCATAATAATGGAAAAAAATTCCACTTGCTTTAGCAATGAGAAGAGAAGGGATCAGAATAGGCCCAGCATGAAAATCTTATGGTGGTGAATATTAAGCCTTGCAGCTAGTGTTTATAGCTGTAGAGGATGTTTTCTTGTAATCTTATTCTTGTCTTTATAGTTATACTGAGTAACTTACTCTGTTTGCTCAGGAGATGTCTGTGTTTGGCATCCTGTGGAGCTGGAATATGTAATGCTTTCTTCTTTTTTTAGGAAACGTACACTGAAGAAAGAGAATAAGACAATATTTAACACATCCCTTGAGCAAATAAAATTAGTTACTATAGAATACTGTTATGTTTGAAATCAGCTATAGCTAACTGGTTAACAAAGAAAGCGGGGGGGAAGGAGATGCTACTTGAGATTTCTTGACACAGATAATGGAAGGACACGAGCAGATGAGTGGGATTTCTCTTTTTAAAAAAAAACCCAACTTGTTTTTTGTTTACTTTTTAAGTGCCAACTGAAAAAATGTGACACCTAAGATCAGTGATTAGCCTTACTTTTTTTTTTTTTAAGACAAGTCATAGGTATGCATGGTATCCCTAGTCAAAATTACAAACTGCTTAATGCTAATTAAATGGGTGATTATGCCTCAAAACACGAACTCTAAGGGAATGCCTGCAGTGAAGACTAAAGCATGACTTCAGGTCATGCAAGCAGTCCTTGCTAGTCTCCGTTCTGCCATGACTATGCCCTTGGCCATATCGAAGGTGGTTCAGAGGCAGTCTGTGGGCTCCCATCCATGGGTTCCAGCTGCTGTAGGTGGTAGGTATTCTCCTAAGTTTAAAAGGTCAGCTGGCATCTGGGGGCAGACTGTCAGCTTACATTTCTGTGGCTCCTTTAGGAAAATATAAGTTGAGGGGAGCAGTTTCCTCAGCTATGTCATAGTCTTCTGCTAATGAGGACAGGCAAGCTGTGTGTCCTAAACGAAAAATTTGCTATTTAAGTGATAATTGGATGTTCTTGTGTTGGATATCAGTGTGGTGGTGTATTTAACCCTGTATGAAGCAATGGCACAATCCTAGACTGTGCTTGGGCTTCAGAAAGTTTGTCTTGCTATATGCTTTTTCTTAAGTACAGCGATAAAATTATTCTAAACAAAATTTCCTGAAACGGGTGTCTGTTTTGAAATATCCATGTAATGTGGACAAGAGACGATTATGTTGACAATGACATTTCCATTACATCTTTATGTAAGTAACTTTGAATCTGAGCTTCATGATGTGTTGTATTTGGAGTGGTGGCAGATAAGAGCTTTGGAACAAACCCAGACTTTCCTGAGGAAGTGTTAATGCAGCTGCAGGATCAAGCTAAAAGGTGATGTCCTTCACCACCTGATACCTGCAAAGTTTCAGTCGTAGAGCAGAAAACAGTTTAGTTGCTGAATATGTATTTCACTAAATTTCCTAAAAGTTTGGTTGCAATGAGGGCTGAAAAACCAAGAAGAGTAAGAGGCAGCAGAAGTAGCTGCAACCCTTCTTCCACTCCAGTTAGAAAGGATGTAGAGGACTAAATGAGCATCACTGGCAAGTAAGAGTGCACTTGCCTCTTAATTAGTTGAACCTTGCTTGCAGAGGATAGGGCTTTGTTTCTGCCGGTGGCTGAACATAGTAATTGTTATTTCATACCCCTTTCTATGCACTTCTTTCTGTTGCAACTTTTTTCTTCAAAAACTTCAAAGATTAAACTGCAGTATTACTGGAAAAGTCAATAATACAGATGCTGAGTGAGCCAGAGAAATAAGAAAGGAGTCTACCCTGAGGGGAGGAGTGGGAAGCCTCAGTGCGACATATTGAATGTTTCAGCAGTGGTATGTCCATGTTTAATAAATTCTTGAGAAGCTGTTGTGCAACAGTACACAGAACAGATCAGTGAGTAACCATTTGAAATGCCTTGGTTTAGTAGATTAATAATTATGCAGGGCTATTCTAATTTCACAGGATATTTTAGTGTATGAGCTGAACCACTATATATGAAAAATATAAGTTCAAAAGGCTTCATAAAAATCCAATATTAGTAGAAACAGTTTCACGATTAAAAAAATTGCACAAAGGCCTTTTTATTTTAAATTAAACACCTGTATGGTTTTTGCAACAAAATTGCAGCTGTAGACTAGTGGCATAATCAAAAAACAATAAAAAACTAATCAAAGGATAAAATGAACCTATATAAATTCACCTCATAAATGAGGTGAAGAGACTAGTTTTCTGAAGGGTTTGTTTTTAAAACTGATGTGATATTTAGTTTCTGGCTATAATTATGGCTTTTAATTTGGAATCCTCTGCTCCTAACATGCACAAGGAATAGCAAAACCATAGTTAACATTAGTACATCCAGTTGTGTTGGTATTGTTACCTTGGGCACAAAGATTCAGCATCTCTTTTTAGCTTTTGGATACAGGAGCACAAAGTAAAAGCCTTTTAGAGTGAGAATGTGCCTTTCCAGTAAGGCTCCAGGGCAGTTTCCTTTAGTCTCTGGGTTTACAAGGACAGCCCAAAACTAGGCCTAGGTGGCTGAGGCAAAATTGCATCAAATCCTGAATGTTTTGCTATCTAAAGTCCAGTCTTCAAGTCCAGCCACTGCCACTCAGGATAAGCTCATTCCTTTTGGCCTGACCAATGCTTAGCAAATAAATCTGGCTGTTCAAAAGATTGAGGACATGATAAGTTCAGATACTTGCCCATATCACAGTCTGGATGTTTAAACAAGACCGAGTTGTTCATTAACATTGATAGCCCTTAAAAGAAATCCTTCTTTAGGTCTGAGCTTGATTAAGGCCTCATGCCTCTCAAACTGCACTGTCAGGAGGTGAGCAACTGCAGACTGATCAGGGTTGATATCCTAGTTTCTGCTCTGAAAAAAACCCCCAACAAACCAATGCATTTTCCTCACGAGCTTTGAAATCTCAAAGTGGCAACAGTTGGTGAGTGTTTGTATGAAATGTGTAGTGGTCTCTGCAGTGCTCGTTCATTCCTCTGAGCACGTGTCTGCTGGAATTTCTCACATGGAGAGTTATCTGTTCTTTAAAGGAGAAAATGTAAATTAATGTCTTTTGTAGGAAACGTGCTGAATAAGGATCTCCTACAGACCTAGTTCTGTATGTAGGCAGAGACATTTTCTGGACTTAAGCCATTCATTTTTCTCCTTACAGTCAAAAACATTTATTACAGCCTACGTGGTTTTACTTGAAGTCTACCAGCTTTGTTTGCAATAAAGAATCCAGCCTTTTGGAGACTTTTCTATCTTTTCTGGTATGCTATCTTGATAAAGTTACCAGCCCTAATTCTTCCACCGTGGCAAATGTGTTTTATCCGTCCTTTCATCAGATCACAGAAACTCCCTTGCCATGAGTGTTCTTTTCAAGGGCTTGAATAGCGTACGTATCCTCAATATCTGCTTCTCTGTTGCCTTTTTACATCGTTTGTCCTGTGTTTCAACAGCCTGCTCTGTTCTCTGGCCTTGCTGACACATCATTGACTTCCCAGCACATTTGGCATGATGCTAAACCATTACGCAGAATGGTGCCCTGTAAAGTACAGTGCGGTAACCCTCATCATGCATCCCATAGTGAAAGTTTTTCTGGCATTGTCCCTGCTGAGGTAGCTGCTAGATATAAGAGGCAGTACAGCAAGGACTCTTCTCATTCTTTTTGCATGGGCGTTAAAGAAGCAAATGAGATGGGGAAGAGGGGCAGGCATCCTTTTCCATCATCAGTTTCCTAGTATTTATAAGATGTATGTCAGGAACAATCCTTGTTCTCTACTAAGTACAATGCATCTAACTCACTGGCTCCTGGGATGGGTGACGTGCTGGAGGAAAGGTTCCTTTTTTATCTCTTTCTCTCAGGACCCTCTCTCTCATTAATTTTTTAAGGCAAAAAGAGTAATTTGTCCCTTAAGCAGGTGCTTCAGAGCTCACAGACAAATTATACAGAAGAAATGGCAGCTTTCTAGCTATTTTCTCTCTCTCAGTTGTACATTCCTAAAGAGAATAATCATAGAAACCATAGGGTCATGTGTGAGCCCTTTCTAGTTGTGTGTTATATTAAAACAATAAATCACTTTCTTTCATGAATGTGCTTTTTCTGTGTGGAAGCTGTTGGGTAATTTAGTCCAAAGTCAACTGAACATCTTTAGTTACTTCAGAGATAATGTGTCCTACAGATGGTTTCAATTAATATTTGTTCAGGGCTGTCCAAAGCAAGTAGCCAGTCTGCTTGTTTAGTGTCAGTTAGAAATATCTCTATTTACGCATGTGAAATGTGACCTTCAGACCTGTTGTGGTCTGCGGGGCAATACCCCCAAAATGGCTTGCACAGGGTTTTAATTTCTGTCCTCTCTTTACCTTTCATTACCCCTTGTTGGAAGTGGGCACAATACCCAGGGCTTGTGGGACAGTCAGCCCCAAGCCTGTGCATCTATTCAAGGAACAAAAATAGTGATCTTTGTTAAGCAGTTATTACGGATTTTACTGAGTATATTTTCAATGTTCAAAGCCTGGTTCAGCCCAGCTCTTCTACTTCAGATAAGCATGCATTTAGGAATAGTACTTAAACATGAACATGGTTTATGCACTTCACTGGCTGCATTCCTTCAAAAAGTAGCAGGACCTTTTTAGTTATTGTAGGTAAAGATGGTTTATTACTTGCACAATAAGAGTGTTTCTTATTGAGTGAATACGAAATAACAAAGTCGATGTTCTGAAGAAAAGACAGACTGTGACCATCTATTGATGGGATCTATGAAAGCAAGGACCAAGCACCATAAATATAGAGAATTTGATTATGAAGTGTACGTTTTGTTTATGTAAAAATGACAATCTGTGTATTACACAGAATAATAATCACAGAGACTAGCTAAATCATACACAATCAGTGAATGCTAGAAGTGTTCGTGTAAGTTACATTTTGACAGAGAGACTAGCGATTAATCTGGTGACATTTAATAAAGTATATTCTTGGATTCAAACAGGTAGTGGAATAGCTTGAGTAACTGCATTGATGAGGAGTTAATAGGGCAATGTAGAGGAAAGTCGCATTGATGTGTTTGCTCTATTTGGACAGAGTAAAAAGTTTGGCTGAGGCATCAGTTACATCACTGTTGCCTTGGTTCTTCCAGTAGAATTGTAGTTGGTTCACGCTGGTGTAGCTGGGGCTGGATTCAAGATCCGTGTTTCAAGAAGGTTGCAAACACCATCTCTTACAAGCACTGCATTCACCTATGAGGGAAGCAGGAACACACTGTATACATATGTTATTAATTTGCTTCTTGTTGGCAAAAATTTGCACTCCTAAAGAGTTCACTATGTTGTAATAAAGCTGGAGAACAAAGAAATTGCTCTTTCCCTGCCTATAAGACATGCATAATCCCCAGTGAGTAGTTAACATTTGGTGAACATAGGAAGAACTCTGGTGCTGGCAACGTCTGTCTGGCATGTGCAGTCACAGCCTTCACAGCTGGGTTACCTTCCACAGGCTTTTCTTGCAATTAAGTTGGAAGAAAAAATTGTCCTTATGTGCCCTAGATAAGTTGATCTTTTTTCTTTAGCTGGCAGGGGAAGTGGCAGGCTCTCAGGCTTACAAAATTATTAAGATGGAACTTCTAGAAACATCTCGTTTCTGAGTTCTTTAGCCATTGATTTTTCCATGCTGCACTTCTCTTTATTATTTATACTGCTTTCATTGTTGCTACCATACATAGACTGGTGGATAGCCAGCAATGAGTTTGGCTGAACGGTCCATCTGTCTGCACTTTTGCTTGGAGTCAAAAAGGTTTTGAATCCGCAGCCTAAAACTTGCATAGTCAGTTCCCCCTTAACCTCTTCTTTAAGAAAATCACAAAGGTGACAGAATCATACATAAATAAAGGAAATCCATGCATAGTAACTTCCTCATCTGTAACTACCTGGACACTATTCAGTATCAGTATTTAGTGTGCGACCTTTTATAAGGTCATTCTCTTTTAAACTTCTGTTGGGTTAAGTGGTGCAACTCCTTTTCTAACACTGTCTTCTGCTGATTACTTTTGTAAGAAGTGGGCTTTCATTTTTCAAATTTTAGTGCAAATTGCAGACCAGTTATAAATAGTGGGAAAAATAATAATAAAGCATAACTCCTCATTAGAAGTCTTGATAAATATATTGTAGAAAATTCACATCATTTCATACTACCACACAAGAATGGTCATTCCCAGTCTGCAGCAACTTGGTAAGCCTCAATATGTGATGTGCGGGATTTATTATTATAATAATCTTGGGTTTATTCTGAAAATAAATTTGCATATACCTACAGTTCTTCCAATGCTTTTGTGTTGGGTAATTTTGTTTGCAAGAATAGCCAGAGTCCAATATCCTTAATCCAAGTACAAGTTTTCTTTCTAAGCAGAGTCCTTAATAACAGAGGACCATACAAAGCCCAAGAACATGTCATTGCTACATTCATATGCCTTTGGGGAGGAGGATCCCCACAAACAGATGTTATGTGTGGTTAGAAATCTCAGTGTAAGTGCAGCTCTATCTTTAACACATCACTTACTGTGCTTGGGAATCCGCAAAACCACATACATTACAAAATCAAAGAGTTCTGTGAGAAGCATATAAAATGGGAAAACAATATCCATAATTACCTTGCTGCAAAGATTTTCAGGCTGTATATCCCTGTATGCACGGAGATCGCAGCGTGAATACTTGACTGGTGATGTTTGTCTTTTGGTGCACAGAGACTCTTCTCCCTAGTGCTGCATGGTTTCAAACTGAAGATTTTTCCCTTGCCACTTAATAGGAGGACTGATCTGACATGAACTTTTGAATCTCATAGGACACTGGGCCTTTCCCTCCCTTAATTATGGTTTTTACAATTTGCTTGAGGGGGTGCTTGTGAAGGGATGTATGCTGGCATAAGGGATGTATGCAGCTATGTGTCAAAAAGATTTCTTTTACAGAGGGAGGAAAGATTAATTTGTTCTACTAGGAAAAATGGGACTTTCTCCTGTTCTGTAACATCAACGGTCCAATCCTTTGGGTGGATGGGAGAATGTTATTTAGGAAGTCTGAAATTTCAAGCATTACCTCTGATCAAACTCTTCCTTAAGCTCTTGAAATATGTTCCAAGTTTGCAGAATTAATGAGATGACAGTTCAGAAGGTTCTTGTAGCTCTCCTGTGTTTTTCGCTTTCTTTTTTTCTGTGGTTTTTTTTTAAATTTTAATGGATGTACTTTTGAACTGAAAAGCAGAGTTACTAAGGCAGGTTAGCAGGGAAAGTTGTATGTGGTTTGTTTAAAAAATAGTAAGAGAAGAAAACCTGTTTGGGGACTCCTGGTTTCATGACTCAGTGTGCTGATCCAGCAGCTAGTGAGTCCATCAGACGGTGCAGTATCTGCTTCCTTGGGGAGTCCATTTTTCTGTACACTGCATCCCAGGTACTTACAAAGAGAAACCAGAAAATAATCACTCAGGTACATAAGAGGGGGGTGCTCAGCCCTTCAGAGCAGATGAAGTGTGCTGAGGTTCATTCTACCTGGTGGCTATTGCGTCTGGCTACAGAGATCACTGGATCAGACTGGCGATGTGCCCTTGTACAACAGGCTCACAGAGCTGCAGATCCTGCCAGTGTTGAATTCTCTGGGAGTTTTTCCGTCCTTCCTCCCTGCTGGCTGCTGAGGAGGACATCCAAACCCATTTTTAGAGGAAATTTTCTTGAACTGAACCAGCTGCCCCCAGATTTACACTCAGTCAGTTTTAAAATGTGTTTTCAAAGGAAACAACTGTGGAAATGAAACTTCGAACATGTTGCTATTGTAACTTGTTCATGCTGATATAAAGATCTCACCAGTGTTAGCACTGACAGGGGGACTTTTCCAGATGTGCCTTTTGAGAGGCCCGAACACGTTGATGTCTTTAGGGAGCACTCAGCTGCTAGATAGAGCCTGCTGTGTGACGGCAGGAGGTGGGGGCTGAGCCACCGCCATGCCAGGGCTTTCTTGGCTATCACAAGACCCTCAGCATGAAACATACAGGTTGGGTTGGTGGACTTCGGTAGCTTGCGTCAAGTACCAAACTGATTTCAAGCCTGAATTAGCCAGAAAAAAGTGAATGCTGCTTCTCAGATCCTGTCCTGTGCTTAATGCCAACACACAGGGTAAAATCTTCCCTGGGGTGACCTGTTCTCTTGAATTCTAGGTCTGGACACTCAGGCTGTGTTACGCAGGTCTTCGCTGCAAAGGAGAAAAATACCATGCTAGTTGAAGACATATTGCTGCCTCTGGACAAAAAGGAAGAGTCCCTGTTTGGCAAAATGAGGAGACATTATGGCAAAATGGAAAGCTGACAGTGTTTTGACAGGTGGGAATACAAATCCTGTATAAGATCCACGGTTGGAGAAGACAGATGATCTACCTCAATAGTGAATTAACTGATGCTTTCCAAAGCACCTGAGGAGCATTCCAGCATGTGGCTGTGCAGAGCCACTGCTTGTTCATTCTAACTTGTATGCAGTTTAATTTGCCACAGGTGGGTGAGGGATGAGCTGTGTTCATGTACAGTCTTTGCTTTCTGGTTTTCCAGTCACAAAACTGGAATTCTCTGGACCACTGGCAGCTTGTTTGTTGAATCACTTGCTTGTGTGCAGACAGAGCTCAAACCTGTAGCCGTTTTCCATGACAAAGAAGCCAGAGACTATTATTGTTAAATCCCCATGCTCAGTCTTAGAGCAAGATTTCCTGTCGTTGTCTTACGAGTATTGGGTTTTTTTGCTTTAAGTGGAAAAGTATTATAACTACTGTAGGGTGTATTCCCACAACTTCCGGTATGCACTCAGTCCCACTGATTCAGAACAGAGGTACAGCTGCAACATTTTATGAGGGCGCAGAATTTTCTCACTCAGTACAGGAAAAATAGCTAAGCTTGGTCTTGTGGCTAAGCATGAGATTAGAAACATGGACATCTAAATGGTGCTTTCAGCTCTGTCAAGGAATTGCTGTATTTTTTTTTGGTTGAGTTATTCTTGCTGACTCAGTTTCCTCATTTATGAATAGTAACAGTTTGCTCTTACATAGTTAATCTCTCCATATATGAGAATTGTGTATCCAGACAAATATGAAATAATACACCATGTCAATCAGTAGCTATCCGTGGTGTCTGAAGGAAAGATTAAGAAAAACAAGAATTGGTTTTGTTTTCCCTTTTTTTCTTCTTTTTAAACTATTGCAAGCTAATTTTAACTTACAATTAATACTATCTGTCGTAAGTACTGATTTGTTAATTATGGTATTTAAATGTATGGTTCAACCAACTAAATGCATTTGAGAGCACTTCTGCCTCCCATCCAATTTTATCTACCAGTGTCAGTTGTATTCTAGTATTCTATGTCTGTATTTCTAGTGAGCTAACCTCATTTTAGAGCCATGAGACTAGATTACCATCCTGCCTTGCTGCAAATCCTGACAGGCAGTACAAATTATGGTTCACAGTAGTTCTCGTTTTGTTCTCTGAAGTGGCTGGCTCAGCTGTTCTTTGCCTTCTTTTCTCGGCAAGGTTGGCTAGGAGGTACTTGTAGCCATTAACTAGTGCTCTTCTAATTGCCAGGGACTGTCATAGGCAAATCCAAGAGCTGTTGTGTGTTTGATTCATGGTTTGTCAGTCTAAACAGGACCCCGAGTCTCCACAGTTTTGCCCTTGCAGTCTTAGCAACAGCTAGTTTTACAGTTGGTTTTGTATCTGACTTGCTTGGCTTGTGAAGCTGTAGGCCTTAAGGCTGTAATCAAGAAACTATAATCCACCCTGTGGAAACATCCAAAAAAAGAAAAGGAAAAAAAAAAGACCATCTGTAAATAAGCAGCTCCTAAACTGCTCTGATGTACACGGGTGTCTGCCACAGCTTCTGGTGAGTCTGTGATTCGGGAGCTGCAAAACAGGGATGCAGCCTCATTCCTGTTTTCTTTCTGAAATCGCTGTAGGCTCTTGCCTTTCAGAATGGCGTGCATGTGCTGAAGAAAGCATACATAATGATTCAGTAATTGGAAATTCTCCTTAAATATCCTCTAGGTTATATCTAAGATTCATGAATGTGTGTTGAATACTGATTATCCCTGATCAGTATTCAACATATTCATATTTATATATGGTCCAGGATATACCATTTGGCTTTAAGAAATGAGCCATTTCTTAAAGAAAAGAATTCTTGGTATCTGCCTGATCATCTGTGAGCAGGCATGTCTTTCAGTTTATTTTAGATTTTTTTTTTTTTCCATTGAATGCAGATTGTGTTGGTGGTAATTATGGTAGTCCAGTAGATGTAGTAAAAAGAAAAAAAAAGTTCTAGACTGAGTTGTGATACCCTTTGCATTGCACTAACTTACCTTAGGGAAAGAACACAGGTTTCGGGACCGGCGTTTCTTTGCTTATGCTACAAAGCAAAGAGTGTAAGATACAGCCTTAGGCTGCTAATTCACATTTTATGAAGACTGAGAATGGAAAATTGTCCCAGAATAAGGATGGGTAATGAGATTTGCACAGATCTGCAACAAGGGGGGAATGGAGTGCTGGAAGGCTAGGGGAAAACTGGATATTTTTGGTTCTTTTCCTGGAGGAGAAGGCAGCCTCACGAGGATGCTTAATATTATCTGTGTTATAAATGCTACCAAATATCACCAGCTGTTACAGATGGACATTCTTATTTACAGGAATCTAAGCATCAAACGGGCATGAAGAGTGCACCTGAGAAGCAGCCACCGCTCAACCCTTTTGAAGCACAGCAGTAGGACCATGGAAGGAAAGCTACACTGCTTTTTTCCTGTGTCGACACTTCGCTTTGGATGAAATAGAGAATTTTAACGTCTGAGGTAGAAAATGGTTTATTTCCATGCCAATGCAATGACTTATGATAATTTTAATGTGTAAAGTTGAAATGGATAGTTTCTCTGTGAAATGTTTGCAGTCACTGTGTTGTGATGCTACTCACTGTTCTGGGTGCCTTGTTGATAAATAGTGTTGGCTGGACAGTAACTGCTTTCCCTAGAAAAACTTGAATTTAGTTTTCATTTAGATTTGGAGTAAAAGGAAATTACTCCCCCCCC
>VYZV01021309.1:37322-47666 GCA_013401275.1 Pandion haliaetus | reverse complement strand
GGGGGGGGGTTCGGCGCTGGATCCTTTGCGAGGAGGGGGCGGCGGTGCCGGGGTCCGGGTGCCGAGCACGGGAACCCCGGCGCCTCCTGGGCGTCCCTTCCCAGGGGCAAAAGTGCGGCTTTGGGACGATTTACGGGCGTTGTGGCTTTCGTTAACGTGTGGTGGATGGTTGTGGGCTTTAGGCGGCTTAATTTAGGCATGAATGCTGGTGTGCACACACGCAGAGATGGTCCGGATCTTACCCTTTAAAATAAGAACGTGTGCGTGTGCTTTTTCTGGAAAGAGACCCTGGCATCTCTTTCTTCTTGTCTAAATCACCGTCTGTGCACGGCTTCGCTTAATTCAAAAGAGCGGGCTTGGGTATGGGGAGAGGGGAGGACCGTGGGAAGAGTGCTGGTAACTTGGAGCAGGATGATGAATTCTGCTGTCGGGTAACTTTTGGAGAAGAGACTTGAGGAGCGGCTTTCTAGGGCAGGGTCGTTGTCCGAGACAGCTTCCCGGAGGGGATGGCTTGGTGTAGCCTCCCAGCTAAGACCATCTGTCTGCACCTACGGAGGCCGAGGCTGTTGGGACTTGGTGTAGGACATCTGCTGCCGCTGTGTTTTGGGAAGGGCACCCCTTTGTTCCTCAGAGTGGCCAGACTCCCCCGTGCAAACCAATGGCCATCCTAGCAGGGCCTGCAGGAAGCGAGGCTGGCGGTATGGTCACGAAGTGCATAGATGCAGCGCTTATTTGCCCATGGTTCCTATGTGCTCGTTCATCTGCGTGTACGCATGCCATTTGCTTTGTTGAGTGATTTAAGCCTTTGCAGTTTCAGATGATGTGTGATTAAGTCAATTGCTATGTATTTAATCAGGACCACTATACTAAAGGACAAACGTAACATTAATGAAATAAAAGCTAACTACTCTTAAAATGTATGTTGGAGAAACTATATAAAATATATCCAGTTTGGAAGTTACCACTGGAAAATGTAAAGGTCAGGTAAAATGGCTGACTCTGCAATTTTAGTGTTGACTCATGAGTTTTCCATATCCGGCTGTCCTATTGTTAATTGTGAATTAAGGCTGGCAACAAGCTGCCCATCATTCCCTGGATGAATCATCACTTTGTGAAGCCCTGTGTCAAAAACAAGGCTTTCCCCAAAACCGCGCAGTGTTAGGGAACAGAAGTAGTTCGACCCATCTGTTAAGAGTTCAGTTCTTGGCCTCTTTTAAACATGTTAAAGGTAACTATATTCTTCGTGTGTTTTTATTTCCAGTTGTCCCAGGCCCGAGTTTAAGAATGTCTTTAATTTAGTGCTTAATGCAACATGCTGCCTCTGGCTTCATTCTGTGTGAAGGTGGAATGGTTGGAGCATTCCCGTTATTCCCAGAGTAACATACAGTGGTCACCACTCCTGTTGTTGTTTGCCATCATGTAGCAATTACTGGCATGTTAGGTTACCACAAGTTTCCCCCTGTCCTGAGGAAAGAAGATGTTTCTGAAAACACCTATGTGGTGTTAGGTGGTGTATTTGGTGGACATCTTAAAAGCTTCTGGCTCCGTATGGGCATCACAAACAGATTGAGTGCTCTGCAAGGTGAAGGTGAAAGAACTCATGAAAGCATCTTAGATCCCAGAAACTTTGCCTTTTTTTCTTTCCTTTTTTGTAAGAGACCTTGTTAAATCAGGTCTCTCTGAGGAAACTATGCCGAGGGATGGTAGTTTAATTTAGCTGTGTGTGTTAGCCCTCTCAAATGCTGTGCAAGACTTGATGTAATTCCCTTTAGAAGGGCAAATGTACATTGCAAGCCTACTAGTGCTTCTGGGGGAAGGGAAAATAAAAGTCTGGCAAATGAGTGGAGGAAGTGGGAGACAGAAATTGGAAACATAAGCAACCATTAATTTTTCCCACTGTGCACTCTTAAGAAACTGCTGGCAATATGCTGGAGATACTCTGCCTCATGGAAGTGTCATGGACTTGCTTCACATGATCCTCTGAGATCATCTGGTTTCTTTGAGCTCTGTGGGAACAGAAATGCCTCGTGTTGAAGTCTGATCTCATCTTCCTTCGGCAGCAGTAATAGCAGCGGCTTGGGAATTGGGGAGGAAGGTGAAGAAAGCGCAAGTGGGACGGTTTAGAGAACAGCTTAGTGCTTGTGCAGGCCAATCTGGACACTGCGTTTCCTCCTTTCGCTTGCCCTATGTGGTCAGAGCTCGGACAAATGCTAACGTACCCACCAAAGTAAAGTGCTCTGTCAGTGTGCTAAGCTTATTTAGTGCAATTCATGTGTCAGACCATCCTATAAATCTTACCTTATATTTCATTCATCCTTTTTATTGTGCTAATGAAGAACAAACTGAAGTGGAAAATGGTGACTTGAGTGATTGGGTGCGTCAAGCTTGGGGAATTTCCTGAGTTTGATGAAAGACAAAAATAAAGGCTTTTCTACCCCCCTAATAGCTATGTACTTAGTCTTTTAAATTCTCACAGCCTTCTAAGTAGCTTCTCCTGTTTGTTGGGGGACTGCTGGCAAAAAAATTTAGGAAGACTGCTGTAGTGATGACCAGCCCTTAAGTCTGTAACCTGATCCACAGCTTTTTCTCTTCAACTAGGAAAGGAAGTAACAGCTCCTATTACACCCTTATGTAACCTCTCCATTCGTATCCTTCAAAAAGAAGGAAACCAGAGCTTGATTTCTGATGTATAAACTAACATCAAGGCATGCTTTTTCATAAAGAAGCAGTAAAGAATAGCATTAATTTTCTTTTGTTTTGCAGTTCCTAGAATGGAAAAAAAAAAAAGTGAAGATTTTTATTTTGTGCTGATGGGATAGTGGAAAGAGCTGCAACTCTTTGTCATATGCTGTGAAATAGCTGTTAAAGAGGATACTGGAACTGCAACAAGGGTCTTTTTTTTTAATCTTTCATGGTGGGTTTGAGCATTAGTCTCAAAATATTCACCCTTTACAGTTGTGCCTCAGTTTGCATGTAGATTGTGAAAGCTTTGCTCTTCTGGTTTGTATGACTCCAGATTTTGGTGTCTGAACAAAGTGTGGAGACCAGGATCTCCTCTTTTTGCTGTTGGACTTAACAGCAGCTGGGGGGAATGGTGAAGGAAGAGGAAGGTGAGGTTCTCAAAACTTTTCCATGTTCTTTCACATATATATATACACATATATAAAAATATATAGAAGAAGTGTAGTAAGTGTTTCTCCCAAGTATAGTAGGCGTTTCCTTCTTTGAATAGAAGTACCTCTGCTCACTGAGCAAATGAAGGAAAACTTTCTGTGACCGTGTCTGGTGTTCCCAGCTTCCATACCTCAGTAGGGACGTTAACTTTTTTCCACACTTTTTCGTAATTTTTGCCTTTGGTCTCCTGCCAAGCTGTTCTTTTCTCTAACCAAGTGGCCTCTACTTCTTTACTTGCCTCTGGTACCTGTTGCCCATCCTCCAGAAGCCACTGGCCTATCGTGCTTGTTGCAGTCATGTCCTCTATCTGGGAGGCAGGTAAGTGTGAAATGTGTGGCTTGATCCTCAGGGACCAGCCTGGCCTGTGACAGGCTCTTCTTTGAGTAGAGCTGGAGTAGAGCTGTTATGGTATGCGTGGCCATTTTCAGTGGCTTCTGGCATTTTTGATCCTTTGCTCTGTGCTTGAAGAAACTTGTTGTAAAACCAAGCAGTTTCTCACCTTTTGCTTGCCTTTCTTTTAAGTAACTGTAGAGTCTTTGGAGTTGCTTGCAGACTCACGAATTTAGACGAATGTATCATCCAGCTGCAAGGCTAGAACCATCCAAATTTTCTTTTCCTATGCAAAGAGCTAGTGGTATAGCTTTTAGTGAAAATTGCGCAGACACTTAATCTTTTTCTCTCCTAACTCATTGTTACTGGGAAACTTCCCATTTGGTATCAGCAAGTAAACTTGTGTCCATTTCTTGATGTATTTTAAGTCTGCTAGCAAAGTGACTGTGGTGATGAAAATGTTTCAGTGTGAAAGACTGAAGTTTCAAAATATGGTTTCAGAGATGAACAAGAATTATCAAGTCCCCTTTTCAGATGCAAACTGGTTGGGGAATCCTTCTGTGCAGACAGTATAGCAGGAGTAATGGACCCCAGAGGCAAGAACAGCATCCTTTTCTCTCCAGTGGAAAATGTACACATGCGCATGTAACACACACACACTAAAGCTCCAGCCTTTGGGATGAAAGCAATCGAGAGGTGGCCTCTAGCCTAAGCAGCCAGATTTAACGTTTCAGCAAAGAAGCTGAAGGCCCAAGATAAGGAATCCGAATTTCCAGAGTCCCAGGGAGTGGGGGCGAGAAACATTTACTGTCACAAAGATTTTCTCCTTTGCAGGAGTGGGGAGTGGGTGTATCTTGGGGTTTTGGTAATTGCCTTGACCCTGACTTTGTGCAGTGCTGCCTCAGAATTGCTTTGGTGAGGATGTACTAATAAACTTTGCCTTGTTCTCCCTCTCTTGTAGAGGCAGCAGTCTTTACAAGGGTCTAATATTAGCAGAAATCCTTACACTGTTGGGCAAGAGGACCATGAAAAGAGAAGATACCAGGAAGAAGGAAAAAGCATATAGGAAGGAGAAAAAGAGGACATAGTTATGAGGAATAGGCGCTGAGTAAACAGAAGGGTTGGTGGGTGCTGTACTATTGGAATTACTTGCTGTGGGTGTCTTTATTTTCTAAATACAGGCAGCATGGAGAGACTCATTTTTCCTTACTGTCAGCAGAAAGCAGTTTTTAAAAGTTTGTGACCACAGCCTCTGGTCAGCATTGGTACAAGTTTCCTGGGCCCACAAATATGCTCTGTACGTGAGCTCTCTTGCTTTTTGCTTTCTGCTTCTTTTTCTGTAATTTGCCTTAATTTGCATAGTTTGTATACTCTAAAGTGCTACTGGGGGTACTTTGAATTAGGAATAAGAATAATAAAACTACAGGATTTACTACAATGGAGAGAAAAACGGGTAGAGAGCAGTCACATCCTGAAATGTTTCTACTCTTTTATATGTATTTTCTTTATGGAGTCTGTTCTTCCTTGTGTCTCCAAGAGCATACTGGTGTTTGAATATCTTTGTAAAGACTTGGCCTTAAGGTAACCAGTTTTTATGCACAGTGGAGTGTATGTAATGTCCTGATACTGTGCTTTAATCTTTTCTACTGACCTTTGAAAACCTGCACCTCAGAAATGAAACAAGGAAACCAGAGTGGTAAAGTGTTGAATTCTGTATCTTGGGAAAGCTTGAACAAAGGAAGTTGCACATTCTTTCTGAATTTTAATGCCTTTGTGTTAAAACAATTTGTAGGACAGTGAAGGGTGTCCTTTTAGACCAGAGAGGTATCCTTGAAGTCCTTGTTGCATAAGGACTCTTTGGATGGCACTGTAATGAGAAGTTAGTTCTACTTTTAGGAGAGCTGTTGAAGGGAGTGAAGTTGGTATTAATCCTCTCCATTGTTCCTTTGCGGAAGCAAATAAGCAGCTTAACAGAGAGGTACTGGTGACGCTGGCTGAGAGATGAAGACGTGCCATTTCTTCTGGGACTCTGGGGGCCAGTTAACCGTCCACCAAATAGCTTTGCTAGAGAGCTTCATGTTCGAGGGGAGAGAAAAAAGCTTTTTCTAGCGGAGCTCATGCTTATCCAATGTGAAGGAAGGAATACCTGGGATGTCTAACTTGCAGCAGGAATACCAGCTGCTCTACCTTTTCATCAAGAAAGCCTTGGAGAGAGGTTGGAAGGAAGATAGTAGGGGTTGAAAGGCAGATTATTTTGGGGGAGTAGTTAAACCTACAAGCTACACAAGTTAAACCTACAGCTAAACCAGTAACCAGTTTGTTACTTGAGTGTCTGGAGACCCCTCCTAGTTTTCACTTGTGAGAGTAGGTCTGTGACTGATGGAGCAGTCGAGCTTACTCGTGCAGGGTAAGCTAGGGAAGTGCTGATTCCAGGTGAAACTTTGGAGAAAGAGTAGTGGAGGGGGTGGAAATGAGAATGAATCCCTCTCTCTCTGTGAAGGAATATTCCTGGTTGTGGTGAGGAAATGTTGCTGCCACCGATGTACCAGGAATCCTCTGCACAGCCTTGGTTAACTCTGCTCAGCAAAGCTGGGCTCAAATAGGAGTGGGAGCAGAGAAAGGCTATTGAGAGGGTCAGGGGGATGTGGAAGCCACTGAGAGAAAAATGAGCAATACCGGCTATGGTTTATTCAGAATGAGGACCATGATACCATCCTCTCTAAATATTTTCCTGGGAGGGAGAAAACACATTTAAATTTAAAAACAAAACAAAAACCCAGTAGCATTAGTGCAAGCAAGAAGTGGATTTTAGCTGACCAGGAATAAATTTAGGCTAGAAATTAGGCACACTTTAGGAACAATTTCTTATGAAACATTAGAAGTCTGAAAAATCGCACTTTGAACTAGTGCGGTATTGTAGTCACGATTGTATGACGCAGTGGTTTTGGCACCAGTCTCAAACGTGCAGAACAGATATATCTACTATTGCCATTGTTCAGTTCACAGACTGTCAGGCTGCGGAAGTTAAAAGGGCTCTGGAGATTACCTTCAGTGATCAAAGAGTGCAAGGCTGTGTTAAAACAAAGTTCACTCCAGGAGAAACCCCGGAAAATCTTTTGGCAAGCAAGGGTAGAGCTGGAGCTCCTCGTACCTTGTAACACGTTTCTGACACAGGGGAGGCTTGCCTGTATCTCACGTGAATAGACCTTTTTGCTTCCTAAAACTGCCAGATGATAGTTCTTGCTGAAACAAAGCGAGGGAAAACTCCGTACCTGTGAGCGTATGCTGAGTTTGTCTGCCATGAGACTGGCTGTTTTCCTTCTGTGGGAGGGAGGTGCTTTCTACTGATGTTTTAGGAAGGTGTCCCTGTGAATCTGTGAAGTGTTACATTTCATTTGGAAATGCCTTTGTTTATCATGCTAGATGATAATAAAAACACTGTTTGCTGGCTTCTAACTTCACGGACATCTGGACAAGAGTGATTACTGTGTGTTGAAATGCAACTTCTTGAACTGCTCCTATTCTCCCAGATATCTCTTGATAAGAGATACACAGGAATAGCTGGAGAACCTTGACTTAAAAATTGATGACTTTTCTCCTGTGATTTCAGGTGTCCTACTGAAAATGACTGTTGAGAATGAAAATGACAACACTGTGGATATAGTTCAACATTTGAGACAAGCAAACACGTCTAAACAGCGCGCATAATTTCTCTAAGCCTCCTTTGCCTTTAAATAGATGCTTTTTTAGCTTGGGTTTGGGCAAATTGTGCATACTCTTCCTGCAACACTTATGTCTGAATTTTTTCATTTTCTCCCTCTCCTTTGCTCTTCATTAAAAATAGCAGTATTTTGCTGAAGAGAAATTGATGTGCATAGTAGACAGTGATGGAAAATTGTAGGGTGAAACCTTGCACTGTTCTTTTACCTTGGCAGCTAGTCCTGGGAGAAAAATTGAGTCTGATTTCCTGCGGGTTTTTTTTCTCTTGTGATGGACTGACTTGCAAAGAAGCAATAATTTCTATTTGAAGCTTTTCTGTGGCTAGTGAATTTTGTGGAGCCATTCTTCCTGCAGTGGCTCTGTGGTGCTTAATAAGGTGTTTGTTCTCCTTGCAGTCCTTGTCTCTGATGGGACACTTATGCTCAGATCTCCTCTCCTGCCTGCTTTTACAGATGCATGGAAAATTAGCTATTCTGTTGCCCTTTACTCTTCTGTCCTTTGAATGAAATTCAACATTAGGCATGTGTGAAAGAGTAGACGCATAGACCAGGATACGTACAGCTAGCATGATTTGTCTTATTTTTATAAAATACTAGTCTAATTTCCAACTATTATTTACAAATACATGTCAGTGAGGTTTCCAGGAGAGGGAAATTGCAACAGGTAAGAATAAGATACCTGGGGTGGTGTTCAGGTGACTTCTTTTTCTTCTGTTTTAAATGGAAAAGGAAAGTGAATGGTGTGGAAATACACAGTGCCTTCAGCCATGCAAATTTTAGCTTTACCCGGACTTCTATTGCTTGGAATAGAATGTGGGTTCATGGAAACTTGGACCTTGCTCTCTGGGTAACTCCATGAGTGAGATGGTGTCTGCCGGCTGCTCTAGGAGTTAAGGGTATGCTCAGTTATTGTGGGTGGCTTGATGGTGGGTAGATAGGGGCACAAGTGCCTCTTCTGGGATCTGGATTTCCTGAAGCTCCTGATTAGCTTTGTGTTTGACCATGCCCAGTTTTAAGTCTGGTTCAGTGACTGCCATGATGATTTTCTGTGGCTGCTTTTCCTTCTGCAGTTAGCAGCTGAGTGAAGCTGTGGCGTTACCTGTTCTGTTATTGCATATTCTGCATATCTTCAAGGCTTATCACTGACCACTTAACAGGCAATGCACACAAACATTTGAGAAGAAGATTAGTGTGTATTCTGGTATTTTAACCCTGTAGTATTAAGACATCTCTTAATACCTACCTTACTGACATGATATAAATTGGTGTTTGCTCCAGTTGCCCTGCCATGAGCAGATTTCTTTTGCCTGTGTCAGGGATGTGTGGTGCATGTGCTGACTGGAGGAAAGCAAGGCTTGCTGTCTGCCCACGTGCTTGTGTGGAAGGGAAAGTAAAAATCCCATTATAATAAAAGTATAAATGAAAGATCCAGATTACAGGAGATTGCTAAATCGCTCCCAAAGGAGTGAAACCTCAGTTGAAAGAAATGTTTTGACTTTGTGAGGGCTGGTTGTTTTTAAGTAATATTTTGTGAGGATCTGCTACTGAGTGATCTTCTGAGCGCAAGCTCTGGTGTGGTAGCAAGCTACTGGTGTGTGACATACAACAAAGAAAGAAGATCCCCCCAAATAAATAAGTGCTATCTTGGTTTTTGTGCCCCTGTTCTGCAACAGCTATGCAAACATAACCTTTGCATTGGGCAGGATCCCAGAAAATTGGCAGAAAACTTGAAGCGGCAGCTTGAAAGATGAAGGTAATCAGTTTAAAAGGGCACCCCCTGCTTAATGGAGTTTGGATATCCAGTAGTAAAAGCTAATTTTTGTGGGTTTTTTTTCTTTTTTTAAAGAATGAGGGTGTTTTCTTTGTGTTCATGTTCTGTACTGACAACTTTTAAAAAATCGTTGTCTGAAGAGTACTGTCAGTCTGAAGTCTAGTCTTTGGTTTAGGGGTCGAAGGCAGGACCTTTGACAGCTTTTGGTTTTGCAGTCACATTTTGCTTCTTATTTTGAAAAAGATTCAAGAGAATCTTAACAAGGTATGTGCCAAAAAAAGACCCCCTTTATTCCTGAATATTTTATGCCTTTCTGTAGATGTGGATGTAGAATGATTATAAAACTCTGTGGTTAGGCAACGACTAGGAAAAGCCTAAATGTAAGAAACCACCATGGATCCTGTTTCTGCTGAAGTCAGTGGGAATTTAACCAGAATTTTGGCCTGCAGACAGCCTTGTTAGTGAAGACCTATTTCCAGATGCATTGAAAATGCCCAAGGTGTTCTCCCAATAAACCAGAAGTAATTTTAAAAAAAAAGAAAAAAAAAAATCTGGCTCCAGAATAACCATTTACAGAAAAAGGCTACTCCACATCTATAATCTTTGAAGCCTGTCAATATAATCCAAAATGTAAAGGAGCTTTTGCAGGGTAAAAGAGTACCAAACATCTTTTGATTATTTTAAGACCGTATTTTAGCAGGTGTTAAAGAAGGGTGCCTTAGCAATGTTGAAGGACACAAATGTTTTTCCCAAAACCTAGTGTGACTGTATGACCAACCCAGATGAGTTAAAGCAAGGCTGCAAGTTGACTTAGGAAATAGATCAACCCCTGAGTGCAATTACTGGTGGCAGTTACTGTGTTGTGGTTGCAAAATAATTATTAGAAGTAATTTGAAAACCTGTACTGCTGGGAGTATAGAGTAGAAATAGTAGAATAGATACACCCCGCGGTCTCTTACAGCAGGTAATATCCACGCTAATGTTATTCAAACCAGTATGCAAAAGTAACAGAAAGTAGCCTTAGAGAAATGCAAACAGCCCCTCACTCCTGCAAGCTCATGAATTAGTCTTTTATTAGGGAAGAGGAGGGCAAAGCTGTATCTTCCGCATACGTGGCTCAGGTTATTTTGGTTTTGTGGTGAGGTGCTGTGCACCTTTTACGTGATACGAGAGTGATGCATAGTCTTGTCACAAAGGATATGAACAGAGGCACGAAAGAGGCATCTTTCTCACTTTTGGGGGATTAATGACAACTAGTTACTGCTTAATGTAGATTGTAACCAAGCTGATGTAAAAATAAAAAAAACTACCCAAAACCCCCAACAAAGAAAAAACCCCCACCAACAACAC
>VYZV01021309.1:685-37299 GCA_013401275.1 Pandion haliaetus | reverse complement strand
CCCCCCAACAAACCCGAAAGAACTCCAGTAACAGCAACCAAACCTCTCACTTCTGCATTTATAAAGGACCTGAGTCCTGTTAATGAAGAAAGTTTCAGCCACTGTTTATGTCAGTGGGAGATAATGTCCCAGCGAACATTTTGTACGTGTCCTAATGAAGTCTAATTATTACACTATCAGTTTTTCTAAACTGCAGTTAAGCCTCCATTGTTAAACTACTAAGACATGATATGTGGTTGCAGCCATTTGTTCAGCTGTACTTTAAGTGGCCTGTTTCTTTCTTGAAAATTACCCAATCTTTAGCTAAATGCGTGGCGTTTGGTAGCAGGAGCCAGCGGAGCATTCATTCCTCTTGTGGAATTCTGCTGGGCAAATCTTCTGTCATCTAAATTGCAGTCACTGGCGCACAACTCTGTCCTAATCTGATGTTGCTAAAGAGCCGTTCTCATTTAGCTGATGCTGAATGCAAACATTCCTGCAGTCCTAATGCAAATATACTCCCTAATGCCGCATTTTACTTTTGTAATTCACCAGAGCTGTTTGTTGTTAAGTACTCAAGGAATCTGGTACACGTGTAATGTTCAATGCCTACAGAAAATAAAAAGAAGTTGCGCAAGGCTTTCAAATAATAGCTCTTGCTTGGTAGGTAAGATGTGGGAAGCATTAGCTCATTCAAAAGCCCCAAATTATAAACTTTTTCACTTTGGAAAACACTGATTTGTTCAGTAGGACTGTGGGAGGAAAAGGAATTCAGAAGATATTCAGACATTGGCCAAACCAAAAGGAAAGATGGAGAGTCAGAGGAAGCATTTTAGTTCTTTAAGTGTGCTTTTATTGCTGTTGCAATTTCTATTCACACTGCTTCCTGCAATCTGTCTGCCAGCTTTCTCAATTCCATTTTCTTGCAGGAAGAAATCATGGGCTGCAACACTGTGCTGTTGTCTGCATGCTCTTTTCTTCAGCACGTTGACGGTGCCAGAGCAGCATCTGTGAGCAGTCACAGCTGCGCAGGAGGGTGCAGGTGTTCCTAGCAGACAGTGGCCAAGCAGCAGATGAAGATGCTGGGTGCACTGTTCCCTGTTGTAGCATCCAGAGACTAAAAAGCTAGGGGGTATGGAGGGAAAGCAAAGATTTTCTTTGGATGATATCAATATATTTTCATACATCATGATGTCGGGAAACCTAGCTTTGAGTGAAAAGGATGCTATACTAGTTCAGCTGCAGGGTCTGCTTCAGCTTACCTAGTGAACCGGCACAAGGTGTTTCCAATGAACTTGTGCCTTCTGGGCATCAGTCAGAGGCCAGCGATTTGTAGGGTTTGTTGGGCAGCAGAACAGGATGAATTTAAATCCTGCCTCTTGATAAATGGATACTTAATGCTTGTCATGAGTAGTACAAGATGGCTGTAGTCCCTCTTAGTTTTGTTTTGTTCAGGTAATGATGCTGTCCCCCTAACTGCTTGAAGCAGCAGTGGCCTGTTAGTGTCCCTGCTCTGTGTGGGCTGATTGTTCCTTGACAGAGAAAAAAGGGAGCGGGTGGGCAAGCATAATTACAGCTTGACGGGGGCTCAGGATCAGACCTGGAACATGAATTCAGTTTGAACTCTGATATTGAATTACTGATGTTGCAGGTTGTCCCATTAACTCTTATAATAGAAAAAAGGTGGTTATTTTCTACAGTGAGTTGGTGGTAGTGAAACCAAAGGCTTTTTTTTTTTTTAATAGTCACAGCTTGAAGTATATGTAAGTACATCTATTGTGTCAATTTTGATGGTAGGGAAACTGTCCTTTTCCTGCAGTGTCACAAAAGAAGAAAAACAAGCCACCTTTGCAGCCAGTGATAATTCCAGTGCAGCAAATGCAAATGTGTGTGACTGCACATCTGTAGGAAGCTGTTGATAATTTTTGCTGGTTTACTGTATGAGGGTGATGTAGAAAACCTTGGACGATTCTGTAACATGCTGTATGCCAGTAATGGGGTATTACTTCATTTCCCCCTTAGAGAATGTGTGAATTTAATTTTACAAGGCTTTTGGGGTTTTGCCTATTCTCTGTATCATCTTCTATTTATAGTTTTCATTAGCTGTTGTTTCAGACTGGCTGATAAGACTGCTGTGGCTGTGGAAAAGTGTAATTTTTAATTTGCCATCCTTGTGGCCAAGAGGGACAAAAAGATTTTAGCTGGATGGCATTGCATGTAGTAGATACAACAGTGTGTGTTTTAAAAGGCTATGTGTAATGTGGGAGCGTGTGTATAAAAGCATTTTACAGATGTAGCGTGCCCAACACTTCTCCTGAGCATGTTGTCCAGCATAAAACAGATCAAGCTGTGAAGGATTACTGAATAATCTTCATTTTTCTGAGAATGGAAGCATGTTGAAAGTGTTCTCACTCCACTGAATTAAGGCCTAGATGTGAGATCAAAGTGAGGATGAGCAAATTTGACAAATGACTAGAGAGAAGGGAGATGTTCTGAAATGCTGCTGATGTTTGCCTTAGGAATAAGAAGGGTAAATTTGGGAGAAGACTCCAGTGGTAAGTGGGTGTGGGAGAGACCAAGGATTGTTTGAGGAAGAACCTGATTTGCAGACTGCAAGTGTTAGAAGAATTTTGGGGTTTTTGCTGAGCTAATTTGTTGCTATATTAATAATTTGCAGCTGTAATCTTTATACCACACTTAGTTTTCTCGACGTCAACTGAATGAGATGTTGCAGTCACAAAAGCAAGGTATTAGGTGAATCAAGGGAGTGCCACTCATATTTTTTGGTTATTTTTAATTGAATTTCCAGTTTGAAATTGCAGCACAGTTCAAATAGAGCCTCATAGCAGTACCTCCATCCACCTTCCCCCATTCAGCAGTCTTCATATGAAAATCTCTAAATGTGTCCTTCTTTTAAAGGAGACAACCCATTCGGGTTCAGTTTCCAGTTTGCCGGTGTTTCTCTCACCAGGACAGCTGCAGTTTCAGTCATTACTGTTCTCTCAGGTACTGGGAGCATGTTTTGGTCCCATCCCTCTCTTAGTTCTGGTTCTTGAGAAACGTTCGTTTTTTTGAAGGTGCATGAATACATGTATAGGTAGAAGCCGCTTACTGTTCTCCAAATTGTGGTGAGCAAACTGTCACCAGCACTGATGGGAAAAGATTTCCAGCTGCAAGGCCTCTTTGAATATATGGCAAATACAAATACTTGGACATGGATTTGGATTGAGTTTCTGAGCGTAGTGACATGTTGCTAAAAACCTTGACTGAAGTTTAGTCTTGCAATGTAGGAGGGGTTTGATTTTTTTTTTTTTCTTCTCTGTACTATGCTGATTTTTTGAGGTTGTTTTTTTTAAAAGCTACTTTTAAAATCAGTATTTTGTATTTTGAAAGTGCTGCATATATTGATCTATTAAATTCTTTTAGTAGATTAAATTCAATTATTGATTAAATTAAATCTTAATTGTTTAATGTATATTTAAACATTGTTGGCTTTTTTTAACAGTGTTTTACCCACTTGTTATGTCAGATAGGCAACCAGATTATGCCACGAGCTTGCTGGGTTTTCCTTTGTTGTTAGCAAAACCAGAGCAGGGATTATGAGTGGATTCCACCACAGTGGGGTCTGAAAACATTGCATGGCAGAATACTCTTGAATCATACATCAGTGTATGAGAGAATCTTTCATGAGTATTTTGCAAAGGCTAAGCTATTGCAAATGATATTGAGAATTCAGCATTGAACAAGATGTCTAGGCAGATTGTCCAATTTTTTTCATCACCTATGTTTGTAATATTTTCTAGCTCACAAGTTAATAGAAATATTTTAACCACAGTATGATGTTAAATTATTATGGAAAAAAACAAGCTGAAAATTAACCTTTGACCATAAAATTGAACTTTTCAATTACATTGATAAATTAATATTTGTATACAACTTTCCAATCCAGCTTTTAGTAGTAGGTACAGTGTCTTTGTGCACCTCTTCTTCAAAACGTGCCTCTCAGCTTGGGAATAGATGATTGTTCTTGATGGGTTTGGCTGCTCTTGGTCTTGAAATTTCCAAGCAGTGACGCATGAAATGTGGTAGGTAGTATGTAATTTCACAATGGTAGATGAGGTATACTACTTAGAACTTAAATTTTAGGTTGAACTTGCCCATATTAGGATTTTTATGTTGTTGTTTCTTTTTTTTTTTTTTTTGGCTACAAACCCAATATTTAATAAGTTTCAGACTTGAGAAGGATTTCATTTTTGAAGGCTGAAAAAAAATGGAGCAGTAGTTGATGTATGGGAAGTAATTAGGTCACTGAAACAAGACTGGTACTTTAAAGAATTTGTCTTAATGGGATGCAGAAGTTGAAGTAATACCTCTGAAAAGATTTTGTGAATGTTTAAAATATTTTTGGTGATTCAGAGAGGTGAACTTTTAAGAATAAAAGTATCTTTCTCTACAGAAATATTTGTCCAGTGTTTTTGTTTAAAATAAATGCTGTTTTGTTTGTTTAGCAGAGTTGACTCAGCTTTGGTTGGTTACCATAGTTCAGCACTGTTTTTGCATTTCCATGTGAATTTCTAGTAATTCCCAGGCTTGGTTCAGGTTTTGGGCATCTTCTTGTATCACTTCCGTTAGCTGCCTGTGGAGCTGCGCTTCTCTTCGTTGAATTTGGAAAAACATCAAACACAACTTAAGTCTTGATCTAATATCCCTCAAATGTCACTTACTACTCAAAAAATCAAGTAACATGGAGTAACACAGTGGCTGTGGACAGAAGCAAGAGGTAACTAATTTAAAACAAGTAAAGCCTTTTACCTGATGGATGGATAGCTACTGTGGCAAGTTAACGCTGATTGTATAAGGTAATAGCTGTTCAAAGGCATTTTGAAAAACATGAAAAAATATTTAGAATTAAAAGATGCTGCAGTGATAGAGGGAGCAAGGACAGCCTCTCACAGCATTTCATAGGTGAGAGGTTACAACTGATTGGTAGGGTTCAGCTGTTGTTTTGTGTAGCTGTAGCTGTGCAGTAGCTGGTTCTTGTATTGGGTTGTCAGCAAAGTTGTTCTCTGACCTCTGGTTCCCAGTTTGCGGGCCGCCACTGCTAATACTTCCATTTTTCAGTCTTGTCATGAAAGCTGAAAGCAGTAACTGTGTGCCTGGAGTTCTTGAGGAGCTCAGTTAATTTTCCCTAGCATTGGATTGGAAGGATAAAAGGCTGGGAGGATCAAATAGGTGTTGAGTTTTGGCCTGACCTTTACAACTTTGAATTAACTTCCTATATCAGATTTGATTACTTTGATCCTGGTCCCCTCTTTAAGGCTGGCTTCTGCCTTTTGCTGCTCCCGTTCTATAGATGCAGTCTCCACCTGTCAGCTGGATTCTTGTTGCCCAATGAAAATGTTCCCTTAAGCAATAAAATTACAAATAAATCCATAACTTGATTGAGTCTGGTTAGGAAATGAAGTAAATTGGTAGCCTCACGTAACCAAGAGCAGTACTGTACTGGAATATAGGCACTCTAGAGTACAGGGTTCATTGATTAAGATAAAATAGTGTGGTTTTTGTCTCTGAGTGGGTTTACTTAGTTGGTCTGTTTTAAAAGTTGGAGTTGGAGAAGTGCAAGTAAGGGTGAGAAAGAAATTCAGATTTGGGCATTGGCAAATTTAAACCCTGATTTGGTACACTGGAGATGCTGATGAAGCTTTTGATAAAACTTGGGTTTGCGTACACTTGAACACTGTGTTGAAGTTGTCCAAAACATCTGGATGTGGTACCCACTGGAATCTTCATTCCTGTTTCTTGCAGTTTCATATTTAATGTATAGCGGACCAGAAAGCATTGTTGACTGGTAGAAGTTAAACCTTTGGAGTTGTGTGGGCTACCTGGGTAGACAGAATGACTTGGAAAGATAATTTTGAAGTAGTGTCATTTGATGGGGTTTTAACTTGCATTTCTTAAATAGTGTTACTGAGTAATGCCTGTGAATAATTAGAATAATTTTGAGCTAACTTTGCTTTTTGTTTTATTCTTGTTTGCTTCTTTGCAGGAGAAAATGGCCAAAATGGAGGTCAAGACGTCACTTTTAGACAACATGATAGGGGTGGGAGATATGGTTCTTTTAGAGCCACTTAATGAAGATTCGTTCATCAATAACCTGAAAAAGCGCTTTGATCACAATGAAGTATATGTGAGTATATGTTAACAAACAACATCCTATGAGGAGCTATGTTGTCATTCTTAAAATATGTGTTTGTTTATAAGGATACACATAGACTGAATGCCTGAACATAATCTATTGTATTAGGGTATTTTAAACCTTACTTGTGCTGTAGTCTTTCCTGTACAGCATTGTTTGCGTTTGATCTTTTCCATCTGGGATATTTTTCTTTTTTCTTTTTTCCTGTTGCACAACATGATGGACCTCTGATTTTCATAAAAAACAGTTCCAGAACTGATGATGACAATAACTTTGATGCTCCTGTTGTCAGAGGACATTGAAGTTATAAATAATTCACTCACAGGGAAAGCACTTCCAGGATGTTAGAGCAGGTTGATGTAGAAACAATACATGCTTGGAAGATGCTAGGGCTAGCTTAAATGTTGCTTGCTATCTTTGATTTGCAAAAACGTTATGTTTATTAGAATGGTTGGATTTTAAACTAGAAACAATGAGATTGAATATATGTTGAAGTAATCAAAATCTTCAGGCATATTAATCTCTGAGTGATGATCAATAGGAGAGATGTGAACTGACAGTTGAAACACAGGCAGGGAATGAAGGGCAAATTGTGATTCCAGTTAAGCTTTTAATTTCCTGCTTCATCTCTCTTCCATTTTTGTTAAAATGTGCACAGTATTTTATCTGTTGCACTGCTGAGGCTGTGTGAACATAATGATTTGTAGAGACTTTCTAAGACTGCTGGTGAACGATAAGTCTTTTAAGAGCAAAGCTGAAATATTTAAGCCAAAGTATAACTATGATCTGCAAGCAATTGTGTCTGCAGCTTATTACAATCAAATAAATGTGTTCTGTACTTAATTATAACTTGGCACTCCCCCCCCCTTTTAATTTGTAGTGTGACTTTTTCCTTCTTGCTAAGCATTTGAATCTTTGTGGTTTCGTTATATCTTTTCCCTTCCATCCTCCAGTATGGGAGGATCTGTGTTATTTTTGTTTGCTGCTTCTATCCCTTGGTTATAGCCTGTGCTTTTGTACCTCTGCTGTTCATTGTCTTGACGCATCTTTCTTCCAGAGTAATTTTCCTACTCCACTATGCCTGTTCCCTATTCTGTAGGCATCAGCTTGGTAATATACAGTTGCACCTATCTGCTATTGTATCACCTCCACCTATTCGCTCCTTAAGGTTGGACTGATGATTTAAATTAAGCAGAAAATTAAAATAAGACAAGGACTCTCAGTATCCATTAAAACCTTGTTGAGAAGAAACCAAAACGGTCTGTATTTGTGGAAAGACTTCTTCCACAATGGTTAAAAAAATCTTCCTGATACCTTAGAGAGTTACATTTCCAAAATTTTGTGACTTAAATTTTCCTTGTTCCTTGAAGATGTAGTCTGTTCCCTCTTGATAACCCTTAGAAGTTGATACAGGCAGGTACATATCAGACTCCACTTTGCTGCTTTTTCATCCTGCTTCTGGCAAGTCCTCCATATTCAACAGCTGCAGTGGCTGCCTCTTCTGGGATTCAGCTTTTTTTTCAGTCAGTGGCTTGTATAATTAATGTGTTTCACATCAGTTTTAGGGTTAAGTCTATGTTCCTAATACATACAGAAAAAGTGGGTGATACTGAATCATCTCATCCACTTTAGTTCAAGAAGATATGAAGGAGAAGAGAAGGAAAGGGAGCTATTTGCCTAGAGACTAAAGAAGGCAGTACTACCTTGCCCAATCTTTGGGTCATATCTGAAAGTTTTATTTAAAGCATTAAGGATAGAAACATATTCTGTGAGGGTACCCTAGACTACACAGTCTCTTAAGAAGGATTGCTGTAAGTCACATGGGAGTGGATTTTCATGGTTTTTGTTTTTTGTTTTTTCTTGTTTTGTTTTTACTGTAAACTACTATGGATTGCAAGTACTTCATTAGATGTTTCTACTTAATTTAGACTGGATAGCTTTTTCTTGAAAGAAATCAGTTTGAATGACAAATGGGTAATCTGTTTTATTTTTATCTGCTATTACATGCTAGCTGACAACCATGTTCAAACATACAGTTCTTTGAGACAGTGACAGTGAAGCGTGTATTTCCCCCAGTTTCTGATTCAGCTGGGCACTGACATGCAATGTAATTAGCTGTATTATGTGCTTTGGCAGGTGATACAAGGTGTCACTTTTCTCCAGCAATGTAGGATCCTTTGCCTCAAAGGATTTTTTTGTTGGGTTTTGGTGGTCCCCCCAGGCTCCCCAAATGGTTCCCTTGTAGTTTGTTGCACTACCATTTACCCTTTTTATCCCCAGGTTTGTTTGATCATGTGATTTTTTTTTTTTAAGGTCTTACAGGTACTGTTTGTGAAGCCACACTATGAAGGCAAAATGCTGCAGATCTTTGCAAGTATCAGAACATTCACTACATCAGTGGTGGAAAGAATAGATGTTTATGTCTGGGCCACATGCTGCTACCAAGTATACAAGTTAGTTTGTGATGCTGCATGGTTTTCTTTACCAAATCACCTGAGGAATATTACCTCCTTTCTGCTGCCCTACAAATTTCATGCCACTGTTGCATATTTTAGAAAACTTTTTAAAACAGTAACAGTTGGTTGTTACCATGAGCACCATTCCACATTAATTTTCAAGGGCAAACTCTTCTCTCCCTTCTTGTTTCCACCCACTCTCTTCTCCCCAGACTTCACTCCTGAAAACTACACTTTGCGTTTCTGTTTTAGACTCAGATGAGCACAATGAAGCCTTTGTTACATCTGGAAGTAATGTTGGTTTTACCATGTAAAATCCGTAGTTTGCATGCTATCCTGGGAAAACCAGATCTAGCCAATAAAGAGCTACTGTTGGTGCTTAACAAAGACTGCAGATTTCTTCAGCTCTAACAAGCTACATACACAAGCTGACCTCTCAGGATCCTTTCAGAGAGCAGTAGGAATGGATTTGTCCTTTCATGGCTCAGTTGTGGGTTTAAGTTCAGCCTTCATGTCAGTGCTTCATTGTAGGCATTACCAAAAGTTGCGTCCAAGTTTAAAAAACTAAGTCAAACTGTAGCCATAGGAATGGTTTGAAATGTTTCTACAGCAGTAAAACAGGGCTTACTCAACATCAGTTTCTAAGCAGCTTCCTGTAGACTGATGGCTGTCTCTGTGCTACATGTTAGTTTTAAAATGGAGTTGCAGTTATAACTTTCAAAAGGGTTTGTTGTGAGGAATGAGCCTTGTAACATGGATAGCTTTGAAAATGCTATAAAGTTGGCCAGACATTGCATAATTGTGTTAGCCAGTCTTGGTGGGTAAACCAACAAAGGGGGCTTATAAGAAAGATGTGGACAAACTTTTTAGTAGAGCCTGTTGCGTTAGGACAAGGGGTAATGGTTTCAAACTAAAAGAGCGTAGATTTAGACTAGATACAAGGAAGGAGTTTTTTTATGATGAGGGTGGTGAAACACTGGAACAGGTTGCCCAGAGAGGTGGTGGATGCCCCATCCCTGGAAATATTCAAGGTCAGGCTGGATGGGACTCTGAGCAACCTGATCTAGTTGCAGATATCCCTGCCCATGGCAGGGGGGCTGGACTAGATGACCTTTAAAGGTCCCTTCCAACCCAAACGATTCTGTGATGATATGAAATGTGAGAGTCAGGTCAAGCCCTTAGTGAACAGTGCCAAATCTCCCCCTGTAGCCAAAGATGACGAGATAAATAGGCTCATTCCACTGGAAGAGAATACAAGTTTTGTGTTTTCTAGTCTCTTTCACAATAGTTATATTTCACGCTGAATGTTTGATGTTGGAGATCTAGTGCCAGCTCCACTTACCCCTTTGAAATTCCAGATCTTCTCTGTAAGACCTCCCTTTCCAAGAGCATTCAGGTCTGGATCCCCTGACAGTCCTCTTATACCATCCTGGGCATGGTCACTGTAAACCCTTCAAGAAAATTAGCTAAGTTTTATGCCATGGTGCAAACAGGGCAATAAGTGTACTCCAAACAGTTAGAGAACAGGCTACTGCTTGATTACCTGTTGTTCAATTTTATGTGCATTTGATGGAAAGTTTAACGGGCTTGGGTGTTAGGTTGCATACCAGAGTGCAAAGCTGGAGGCTGTGCCTATAAAAATAAGCATGAAAGCTGGTAGAGCTGGAGTTAGGCCAAATACTCTACTAAAGACCATCAGATTCTGCAGTAATCTCGTGCTGAGTGGTTTTGGGGGGAAGGGCTCACTGGGTAACACGCATGTGTTAATTGGAAATGGGAATCTTGGAGTTTAGTCATGTCTGGAAATGTTGGGGGTATGTCTGACCAAGAAAAATCTCACTAGAAAGCTGTAATTGTTTATTATACTCTTTTTGCAACTCTTAAACTTTTCATTGATAAAATTTGCATCGCTTTTTCGCAGAAGTTCTTTCCTTTAAGTATCAGTAACAAAAGCCTGTGAAATTTTTCTTTAACTTTACAGAGTACAATGTGGCTCATGGGCAATGCTGTTAGCAAGTAGAAAAAAATACAATGTTGATTATTTGAAGGTTCCAGGGAGCAGTTTGTGCAGTTAAAATGTGTGACCTAGAGACCGCGTGGAAAACTTCAAATACATTCATAAAATTCAGTTTGTATGTGACTGATTAATTTTGACTCTTTCTGTTGAACTCCCTCCATGAACTTTTTATTTTTATTATTTTTTTTAAGTTGGCTGAACTATCCCCAACCAATCCAGCTCAGCCATTATTTTTCCTTTGTATTTTGGGATGTTGGCAAGTGGGAGGGGGGCATCTGTTTATATTGTGTTTACAGTGACTCCTGGATGGTAGAGTTTTGGGATAAATTGTAGCATATGTATCAGTATGAAACTTATTTTTGTACTGGGTTTGTTGCTTTGTGAAGCGTGTGAAAGCATCAAGGGAGGTGTGAGGAGTTTGGAGGGGAGTGGAGCTGCGTAGGCTTACAGGAGTCAGCCTTTAGAGGCCAGATACGGCCTTATTCTGCTGCCCTGCACATTTTTCCCGCAGTTATGTCGTTTCTTGAAGTCTTCCCAAATTTGCAGAGGTCAGCATTTGATCCTTACAACAAAATGTTTGTTTGCTTTTTGTTCTTAAAACAAAGCTGAATCTTTCTCTGATGTCAGCGTTTAATTTGTATTTTCTGTGCGTGGAGTTTGTGGGCTGCTTTGGGCAGGAACAGTCTTATGGTACTGAACACATGTTGTTTTATCACTGAAACGTTAAATATTTGGAATTCCAATGTAATAACTCAGTGTTAGCTGCTTGAGGTAGCATCCTTGCGGCTGCCTTCTGGTGGCGTGGCTATTGTGGTGTGCTTGTTCCACAGACTGAGCTGCTTCCTGTTGATCTCTATTGTTTTAATATTTTCGGTGTAGCCTTTTTGTTTCTGACTTGCTTTTACTCCATTATGTCTGTCTATATAACTGATTAATGCCTTTTTCAGCTACCTTACAGTATTTAGGAGTTTACTGGATTGCTGTCAGGCATAGTGGCTTTGTTCCTGCTGCACTCATACCTGGTATTCCAGGTGCTACATCTGGAAGAAGAGGGTGGGGGACAGAATTACGTGAATGAGACCAATTATCTTGGTCTGCATTGGCCTTGTGCGACCATTCCTCCATATTAACTCTGTCGCTGTTGTGAAGAACAGAGTTTTGTGGTATTGGGAATCGTAAATGCAGCTTGCTGGGAAAATCTTCATTGTAATATGATCGAGTGATTGTTGAAGTTCAATTTTATTCTTATTTTCATCACCTTCTGATGTCAGCATGATCGTGTTGGCCTTTAGTATGTTGGTTTTGAGGCTGGATGGAGTCCCTTGTTGGGTTTTGGAGAGGGTTGTTGTCCCCTGTGGTTTTGGGTATGTCCTAGCTGCCTGCACGCCTGTCGGTAGCAGGTCTGTGCCTTTGCTGCTCTTGCAGCAAGATGCAGAAGAGTCTATCCCCTGCCAGACCCAGCCCTGCTTGCTTGCACCTCCATGTATTTACTTGTGTTTATCCAGCGAGTCCAGTCTGGGCTGCTGGTCTTCCTTTGGGAGTTTGAGGAGTGGCAGGTGTGGCGACTGAGTCGTTTCTTAAAAGGCAGGATGGTTTGAGACCCAGAGCAGAGCAGCCATCCATCTGTCTGTGATGGGAGCCCAGGGGACTGAGTTTCCTCAGATCTCCTTCTCTTCCTCCCTCGGGGGATGCCTGCCTTGGTTTGAGCAATTTTCCCAGCAGTGCCTCAACATTTTCCCTCTTTGAGGGAAGCTACTGAGTTGTAGTAATAATATTGTTGCAGCTGCCAGGGGCTAGGGCCTTGAAGCCTGCTGCTTCTGCTTAAAATGTGAAGAAGGGTTTTTCTGCCCAAGGCACGTCTTTTCCTGTGATATCTTGTGGTCTAAGAAGTAGTATTCTGCCTCCCTGTAAATCTTGCTTTGCTTGTTATCTAGACAGAAATCCTGTTGGTCCTCTGTCCCTTCACATCAGCCTGCTCTGGTAAAACAAACTTTGTAACTTGCCTGGGGTCAGGAGTAAAGATTTTTGCATCCACCAGGTTGGTTACTTTAAATCTTGAAGTGCTTTGTGGGAGGAGAGTTACTTATCTCAAGGTAGTGCTTTCTTTCCTTTCCTTTTTGTATGGCTCCCACGATTGCTGAGCATAGTCTTTGAGGCACCTATTTGTAAGGCCGTACGCAGTATCTGCATAAAGCAGGAAGAAAACATGAAGAGGATCACAGAAAATTATATGCATCTTGTGGGCTCTGTGTAGGGGTTGTCTGTCCTACACAGTCTTTCTTTTTTGCTTTTGATGTGACACTTTGGAAAAAGAGAAGTGGTGTAGGAAATGCCCCCTGTAGGGCCCCAGAGTTTGCTACAGTGTTGGGTCTGCCCCAAAATGCTCTGTATTTCTTTACTAAGGTGATGATGACATTTTGAGCATGTACTAGTGGTTTCAGTGGACATTATATGAAATAAAAACACAAGAGGAAAATTAATGAAAGATTGGCAAACAACAGAAATAGAAGCAAAAATGTCCAAATACTGTAAAAACATGGTTCTCACCCTGAAGAACATAGGTTAGCCTTGGCTGCACCATGGCAGGAGACTTCCCTCCCACATTTTATTTGTACAGAAATAATGAAACATTTTGGAATGAGTGCTCTTGCTAATGTTTTCACCAGTGGTTTCTTGGCATAGACACTGTTCAATCTCCAGCTACTGTTTGCTTACTAAAACAAGTCTTTATCTTTTCAAAAGTGAGCAAGGACTGACATTCTGGAGTATTTAACTGTTTGCCTTAAAATTTCTCATGTCTGCTTTGGGTTGACTTCCTCATCACTTACTTCACAGGTTTCATCTGTAATTGCATCCTGCATAGGAATTTTGTTTGTTTATGTAAAAGCATCCCAATGTAGTCAGAGAGGCGGATGGCTGAGATGATTAGTCTGCTTTGTTAATAATAACATTAAAGTCTGTCATAATGATCGTGAGGTTAGCAGCAATATTCACTGAGCAGCAGAGAGATTTCTGTGCCCTCAAGAAACTCGGAAGAGAAACCTGATAATCTGTGCACATGCACCCTCTTTAAGATCTCGCTTCAACTTGCCATGTAGGTGTCTTTCTCTGGCAAGCCCTCTGCTCTTACTTCAGGGCTCAGATCTAAACCAGGTTGCAGTACAACTAAGGGCATGATCCTGGCTGGTGCGGGTTACCCGTAGCTTGTTCAGACTGCTGTTGTTTGCACAGTGACTTGCCTGTATTGAAGAATATTTTAGCAGTGGTGGTATCCTTTCTGACATAGGTTGCCTATGTCATGATTGTTTGCTTTGGGTTATAGATGTGTGCTTCTACCTTTGTGTTACCTGTTTGAGCTTTGTTTCTTGAGTTATTCTACTAGCCATCAACATATTTGGTACGTGACTGTGATACATACTAATGCTGAATTTTGTCTCTAGAAATAAGATGGTTTTGCTTGAACTGTTGAACTGTGGATACTGTTGCCTCAGTTTTCTTCTTTGGCTTGATTTCTGCTCCCCCCACCCCAATTTCAGGAACTCAGTGCTCTTCTATGTAGTTTTCTTTACAGTCTTTACTGTCCTGTCCAGATTTTACAAGGCTGCCTATCATGATTAATAACTGCATAAAGCACATATAATAGCTTACCAGGATTGGTTTTTTTTTTTTTTTTTTTTTCTATTACAACATGCAGACTTTGTCCACTACATTTCTGGGGCGAAAATGCTATGTCCAGGAGGGTGGTCTTGACCAAGAGAGTTTTAATCATCATGGGAAATAGGCTGTGTTTGTTCAGAAATGCAGTATTATATTTCTTCACTCATACAAACATAATTAGAAATGACTCTGTTGAAACTACAGTGAAAAATAGTATCAAGGAGAAGGAGAGGTTTCTCCATATATATATATGGGGGGAGAGAGAGAGAGGGAAAGACTACATACGAGAGTCTGGTTTGTATTTTCAGTTTACTGCAGACTAGCTTTTGGAAAAATAGATTTTTAGCATTGGCTTTCCTTCCAGTGAGGGGAGTGGAAAAAGGCTTTCTTATCTGTAGCAATTCACTGATTATGGCAGCCTCATTAGAGCTGATCAGGAACTTTGTAGAGTTGCTGTATTTGCTTGGAAATACTAATGAGAGGAGTCAAAGCACAGAAGTTTCTTTTGCTAAGGACTAGTGCTGTGTGATGCTGTGTGAGTCCAACCCTTAGTGGATATGGGGAAATTCACACAGAAGCTCCTGTTCAAGGAAATCAAACTTTGTTAGTTCCTGTTCTTTCCACTTGATCATTGCTCTTGGGGATCCTGGGGTCGGGCCTGCATAGTTGCTTGCAGATGGTACTCGGAGGCTCTGCTCGTGCTCCAAGCTCACTGAAGCAGGAGGCATTGGCTCAACACAAAGTGCAGCTGCATGGCTTGGATCACAGGTAGAGTTTATTTTGTATGTGCTGTCATGAAACAGTGCAGGCAAACCCTGGAGTATTACAGGATGAAATCCCAGTTCGTTTGTGTTTTTCAAGTACCCAGCCCATCCCTCTCCACCAAACAATACAAACACCTACCTTGCTATACCCAGTAATACAGTAAATCAAAGCCCCAGAAATAGTAATAATGTTCTGAGGTAGTTTTGCTTTTAGTCTTGATGTTAGTCTTTTCCTTGTTCTTTTCAAACATAGTGTCTTGCAACTTAGCGAGTGTTTCCGACCTGAAAAACACAGTAGACCAGAAGCACAGTGCAGTTAGCTATTTTATTGTGGCCAGTCGCAATGAAAAACAAATTTGAGCACACAGCATGATTGTTCAAATAAGAGATGATATTTTAATAAGGTACTGATCTAGTTGCTAATGTTTATTAAAATGAGAAACTTCATTATGGAGCAACACTGCAGTGTTAAATTTGCCAGGTTCTTTTTGAGTTTGAGACAGTTCAGAAAACTGAGAACATGTAAGTACAGGCTTCCTCTGCATCTGCCATCTCCTTGGCCTCAGCTGTTCTGAGCATGCAGCGGCACATGTGCTTATGAACCGCAGTAGTTCAGGCAAAGGTTGCTTTGCAGAGTATGTCACAGATCCAGAAAAGATTTTAAAGATACGGAGCAGGCTGTTAACAATAGCCCCAGCTCTGCAGCTCCTGTGCTGCAGCCTCAACTGCTGTCGATAATGTTCCCTGGCTTCTGCAGCTGCAATATTGTCTCTTCTGGGCCCTTGGGGTATTGCAAGACTAACTTTGCCAGGAGGAAAAATAGCTTTATTAATATACTGTGTCCCACGGTGTGAAATGTTCTCCCACAAGCTCTACTGGTGGTCTTCTAAAAGCTTCCCTTCTCGAGCAGGCCTGTAGTGCCTCTTCCCTGTGTATCAGATTTCACCACAGTGCTGCTGCGTCCTGGCTGCAGGGGTGTGTTGGGACCTTCTGCTGGGCTCTCTGTGAGGTTTTTGCAACCTCTCAGCTGAAAAGGTCCACAAGCATTTCAGGCAGTTTGCCAGATTCTAGCAATAGCTTTCCCCAGCACTTGGCTGAGAAGAAGCTGCTGCCTGTAGTTTCTCCCAAGCAACAGGAGCCTCACATGATCTTGCTATTTCAGGCCTCTTCTTGAGCCAGTCTTAAAGCTGCTTGGGTTAGAAAGACGCAGAAGGCCTTGCAAGGCACATAGAAGCTTGAAGTAGCAGTAATATCTTGCCCCAGGTGGTTATGTTGGCTTTCAGTCCTAGGGGGAGAAAATCAGGCATCAAAGTGTCTTGATCATTGCATCCCCAACACTACTTAGAAGTGGTGTGTAACAAATATTATAAGCTTTTCCAGTTGAATTGTGATTTAGAATTTTCTTCCAGCTTGGGGTGTTAAACCCTTCACTGAACAGAAATGAGTTGTATGTGTTGTTTTGGTGGAGAATGCAGAATGTGTTGTCATTTGACCTGATAGAAATTTGAATGCTTTTTTCTGCAGATGAAATGTTAGTCCATTACAGTGTTGCTGTGCTACATGATAGATGCATTGACAAATGACGAGTGAAAGTCCTTTTGGTTTGGGTTCTGGAAAAACACACCAAGGAATCAGAATTTGCCTTTGTGAGTTACTGCAATAAAGCAGAAATTTGGAGGAAGGAGTATTATCAAGAATCTCTATTTAGTAGAACTTGAGGACAGATCTTATCTTAACTTGCATAATGAGATCATGTCAAAGCCAAGAAAGAAATCAAATCTCCTGACTGCATTCTGTGTGTTCATCACCACGAGGACATTCCTCTGGGGTTTCATTTTTTCCTTAAACAGGGAAAATGAAGGATCTCTTTAGTCCCTGGGGTGCCACGGTATGGTCTCCTACTACTCTTGGGCGTTCTTTCAGCACTGGAATGTTTCTGTGCTTGTTGCGTGCTCAAGGATTTAAGCCATTTATTCTGTTTGTTTATAATAGAGTTCTGGTGGGAAGGCAGATGTTATGTGGGAAAGCTATTTTCCGGATCTGTTTATCCCCATTATGTGGAAACTCACAGACCACCAGTAGCAAGTAGCTATTAGGCATCAGCTTTGAGATATTGGCATTTTTAGAAGAAGAAATGTATTAGTTCTTGTAAGCAGTTTTGCAGCAAAACCAATGATTTCTTGGCATGCTTTGGCTTGGTGTTTAAAATGGACATGAGTATGTCTTTGTTTCTATATAGTCATTTGACCTTTTGAAATATTGGTATTTTAAGATATGGTCTGTATTTGTGCATGTCTGCCAATAAACAGCTGACTTGAATTCCCAAAATACATCATCTAAGCAATACTTAGCTATGAAGAGATGGTTCTAAATAAATCTCATTTGAACGCCTGTGTTCAAAATTAAAAATCAAGGTTTTCACTTTTGCTCATCTTTCTTTACCTTGGCATCTCAGGGTACTTCAAGAAACTTAGCAATTAAATTGTATGTTATTATGGTAGCAGAATAGCTGAAAAGGGAAAGTCTTTGAGTTGCAAAGAATTCCTGTTTCAAAATATAATCTTCAAGATCTGGCCTTCATCTCACTTTTGCTGATACTTTCCAGCAAGTGATTTCACAACAGGCTGAATTCACAAATTCTTATGATTTAGGAAGAAACAAATTAATATATGAATGTTTAATCAGTAAGGAGTCCTAATTGGGGTATCCATGCACTTGTGAAGACTAGAAAGCTCCTTACTCTTGGGTATCTGTTATTCTCACCAAGAATCTGTAGGCTTGCAAATTGCCAAAGCCACATGTGTTGAGAGAGCAAAGTAAACACTGTAGAAAGGCAATTCTTGCATTTTCTTCTTGTTCAGCCAAAGAGATTAGACATACATGGAAAACACTTTCCTGCTTAGGGGGAGGATAACCACAAAACTAGAACAATTTTTTTGTTCTGTTTTTTTTTAATTTGAAGAAAATATATATAAGCACACACTGCAGTGTGTGTTTGAAAAAAGCAAAAATCTTAATTATTTTGGGATTTTCTCAACAGACTGTATCTGAATGCCTTTGGGGGCACTTCCCTCCCAGGTTGCAGAGCGAGGCCGATTGGAGTTGTCCCTCTTTTGAGTTGCAGCCTGGCTGCCAAGATGTGAGGCACCTGCAGGCTTGCTCCTCCTAGCAGCACTCTACATGGGCTCTTGGTGTGAAACCACCCTATTTCTACGGTATTTGGTGTGTTCTGGGCTCGGATGTGTGTGGGGAAATGTTTTGCAGAAGGTTTCTGGCCAGTTCCAAAGGAGAGGAGAAAGTATGCGTTGTTTAGAAATGGTGAGTCTTGAGCCCAGTTAGCGAAGTATCCTGTTTCATCATAGCAGCAGTTGTACACTGAATTGTCAGCAGTGGCTGCTTCTGTTTCATTCTGTGAGTAGTAAGCACTGCAAGGATCAACTATGAGAGTCTCTGGAAGCGTCGTGCTGCTTGTGTTATCACTGCAGTCTAGTTTGTTCAACTCTTGTTTTAAATGGGACAGAAAATGCCATTTGAGTTCACAGCTTGCCTGTGCATATGCATGCTATGGAAAATGGGAAATCTTGCTTTCTTAGCTTTCTGCTTAGGACCAAATTTGCTTAGCATTTAGCAGAAAATTGCTTGAGACATGAAAGTTAGGGAAAGGTTGCAGCAATTAATACTTTTAATTTGTGACTGTAGCTCTGGGGTACTTCAGTGCTCTGCTGAACCTGTTGGTGAGTAGCTCGGGCTCCTTGTGCCTCTGTTCCCATTTAAAAATGCATATTACAGCACTTCCCTGGAAGAAAAATTGTGGGGAGAAATCCAAATAGTGATTGCGAGGTGCTAAGGTATCACTGCAAAGAAGCCATTTAAAAACTACGTAAAAACCACTGTTTTTCTTCCGTAGTTACTAGCAAATGTAATTGAAATAACGGGAACCTGTGGCTTTTGTGTACAGCCTTTACGTCTCCCAGGGAGTCCCTGGTTATTGGAAAATCATGTTTCACCAGGTGTGATTTATTTCATGGCTGTGGAAAGAGATACCAAACACTTGGGTTTTAATTAATCTTTGATCAATATCTGCAGGCAGGGTAGAATGGGGTTTTGGCATTTTTTGCCCCTCGGGTGTATTTGAATGCAGCCCTTGCAGCTGGAGGGCGGCACAGAGAGCTGTGGGGCACCCGGCAGTAGGCTCGATGAAGGCAGGTTGATTGTATCATGGGCCGACATGGTAATGATGGTGTACAGTATTGGTCTTCATTCAGCTCGGTAGTGAATGGGACCTAACAGAGTAAAACAATGCATTACTCTGCTTTCCAAGGGTAACGGCAAGTTTGTTTAGAATCTGGAAATCAAAATTATACTTTGTCAGTAACCTGTCAGAGGCTATTAGTCTTCAGGTTTCTTCCCTGTGGAGCTCTCTGTGCCCAAGGCTTTGAAGAGATGGTGCGGAGCTCCTCCTTGGGTGAGGGAGCGCAGTCCAACTTTGGCCTTGCCTTTACGTGTTTTTTTGTGAGTACCCAAGGGCTACAGCAAAGCTCGTGTGACATTTGTCATGCAGATGGAGTCGGTTCTTCGTGAACACCGTATCCTTTTTCCTTTCCCTCCCCCAAAAGAATTAGTCACAGAAATATTGTACAATTGGGCTTTCTTTTAAAAAGTGTTCGTAAAGAGGCCTTCCGTTATGTAGAAATAGCTACTTGGTACCCAACAGTGATTGTTGAGAGAGATCTAAAAAGTGTTTCAGAGTGTATGTACGTGTTTATTCATCGCTACAATTAGGCTTTTTGTTAGTTTTTGCATAAATATTAAATGGGAGAATAATATATAAGCAGCAAAAGTATGTTAAAAAGAAAAATCCACGATAATTTTTTTGTTTTCCTTCAACAGACATACATTGGCAGCGTGGTGATATCAATAAACCCCTACAGATCTCTACCCATTTATACTCCAGAGAAAGTGGAAGAGTACAGAAACCGAAACTTTTATGAACTCAGTCCTCACATGTAAGTACAGTGAAGAAGTTTTAGTTTTCATTCTGTCCTGAAGCAGATGGTACCAGCTGTCTCTCTCCTCAAAGGGTCTGTTGTTGATTAATTAAAGCAAACAAAAATCACACCACCACTCCCCCAAAATGAATTTTCATTAGTTCATCCTTATTTTAAAGAGAAGTCAAGATGAGTTACTCTTTCTGTTTCATGTATTTAGATCCTGGTATGTGCATTTCAGAACATTATCCTGTAATTATTAGCAGTAGCCTTTATTACTGTATTGTAAAGTAAGTAGTCTGTTTTCAAGGAAATATGTTTCTTTCAAAGTCCAGATTGCCTTGTGAAGGCCTCTAGGTGTTAAATATGTTTGAGTCATGTAGTGCTACTTTTGATATCTGAAACTTTTAATTTCTCTTTGCATAATGCAAAAAATGAAAAAGCCCTCAGGATGAATGCAGAAACATACTGGATATGTCTGAATAGTAACTGTAGAAAAAGAAAACCTTGGTCTCCTTTGTGCTGGATGGAAATGAGCCCATTGTAAGAGTGCAGCCAGAGTGCCATAAATATATAATGTAAATTTTAAGGCTAAAATATATAGCATATATCGAGACATATAATACTGCAAAATATGATTTGCATATGATGTAAATTCCAAGTCTAAATTTAGAAATAGAAGACTGGGAAGTAGGTATAATCTCTTATTCTGACTTCCATTCACCTTCTGTAATTCCTCTACAGGGGTGCACGTTGCAAAGAAGACAAAGGCCTTGCCTTGTGGTTGTAGAGAACTGACATGACCCTTATTATTTGGGCCTGATCAGAATTACTGAGAGTAATGGAACATGGTTAAGCCCTGTCCCTTATAGGACATGACTTTGATCAGACGTGTGGGTGGTATGGCTGAAATGAGGTACCTGGTCTTCAAGATCTGTATGTTGCAGTAATGGTTTTATCTTGTCAGACACCGTAGTGGTGAGATTAAAGCCAGCTGTTCCTCTCCTCGGCATGATGCTGGGATAGAGAAGTGTTTCCAGTGTGTTGTGAGTTTGCCATCTGACTTTGCAGTCACATATTCAGGAGACTTACTTGAGTGCAGTGATCGGATAAGTGTCTAAACATGGCCATAAATTTATGCATCTTCCTCCAGTGTTAGCTTTTAGGTTAAAAGGAAATTATGTGTGAAAAGAGTTCTGGAAGTGACTTGTTCTGATTAATTTTTTGCCTTCACACTTCATCTCTAACTTCCAGATACATTGGCTGAAATGCAAACAGCCAATTAATCAGATTGAATAAGCTTCTGGTAGTTCTTGGCCCTCTTGGATCTGAACTCTGACTATATTCAGGTTTTCTTTCTTTACAGTTTTGTTTAGCAAGCACAATTGCTTGCTAAATTAACACAGTTGTTTGCTAAAAGAACTTTCTGCTCTGCTAACTTTGTTCAGCTGCATAAAATTTGCTGTCATATGATGGAGGATTTTAAAAATAAAATCTGGGAGTAAAAGTTTGTCTGACATTCTGAAAGTCAGTACTATGTACTTGGTTACATGTTGAATCAAGTACATAATAATATATTGATCTCCACATTTTTCCATCTCTCTTGAGAGATAGTTTTCCAGAATAGAAAAGGTCAGCAGTCATTCTTGTATGTATTATGAGAGTCTTAACTTGGTAGAGAAATGTTTCATAAACATCATTCATCACAATAATTGTATGGTCAGGCTGCCATCTCAGAACAAGAACTTCTGGAGTCCAAACACTAGAAATCCACTTTAAAAGCAGTAGATTGAAGTGAAAAAATGGTGAATTTTAGCTTAGGTCAGGAGATCTTGACTGCATGGTAGTAATAGATTTTCTTTGCAAGTTTGGATAGACTGCCAAATCATGAAAAGTGTAAGACAAATTAGTCTTGGGCAGATACAATCTCTCCACAAATTTCCTTTATTTGGTATTGCTTCTGTATGAAAATGTTGTCTTCTGACACCTGCTAAGTAGACAAAGTACCTTTAAAAATACAGGATTAGGAAATAATCTTTGTTATGGTTTCTTTTACAGACACAGTGTTTTATTTTCAAACTGTAGAAATATAAAATGATCTTACTTTATGGTGACCTTGCTTTCCTTCCCATCTGTCTGTAGATGCTTATGAGAACTGCAGAATCAAGAGAGCCACTTTTGTCTCTGCTATTATCAGTAAACTTCTCGCCATCTTTAAAAGATATTTTCAAATATTGAAGGCATGTAGAATAAGTGCTATGTAGGCTGCCCTACTCCATCTCTGACAAGCCTAAACAGCTTTTCATCCCCTTTAATGTATAGTGCCTTGTGCTGTAGCCTAAGGATTCATGCCAGTCCAGTTGTTCACTCTGTGAACATAGAGCTGGTACTTGAATGCTGGTTAATAGACCATGAGGTGAGCTTACAGGGTAGCCGTATAGTCCTGCTGCAGCCAAGCCTAGGATGTTCACCAATGGGGTGCTTGCCTACCATGCTGGTCAGTACGGGCCAAAAACTGGGTTCGGGACAGAGCCAGTATCATCCTAGCCTTGGAGCTTGGAGCTAATTCTAGGACTGACTGATCTGGGAGTAGCAGGCCGCTGTTAAAAGCAGGGTTCAGGCATATCTGGGGAGATTGCTACACTTCCACAGAGACCCTGCAATCTTCAGGGTGGTTTTTTTTTTAGTTGCTCAGGAACTTTAATGAAGAGATGCTGTGAGACAAATTGCGATTTGTGGTATTTTTTCTGATGTGGAGGTAAAAAACCCCACATTGATTTGTGGAGATGTACATACTTATTTTTCTTTGATGTATAAATATCTGTTGAGCCGTGGCCTCTTCAGAAGAATTGATTGTGGGTAAGCCCACTGTACCATCTAAGTGTGCTTTGGGAAAAGACTTTTGGTTCCTATTGCATAATTCTGAGCAAATCAAAACTCTTGACCATTTATAAGGACTTTCTGTCTATGCTCAAGTTACGTGCAAGTATTTCAATGTGATGGATTGGTTTACGGAGAATGTGCTTGAGAATGCTAACTCTCCCAGTAAAATAGCAGGCTTGGTGAGCAAATGAAAATGGAAGGAAAAAGAGAGAGAAGTATATAATGACATGAAGGAAATCCATACCTAGAGATTTTTTTTGCATATATGGTCATTGAAGGAAACATAAATTTATGGAAGTGAAAAATCTGTTCACGTGTTTCCTTAGCTCTAATCTGAAAGAGGAGGGAAGTGAACACCTAGTCATCTGCTGTGTGTTTCTTCGAGAGTGTCTGTGAGAATGACTGATGCTTTCAGTGACACTAGTTAATAGTTAATTGCAGGGCTTGGGCAGGTGGTTGTTTTTTGTTTGGTGTTTTGGTTTTTTTTTTTTTTTTTTTTTTAAATGATCTTTGGAAACTAGAGTAAAACTGCGGACATACTTTGAATGGGCAGCCAAAGTGAATTTCTGGGAGAAAGTTTGTCAGGCAGGTGGTTTTGGATAGTGTTATACCTGATAAAATAAAATCTTTTTGGTCAAATTTTAATAGTTCATTCCTTTCTAAATACAGCACTGTTGTTGTGGCACCATGTAATAAAGTGTTACTTTTCTAGGTCTCCTGGAATGCTTGTTTTCATAGTCTGTGGCTATTTGCGTAGCTATAATAGGAAGTTTACCAAACTTTTTAATTGTGGTTTTTTCCAATGTTTTGTTAATCTTGCTGGTTTTGTCCTTATCTGCAAAGCAGGATCAAACTTGTCTATGACTTGACAGGGCAGAGTATGACATTTCAGTGTTCAAACAGTTTGCTGCTTGGTTTGTACAGTCCTTACACTTCTGTTCTGCTCTTTCAGTTGATGTAATTACTCTTTCAGTTGATGTAATTGCTGTTTTGCTTACCTTATGGGTAGGCTAGACGTGAGAGAGAACCAAGCTGTCTATCTTGCTAATTTACATTGACTTCCACCAGTAGCAAAGGCAGCTGCTGGCGTCTTTGAAGTGAAGGCAGTAGGAAATAAATAGCTTATTGTACCATTTATTTGTAACCATTGTGCCACATCGCTTTCCTAGCAGTAACAGATTTGCTGTAAGGGACTGCAGAGTAGGTGCTTTCTTGCATTTCCCATCTTAACATCAGCTCCCAGCTACTAGCAGCGTCCTGTCTCTGGGAGGTAGAGTGGCATGTGGCTTTTTGCTCCTCTTTATGTTCTGAAATGCCTTACCTGCTCGCTTTAGAAGAACCACAGATTAATTTGGGGGACAAAAGGGAAAGTGGCAACTGTACTCCCAACGGGAAGCTACAAGCAAATAAGAGTTCAGAGTCAATGTGCATTTTTTTAGCTATGCACTGAAGTATTTATGGTGAGTAACTGAGACAGCAGGAAAATATCTGGAGAAGGCTTTTATCAGACATCTATTGAATTCCACGTAGGCAATTTTGCTGTATATTTTATTTACTTGTTATTAGTTCTTTTAAGTCAAATATTTCTGAAGAGACAACAGCTTTGCATTAAAAACTTTCAAATTTAGAGAGACTTAAACTTTTGCAGGCACCTCCTGAAAATCAGCTTGCCTTTATATAGGATACAAGCACAAAGGTATCAACCTGATGCCTATTGAAATGCAAGAATGAGGAACTTGTTAATGTTCCCCATTTTGGTGATCATCATAATAATTATTGGGACAAATCATTACCCTGCAGATATCTCCAATTACTCTGACAATAGATACAATTTGCTGTTTCCTTTTCAAGTTTTGGGCCAATGTAAGCAGTGAATATAGAAGTTATATTTTTGCTTCTGGCTTTTTTTTTGCTGGTATTCCATGATTGCATGTCTTCAGAAACACCAAGGTTAGAGTAACTTTTTCCTCCTTGATTTAAAGCAAATATTTTTGTCTGAAGGGCATGATAAAGCCCCAGCTATGAAGGATAGTTTTTACCTATATGTAAAACTAAGCTTTTCCCAGTAGGTAATAGAGTTTTAAAGATACACAGTAGCTATTGTTATTTGTTGCCCCAGACATTTCCTTTTCAGTTTGTCCTTTCCTCATCTTCATTAGGTTTCATTTTGGATTGTTTTTTGGGGTGGTTGGTTGGTTGTTTTTTTTAAAACCCCCCCCCCCCCCCCTTTTGTTGACCTTGTAGTATCCTGTTTTTACAGACCTTTTTTTTCTTATTCCTAATAATTCCTGACTTCTCCAGAGACTCAAGTCTTTGAACTGGTTCATGTGGCTCAGCAGAATGCCTCTTTCAGAATAGATTCATAGTCGAGGGAAGATGATCACTTCAGAGGTTAGTTGGCGAAATTAACCTCTGGGCAGGGAGAGGACATCTATAGCTGACAGAAATTATAAATAGCAATTAGGTAGGACTGCCAGTACCTAATTGTTAAACCCATGCTAGGAATGAGCTGAAAGAAGAAAGTGTGTGTGTGTGAAACCCCTACAGAGAATATTGAAGTCTTATTTTGGAAGGGGTCAGGCTTATTACTCTCTTAACCTCTGTAGTGAGGCAGTACTGGATATGGCATATCCATGAATGTAAATCCCTCAAGCATATAGATGAAAAGCAGATGAAGCATCACACTTGCTTCAAGAGTCAGAAGGACTTGATGCCTGAGAAGAGCCTCTTCTATTGCAGGCTGCTGGCCCACCACCCATGGGATGCACAGTTTTCTATTTACACCTGGTAGGAGACCTCAGAAGTCCTTCTGGGAAAACAGAGTTTTGAGGAAGGCAGTTGTGATGTGGCCATATTGAAATGGCTGTCTGGTTCTCTGAAGAGCGTTTTGGAAGTGATTTGTGAACTTGAAGGCTTAGGGTATAAAGCAAGGATTCTCTTGCGTACAACAATGAATTTAGCTTTTTCCTAAAATTTGAGCAGGACTATTTTGGTTGATTTGGATAGCATGTAATGCAGCAATCTCACCCCAGTGTTTCAGAGGTGAAAATAGTCTTATTGACCAGAACAGTAGTTGCTTGTTTGCTGCCGGTATTAGATTGCATGAAATTTTGTAAGAATGCATAATAATACAGGAACTGATTTGTAGCAGGATGTGTGGTTGTAAGGAGGCTCAAAAAATGCACCTGACACCCAAGAAGTATAAACAGCCTGGAAAAGCAGGAATGTTGTGCTTAATTTTTCAAATGGTCTGGAGTAACATTTAGACTGGATTCCAAAGTTCACTGGAATGAGCCTTTCCGTTGGTCCTCTAAGTAGCACTGCCTAAATTGAGAAATGAAGAGGCCCTTTAAATTCTTTTTGTATGGCAATGGTGCTGTCATTCTTCTGTAAGTGTTTGGGACGTGGGATTCCTAACATGAAAATGGACGAGGCTGTGTGTAGCTGCAGAGCTGTAGCACTGGTGGGGTGGAGCTGCCAGAGCTGCCTGCACACAGGCTCGCCCAGACACCTGGTGCTGTGGAGTCCAGGTGGATTTTTGTGCTGCTGTGGCAGTTAAACACTTCTTAGGCTAGGAAGGAGTATATATAGACTACAGGGGATGTAAAAAGCATCAAGACAGAACTGTCTCCCAAAATACCACAGGAGGTAGAGAGGACTCTTATTGTGGTCTCGCTCTCCAGCATTTCTCTGTCTCTCAGAAGCCACAGCAGTGTATACTGCTGTGACAGAATTATTCAAAAGCACCATATCCACTGGCTCTCAAACAATTTTGGTCTCCACAGCCATACCAGTTGGCAGTACTGTCAGTCACAGCTCCTGAAGTCCCACTGCCAGAGGCCCCCTCTCTGGGCAGGACCCACCTGGCTCTGGTAGAGCCTGTTCATCCATCAGTTTCTCATTTGGAGAGCTGTGTGTGGTCCTAGCCAACGCTCACGTGTCCGGTGGACTTTTTGAAGAAGCTTGCTAAAATGCAAGAATTGGGTATCTTTAAAATGTAGTGAGTTTGAAAGGGAAGCCCTTACCTTGAGATCTGTTCCAGATGCTTCTGTAACTCTATAATTGTCGTCATGGTGTATGAAGGAAAATAATCTTGGGGCATCCTTCGTGAATTAACTGCTGGCTTAGAGCCTCAACAAAATAACTTTGTTTTCAGAACTGGTTTCAAATATTTACTCGTACCTCTGTACACAGCATACTTTCACATTTGACTTCTCATGTCGGGGATTGAGAGTCAAATGTTTTTAGTTACCTGTGACGATACCTCTCTCTTCTTTTTTTGTATGTGAGTGTATTTGTTATAGTCTGTGTTTATTTGTAAACATAAAAAAGTTAGGGGTTTCGCTAGACTGTTAGAGCAAAGATAATTTTTTAAGAAAGTAAAAAAAAAAAAAGCCTTAATATATGTCAGATAGTTAGAGATGTATGTTAATGCTCCAGTAGTCTAAACTTAACTTTTTTGCCAGATCCAATTTCTCTCATTTTCCTGGAACTGGAATGTTCTGGCTAGTGTTCATATTATGCCATTGATATTTTTAGGACGTAAAATGCTGAGACTTTTTAAAAAATTAATTCACATTGTCACATAAAGTAGAATCCCTCTAATATACACAAAAGACTCGGGAATCCATTCAGCGTGTCTAAATTTTGTGAATGAAGTGGGCACTTAATTAAATAAAGAAAAGGACCTACAGTAATTTTTCAGTTTTTTAATGCAGTTCTCCAAATTTGTCAATACATAACTGCTCTTTGTGTCTTCTCAGCATTTCAAATAGGTCTCCTTCCAGCTCTAAATTTGTACATCTAAGCTAGAACAAAGACTAGCCTTTTTTGTGCTGCTCAACAAAACGCAGTTCTTCCGATTAGAAAATGGACTGACGTTATGGTAGGACTTGCAAATAAAAGCATATTTGAACACTTCATGTGGCTTTAAATGTAACTTGATTTGTAAAAAAGGATCTGATAGCTTCATTTTTCTTTTCATTAGAATTTTGAGACTTTTTGAACACTGAAAAGAGTACTTATAAAGGAGACACTGCTGTGTTTCACTTCTTAGATGCAGACTGAAAAGTGAAGGCAGGTAGAGGCTCTGTCAGATATGAGAGAAATCCCATTTTATGCATTGTGTGTACGTGGACCAGAATTTTCATTGTGCCTTTCCTGAATTAGCAGCATGGTACTCTCTTAAGATCTGGGATTTCAAATTGCAATTAAGAACAGCTGTCATCGTTTCATTGGAAGTGTCTCATTGTGTTTAATGGTTNTTTTCTTTTTTTTTTTTTTTTTTTTTTAAGCAATTTATAACACACTAGGAAATGCCTATCTACTATGCTAGGAGCCTTTGTCATGATTATAGATACAGTGTAAACAAGGCTAATGTTTAAAGCCTTAAAGAAAATGTCAGCAAAATTCCAGCTCTTGTACCACCTTTAGCAGCAGAACGTTTTCCACTCAATCTCTTTTTATTGGCAACTTTGTGCATAAGGCTCTGATTTTTTTCAACTCTGGGTACATCATGGTTAATGTAGTTTGGGTTATTAAAGATAAACTTTTTCATGTTACAAATCAGGAAATACATAGTCTTAATATTTACTGTCTAGCACACTGGATAATATTTTACTTATGTTTTGAATAGATAAGAGATTTGAGACTGAAGTTTACAAACAAAAGTCTGAATTACAAAGACAGTGTAATTGTGGTCATTTCAGTACATTGGTTCAAATCTGCATTTTTCTTGTATACATGGTTTCCTTTTTATGTACTACAGAAATGATTTTTAGTTGCTAAACCTTGTGGAGTTCAAACTGCAACTGATCATCATTACTCCAAGATGATTCTTAGTGAAGATTTATCCACAGGACAAAAAAAATGTGTACAGTTGACATCCTCCTTGAGTAGCAGCAAACCAACCAAGGACATAGATGAAATACATTGTCCCTGGAAATAGTCCATGTGGGCTGAACTGAAGACTAGTGTTTGAGCAGTCTGAAGAAGGCTTTTCATTTCTTCCTTTGACCATTCGTGGAAAGAAAATTTTGGATATATATTCACAAATCTCACGCACAAACTTGAGCAAATGCCATTTTACAGACTGAATAGACACATTAGCTTGATGTTGTACCTGAGCTAACAAGCTTTCAGAAGCTTAGATAACCTTTAGTGCCCACTTTGTCCAGGGGTTCATGAGTGGTACTTTATTTGGAAAAAAGAGCTGGGAGGCAAAAAATAAGTTGCATCATAAATCTTAAAACTACTTGGTTTGTTAAGAGGACTTCAGAGTTACTTGCAGAATTAAAAAATTCAGTAACTCCTCTAAGTAAAGTAGCGACATACCTGTGTAATTACCTAGTGTTGATGTTGCCCATCAGATATTTTCCAGATAACTGAATTACTTTTATTTGCAGTTTTGTCACTGTTGTCTCTGATAAACTTGCGGGCAGCTGCATGCTAGCTTTTGTGTTACAGAGCCTAGATTTCAAATCTGATGATTAGCAAGTTACTTTAGCTTACAAATAGCTATGAGGATATGATATTACAATACTGGAGAAATAGGAGTATTATGAATTTGGTGGAGTGCTCGGCTTTTTTTTTTTTTTTTTTTTTTTGTTGTTGCCTTCCATTGCAGTCTATTGCACTAATGCATGGCTGACATTTCTTTACTCATCTCACCAGGCAGAGCTATGAAGTCGCTCCAAGATGTATCTTTTCATGTGAGATGCTGTAGCTCTTAGCTATGTGCAGCATACTGGAGTTCAGTCGTGCTACTGGATGCTGTTGCCCTGTGAGATGAGAACTTTGAAAGCATGTCCCTTTCTATGAAGTGAGTATGTGAAACTGGGCACCTCACTTCACTGTTCGTATTCCCCTGAGTACTGGAACATGTTTAATTACTTTAGAATAAAGGAATAAATTTATTTTCCATTCTCCACTTAGCAGAGTTGAGCAAGCTTGCCTGAGACTATTGATATTGCTGCAGTAAAATTATGTGCAGCAAGATAAGTCCCTGCATGAGCACGTGGTAGCAATGCAGGCTTATTGTGGAAGCCAAAACTTGACTCACTGTATCTCTGCTCTCACTGCATCAGGAGGAAATTACATATTTCTACCTTCTGACTTCAGGGTGATGCTTCTAGGGCTGCAAATAAAAGCAGGGTTTTGTTTTTGCTGAGCAGGAGTATGGTTTTTTTTGAGGCAACAACATGGAACACTACCTGTTTGCTAAACATTTTTCCATGTGGAATCATAAAAGCATCGCTCCCCCTCTCCTCTGCCTCATGAAAACCCTGCAACCAGTACAGCCCTATTTTGGTTTCATTTGCAAGATCAAGAAGTCACTGGCATTTTTACGTGGAGCATCTGTGCTCTGCCACTGATTTGGACAAGCTGAGACTATAAGGCCCGAAGATACATCCTATTTTGAAAATAAATTAGAAAAGGAAAGAAAGCGATTAACAGTATATTCTCATCTGTACAGAAGAGCCAAGCTATAATGATCATTGTTCCTCTAATAGGATTATAGAGTTTTGTCTTCTAAATATTTCACTTAACTTGTACTCTGGGCCTGTTTTTTCTAAAATAGCTGTGGATAATTGTAAGGACCTGCGTTTAGCCACGACCAGTGTTTTAAAAATAAGGAATAATTGTTTCTCAGTGTTTTATATTGACTGCATATGTATTATGCTTAGCCACCCAAGTCAAGATGAATTACAGTTTTATTGGGAGAGTTTACTTTTAGTGTGCTAAAAGCATGGTGCAGCAGCATACTCAAAGCATGTCTTGTTCTGCAAAAAAAGATTTCCTTTATGTAAAATTTGGTCAAAGCTGACATGAAATAGACACGTGTGTTTGACCAGTAAACTGCCCTATTTTTCAGACACATGCCATATTAGGTACAGAAACCAATTCAATTTTCTGTAAAATATTGAGAGTCTGGATATTTCAGTGCAGAAAGGGAATGACTGTTTTCCCCTGCTCCCCCTTTTCCTCTCTGTCCCACCGGCCCTTCATTTCCACATATATGCAAGAGCTGAGAGGTGCTATTCAAATCTGCTAGTATGTAGATGAAACAGTAAACTGGGATTTTAAAAAATGTTGTAGCCTGTAGTTAAACTCTAACAGAAGCCAAGCATGGCAAATCAGTCTGCACCTCTCTTTCCTTGCTGTCCCGTTCAGCTGTCTGACCCCTTGATACTCCATTTGAACTGAAGAATGTGCTTGTTAATGGAATAATTCCTAATTTTTACAATCCCAACCTCAGGGACTGCCAAGCTTCAGAAAGTCCATGGAGAAATGTGAATCTCTTGCCACCGGTATTTCTGGTGTGCCATGAAACTGCTTCCCTCGCAGGTAGCCACAGGTTTATGTGGCGCAGTCAGGCTGGCAGTTCAAGGAAAAGTCTGGAGCTTCTGACGCAGGATATGGCTACCAAAAAGGTTCATTGTATGCTTTTGCACTAGAACCACTGAGTGTAAGGAGTTGGCTGGTTTAGGCAGTCATTAAATCAAGCATGCAAGTGCTGATTTATCTTAGGAAATAAACTACATCTAATTAATATGGGGTTTAATAAAACAATAGAAAACACTTCCTGTACTTCCCTTCAAGGATATCACAACCCAGTAAAATTATTATTCTTGTAAACAGAAATGCCTTTCCCCCCAAGAAACTTAAATTCCTTGCAGTGCACGTTACAGCAGACTGACTTGCTGTAGGTCTGTAAGAGGCCCAGCTGTGTCCTTCCGTGTGATCACATAGGAGCTGGTTGGCCGCCTTGGATAACACAGCCTGGTATGTGAGGTGAGATTGGTTTGGTTACAAACTCATCAGGTTCATGCTGCGCCTGGGAAATGGGAGTTACCCGTTCGTGCTAGACCCACGGGCTGAGTATTAGTATGGGTGAGGAGGTGATGGTTACGTGGCATTCAGCTGGCTGATGTTGTGTCAAGGAATGGGACTAGTCAAAAAGCTCTTCTGAAAAGCTGATGATAAGGAAATATTTGCTCCCCCCCGCCCCTCCTTGGTTTATCTATATATTTACTTCAGCTGCTCCAAATAAAAGAGTTCACTTTTTAAATTCCCTTCTTTAGACAAACCAAGTCATGAGTTATACCTGTTGTTTGTCTGTAACTGCAGGTGTTTATGGTGTGTACAGCTGGCACTGGTCCATGTTAGTTCAATTTGGTATGCCCTAGTGGGCTTTCCATGGTCAATGCATGTTACGAGGACAGGAGACTGACCTCTTGGCTTGTTTCCTGCAGCACCAAAACTCTGCCCGCTGCTCCACTCTGCCACCATACTATGTTACTTTGGAGAACCCAACCTTGGACCCATGCCCAGGTCACTCTCCTAACAGTCTACTGGGTGTATTTCACTGCCAGCTTACAGGACTGAGCTGTTGAATGTGATCTGGACACGCTTACTGGGCTTGATAGCATTTACTAAAATTTAGAGGGAGGATTTACTTTGTGGTCTGGATTAGAAAGTGGCACGGTCATCCTCAGCTTCAGAGATCCTGTTTTCCACCAGTTGAAGGAATGTAACAGCTGGGTCATAGGCTCCTGATAAAAAGCGTTTCTTGTTTTCCATCATACTAATGTGCAGCTCTAAAGAGATGCCTTAGATGTTGTTGAAATAGGAAGAAAAATCATGGGCTGCGTTTTTGGCTTTTGTGTACAGTGCTGGGGAAAGACCACTGTTGGTTTTTAAAAAAAAAAAAAAATTTTTTTTTTTTGATTGTCAGTCAGTAAAAAGGAAGTGATCAAAACTGATAAAGCCTCCCACTTGCTTGGGGGGGAAATGTGTGCCATTCTGCGAGAGGGAAAAGGATCAGGGCCAGACTGGGCTGTGGTGAGCTGTGAGGTTGTGCAGGCATGGTATTTGGGGAAGCAGCATTGGCTGGACCTCTTTGTAGGGAGGTTTTTGAGGCGAAGTCCATTGGACGCATCTGAAATCTGCTTCATCTTGAGAAAGACTAGATTTTCAGAAAGAACATTTACTTCTTTTTGTCCAGACCTCAGACTATTGGCCTGAATCAATTCTTCTGCTAAAGCTGTAGTGTGTATGTGAGCATCGGAGGGTATATTATATTCCCAGTCTACTGGTACAGAAAATAAATCTCTCTAGCTTGATATTAGGCTGTGTTTTAGAGTGTTTTACTCTTGAAAATGAAGAGTGGCTTTGTCTGTCCTCTTCCCCTCTCTCCCTTTCCTTCCATAAATTATGGCTGCTTCTTGCAAATCAAAAGGGCTGATTTACACAGCTTTGGGCTTTATTGTGCATCTAATTATGTCATAGTTGCTAATGTGAATAACAAAGTGGGGAAGCTTACCCAGGAGGTACCCTTCTGCTGTATGTATTAGCTACATAGTATTGTTGGTAAAACAGGTTTCTATGCTCACCATGAAAAAAAAATTGGAGAATATGAATAGGAGAAAAGGCTTTCCATCTGTGTTAGCACACCTCTTTATCCTGGCGTTTAAACTTGTTTTATTTTTTTTCCTGACTGGCATTTTTCAAAGAGCAGCTGCTTGCCCGCGAAGGTCTATCCTAGCTGATGCTCCATCAATTTAGCTGTTACTTTATTCACTCCACTGGCAGACTAATCAACCTTTTCTTTTCAAATGTGTCAAAGTGCTGAACACGAGACAGTTTGTAATTATGGAAAATGGGAGTACACTTTTTACCCTTAGGGCAATTAGATTAAATGATTTCGGTATTATGAGCTAATACTATAAATAATCTCTTATGGTTGTTTTTCCTCAATGGTGAATTTTCCACTGAGCTTCAGTGGGCAGAGGGAACATATATAGCAAATAGTGATAATTTACAACAAAAACCCTCAAAGAACTTTATAAAATGTGCTTCCACTGTTCCTAGCTCAGGTTATTAGGAATTTTTATACCCAAACAAACTGTGATTCCCATGTTTTCCCACTGCATGTTGTGAGAGGAGGAAATAATTTGTTTGCTGTTACCCTGTTATAGAGCACTTCTGTGCATTCAAAAAAAAAAAAAAGGGAATTCAAATGATGCTGTTAATTAAACTTGAAAGAATTAATATAAATTACACTTTATGTAAAATTTGCATTAAAAATGCATGTACAATTTACATTTTACTGCTGTTCTTTTCTGTCTAGCATGGTATATAGTTTTTGATAAGCACTGACTTCTAGTATCCTGCCAGTGTGTTAGTTGAGCAGAAATGAAGTGGTACCAGGGCTCTGTTTCATGAGGAATTGGAATGGTCAAGAAGAGAGGTTTTCATAATTTCCTTGGAAAGTAGCAAATGAGCTGGCAGTTGCAATCAAAGATTAAGCAATAGATGTTTTAAACTGGGGACCGAGATTCTCAGAATCAAAGCAACAGTCAGTCAAGATGGGATGAAGGGAATTGACTCTTATTAGCGCATGAGAAAAGCAATTGGAGGGAGTTTAAGATAGTGTTAACTAATTACTGTTAATTGAGAATGCTAAGGGAAATGAGAGGAAGAATGAAAATGATACCAGAAAGGAGTACCGATAGCTGACAAATATTGATCCTTGTGATTTTGGCTTAAAGGAAAAAGGTGGTAGAAGAGAAGAGATGCTCTTGTGAGCTGAATTTGTGACAATAAGAGCAGGGTTTTTACCCCTGATATAATTGTGGGTGCAATCTTGAGCGTTCAAATGAAGCGCTTGCAGTTGATGCTCATTTCGGGGCGAGTGAGTGGGAACCTTGCTTCTGTCTCTTCCTGACCCCGATGTTTTATTAAGAGGACAGAGATGCTGTTGTGCTGCTGAAGATTGCTGGAGCCCTTTGGAAATCCCCCTTGGAGGCCTATTTGCTGTTTCCCTTTGTTAGAATTTTTGGGTTAGGACTTTGTGACAGATCTGGCCATCTGGAGCTGTGTGGCTGAAAAAGCCATGCTATAAAAAAGCAGAGGCTTCTTGCTGAGCTAGGTGTGGGTGGCGTTTTGATTTCAAATTGCTTCTATACTTAAGTTTTAGCTAAAAGAGAACTCCAGTAAATATTTCTCTGTGTGTTGTGGTAGGAGAATGTCGTCTTCTTTCATGAAAACCTAAAAATCAAAGGAGAGCTTATTATAAGGTATGGTGAATGACACTGCTGACACACTCACCAACTAATTCAAAACACATGGCTTATAACTACTATTTAAACTACAAAGTATTCTAAAAATTTTACTTAGGCTCTGTAATTATGAGTTGGCTCAGAGTGGTATGTGGTTTAAACTTATAGTTGCGAATGGTGACTTTAGAGAGCCATGCCTCTTAATGTTGCTAAAAGGAAAAGAACAGAAGGATTCTTCGTGGTCTATGGATCATTAAAATGTGTTAAACTAAAATGACCTTAAAGGAAATTATTTTATAAGTTTGTAACAAATAGGGAATAGCATGAAATTATGGTTTTGGAACTAATTGAGTTTAAACCAAAAGACTCAAAGTTTGGGTTTGGTTGTTTGGGTTTTTTTTATTGCAAATACAGAAAGCAATAATAGATAGGCAGGACTGTGAGGTGTAATGGTGTGCCATGAAAGTCTACGTGACAAATTAATAGATCTATCTTTTTCTTTGTGATAAAGATCTTTGTTCAGGCTCTGACATAAATGTGTCTATTGCTGTTTATGCAATGCCAGAAAGAAAAAGAAATCTTAGTTCTTTAAATACAGTCTTGGTTATGCCTCCTCCCATTGGAATTGTTGGAACAGTGGTTGAAATGTCAGAGGTAAATTTTAGAACCCTTCTTCTAGGTAACTTTTGATAAGTGCATACACAAAACTTCTTTGGAAATGAGTCGACTTATTATCTACTACAGACAAAAGAAAAAATATTTGACACATTTGTGAAGTATTGGGCTTTGCTGGATTGCATAGATTGGAGGAAAAGATAATGTATGCCAAGTGTCTCTGACTAGATTGGCTAAAACCAGAACTGGATGAAATCCCACTCTTTTCTCCAACTTCAGAGGTCTCATTGCAGTATTAGACTCAGTTTTTCTGCTGAGGGAGGAGAAGCAGCATGAATTTGTCTTTTTAACTATGCAGTGCAGGCAGAGCTAATAAATGCATCAAGCAGTAAAATATATTTTGACAGGGGTTGTTGTGAAACTAGAATTCAGTGTATTAGAAAAGATGAATGGTTGCTAAGCTGATTAACTCTTAACTCAGGATACCAACAGAGAGAATACTTTCTCTGTGCTTGATGCTGATGTCATTTTTCCAGCATGAAACTACTGCCAAGAAAGTTCAGAAGTGAAATACTAGGTAGTTGATGGCTGAGATTGCTTGAAGGACAGCAGGCACAGAATGAGCCATCCAGTCTGTAGGTTTGGAAAGCATCTCAGAGTCTTACCTTCCTGCTGAAAGCTGGTTTCCTGAATCAAACCCATGGAAACCACAGCATTAGTTCTCTCACATGGCCCATGAACGCTCAGTGCATTTTTATTTATTTCCTCCTCTTCATCCTACTGCTTTTTTTTTTTTTTTTTTTTTTGACCCTTGCAAAAAGGAATGTAATGTGTGCTGGTATAAGCGTTCGACAAATATTATTCACTTCCTAAATATATCCTGTAAGAGAGTCTGGTAAAGTGTTATTGCTGCTGTAGTTTGGATTCTGGACAGTAAAGTAGATGCCAGAAATTGTATCATGGTCTCTCAGAAGCAGCAGAATTTTTTTTTTTTTTT
>VYZV01021306.1:96411-106850 GCA_013401275.1 Pandion haliaetus | reverse complement strand
GTATTTAAAAAAAGAAATAGCCACTATCTGCCTTATTTTGTATCTCTTCTTGTGTATTCATTTATACTTGTATTAAACTGCCTTTATTATGTGATGTATCTAATTTCAATGCACTGTAGCTCAGAAGTTTTAAGCCTTCACAAGATGACATTACTGTCACTTTTGTTGGTTATATACAGCTACCACAACACATAAATCACTCAAATGTAATACTGGGAACTTTAACAGTATTAACCAAGGATTTTTCACATGACCATTGCAAAAAAAATAACAGCACAATGCTAGCTATCTCCCATTATAACCACTGTGCATGTATGTATAAATACTCAGATACACTGTATTCCCAGATTTCAGTGTGGAAACATTATCTGGCACACAGTAAAAGTAAACAGCACAAGATGACATCACTTCATTATTTGTAAAGTAGTCTCATAGTCCCCAAGCTGTCTGCAGCAAACCCAGTTGAGACTTTCTGGTAATTCATAACAACAAGGCATAGAACTAAGTAAAAGGCTCACCCTTGCAGCCTATTTCCTACTCAACAACAGAAAATGTAAATCAATATAATTCAATGTTTTCCTATTTCTCTCAACACAGTTCTCAAAAACAAGATACACCACCATACAATCAAACCACAACTGACACAGTAATAAAAATACGATGACCTATTTCCATTACTGGTACAAGGACTATTTACTATGACAGGCTATTTAGTAAAACAAACTTTCATAGCATATTTATGATTGGCTTGAGTTAAGAGAGATCTCTTGCAGGAAATTTTACCTTAAAATTACTGACTTTGCTGTGAAATTATCACAAGGGACACTTCCTCTCAAGTACTGTAGATTTCTGACTCTCCAACAGAATGATGCAATACACAGATATTGCTGCTGCAGATGGACAGGAATACAACAGTTGAAGCATAGCTCACAGGCTTCTGTTTAAAAGCCACACAGCCAAAAGTAGCAGTCCCATGCCCAAAGGCTTATTAAATGTAGTGTCATTTTCAGTTGCAAAGCATTTTTTTCAGACTGTTGCACAGCTTACAACTGCACAGAATACCAGTACCACTACTGGGACATAATGGCAGTCAGTAATCCTTCTCCTCTATAAAAGCCTGAGCTGGTCACAGAAATAAGTGCCGTTATCCACATTTTATAGATGAGGAGACAGAACCAAAAGGAGCTGTAGTGCCTGCCCCCTCTATTCCAACATCAAAGCTGGAAACAGATCCCACTGCTCAGAAATGCCACACTTTGGTCCTCATTTGTCCCCTTTTTCCACTGATTAAACAGTTCCAAACACAATTACAAAGAGAAGAAAACAGATCTAAAGGGAAACGGAAGATACAACTTGCAAAAATTTCATCTTGAGGCTAACCAGACATTATTTTATCATAGAGCAGGTTTCCCCTTAAATTGACCGTTCCGTATTGTTTTGTTGTTTAAAACAAACAAACAAAACAACTTCTTAATGTATTAACAAAATTTTTTTGCTTCCCTCTCAATTTGTCAGAATCTAGAACTTTTTTCTCAGTTAGATACAACAGACAGTATGCACAGGACACACAGCTGTTATTTTTCTCCTCTAATTCCACAGCATTCTAAAAATTCTTCTCACTTCATATAATTTTTAATTTGTCAGTTTAAAAAGAAAAAATCTCCAAACTTAATACAGCCAATTCAAGAAAATTAACACTGGTAGAGCATAAAAATGCCTGATTGTGTTTTACTTAGTGTATCTGCATAGGGGTCACATAAGTTGTTCATAAGGCAGCAGCTGTGAGACCCTGTGGGCAAGCCACATGCTTATTAAGTTCCCTAACTGTGTAACATCATCAGAAATTTCAGCCGAGTCATCCTTACATTTAGCCACTGCACAAATATTTTTGGCTTTCTAAGTCCCAGCTGCTCTGCTCCAGCACAACGGCCAAGAAAAAGTCTCATGACTCTGCAGAACAGTTTACAATTCACAAATTAAGATAGTTAATATGATTATACAAGTAAATTGACAGGATGTAATCAGCTTTACAACAAACAAACAAGAGCATTGACATCGTTTTATTGAGTAAATTTTTTGAGATCTACACACTGCTTAAGAAAGTTACTACCTCCTTTTTCAGCGTTTTTAAATGCTTGCTGTAAAATTATCAGGCAATTGCCAGAAAGGACAGAGCAGGTAACACATGTCACTGCCACATGGCTAAATAAAAGAAAAAAGTGCTGTATGCATGACTGCTATGCATATTGGCTGGAGGATATTCTACAAACACGTGCAATCTTTCATTTGACTCGCATATTTGCAAGTTATCTGGAGGTGTTTCTGCATGAAAGGCAAGAGGGTACAATGCAATGGTACTTCAGGGTTAAGAACAGAAAGCGGGGACAAATTGTCAGTTTGTCGTAAGATTATTGCTGCAACTTAACAGCTACAGCAACATCAGTGTATCTTCTTTCACATTTTTCCAGGATTTGATCCAGAGGTTGTTGACATCACATAGGAGTTTGCTTAGCTTAAATACACTATTCCTCTCTGTACAAGAGAAATGGCTACAGACAGGTGAGGTGCAAAAGCCCCTTCCATGTTACATTCATTTCAGGTGACAAAAGGTGAGGAAAGCATGCATGAAGAGACACACATGGTGGCATTTTTCCTGCCGATTCCCTAGGTGCAATTCTCTCAGGCTATGTCTACACAAGGCAGCAGCACAGACAGGAATAGAGCTGTAGACCCAATACTCGCTGCTGAGCACCCGTTGTCCTCACAAGATGCCTTTCACTCAGGTTCACAAGGGACAAGTCACAGGCTCCCCTGCAGACTGACCAGACTGTCCATCAGCCACTGGAGCACATTTCCCAGTTCATGCCTGTCCAAAAGGTACTCGGTCCACTCTTGGGTGAACCAAGAAGTAGGACAGGGGGCTGTCAGGAGGTAAATCAGAAGCAGGCTCCCAGTCTGAACTGAGATGTTAGTGGGCAAAGACAAGAGGAATTCAATCCATTACAAAAGAAAGGCATACCCTAAGTTCTGCATGGAGGATACCATAGCTTTACGAGGTTCAGTTGTGGCTGGAAAGCATGTCACATCATCATGAAACCAACATGTATTCATACTTAAGTCACAATGTTCAGTTACACAAGTCTGGACTAGTTCTCTAGTTCTGTCAGTTTAAAGTACATGCTTCTCCTTTGCTTTATATAAACCCAGTTTCAGAGTTTTATTTTTTTCAGCACAAACCAAAGTTCTTTACAGATCAATGCAGAAACATTCACTGAAGCAGACCTTTGTATTTAACAGACATTAATTAGCAAATTAAAGACATTTTTTCTGACTCAAGTTTTAGAAACACTATTTTAGCAAGTTCTATTAAAGCACTAAGTTGCCCCATTTTCACATCTCAAAGATTAGTAACAATTTTCACTCTGACTGATCAGCTAAGCCTTCCAGTTCACAAGAGCATATCAAGTGACAGAGATCCAAGTATCCATTGAAAGCCCACACAAACTAGCAGCCTCCTTGCAGGAGGAAGAAAAAAGGGGTTAGGTCTATAGCTATTAGATTTTATAATCTGGAAGCAGCCTTTAATTTCAGCTATGACTGCAGGAATCCACAGGAGAAGAATCAGTGTGATCCTTGTTCCTTTCTTGGCAGATATTGGGAGAGAAGAGATCTGCTGTTGGCTTAGTGGTTCTTCTGGACAAGACTAACATTTCAGATATTAAAACAGTTTTAGGTTGGTTTTTTTCTCCTTTTAAAATCCCTGGACAATTTCAAAGTTTCCCAGAGTAGCAAATGGGTATTTTTAAACTTGTCTGACCTATTTCTCAGTTTTCATTTCCATCCCCAGCACTGTGGGTAAAAAAAATTACCAGTCCAGAGGTTTTGTCCCCAATAGCACATTGTCTCTTATGGCACAAAAAGGCTTCCTATCACATTTGAAGTGAAATCTTCCATCTCCAAGAAGAGCACAAAAATTCCTTGCCGTTCCCCACAATTACATGGATCTATTCACAGGTAAACCACTTATTTAACAGTGCATAAACCCTAGGAAAATAAAGAACTGTATTAATTCCTAAAATTCTAAAATTTCAGGAACAGGCAAGATAAAAACATTGGTAGTAGGTCTGTAAGACAAAGTTGCAACACAAAAGATAAAGTTATTCTGCCTCTGCTGAGGTAAGGAAGACTACAGGGAAGCTGTATGCCTCCAGTGTGCCCAATTTGAGGATTAACAGTATTTGACACAGGACAGGACCTTGTGCCTGGCTGCCTCTCTCCTGGCAGCCAGGAAAGGCTGTTAAGTGAGCAGCCAGCGGCTGCTTGTTCTCACATCAATAATCCTACTTGACCCACAGCACATTTTAAAATTCTCACTGGCAGAAATGGAGAGACCAAAATTGATCAGTTTCAATGCCTGCTGTGCTCAAGTGTGCTGGAGATGCAGGCTGCCAACCACACTGTTAAATCCACCTGCATGAACCAGCTGTGACTGAAAAGTGACTTAAACATTACCACACACCTATCTAAAAAATGACATTACAAAACCACACTGGAATCTTAGTATCATGGTCAACACCTACTCCTTCAAATGGAGTTTAACACCGACATCAGTGTGTCTCGACTACTTTGGATCACCCACAGAAGAACCACGTCCTTTGTAATACCAAGATATGGTTTCTCAATCTTATTTTCCTAACAGTAAAAAACATTTTTTCATTCAATGCAATGCTTACATTTATTAGAATGCAAGTAATTAGCTCTCTCAGACATTAACATTGGTAATTGCAGCTGACAACTTCTGTTATAGATCACTTTCTCACTGAAATAGGAAGTCTCACAATCTGGCAGCTCTAGATAGTATATTAAAAAATTCCCCAGTGTAGCACCTATAAACCCATGAGCTGACTCAACCGTTCTTCCTCAGATGCCATGAGCCTTTAGCCTACACTATCTAGGACAGCAAATTTCCTGCCTGCCTCCCCCCAGATAGGAGATTTGCCTGATCTGGCTGAACCTACAGCCTCAGAAGAGCTACTAGCATCAGTGGACAACAGGGGGTGTGGGGTGCAGAAAAGGATCTCTCCCTTTAAGGCTGGTTTAAAGGAACTCTGACTTTGCTTTGTAAATCCCTGATATCACCATTCTCCATTAAAACCAATAATAAAAACAGCGACACTGTTGACCACATTGAGAATTAAGGAAAAAAAAGGAACTACAAAATGATCCAGATTTTGCAATAGATTAGAAGGTCTGTTTTCAAGTGATGAGCTTAAAAGAGCTCTCCAAAGTTACTTAGCTTGCCAAGTTAAGTTTTATTCAATTTAGCTTCAGAAGTTTTGAAGAAAGACTGAAATAGTGTTCTCAAAACACTGTAAATATAGCATACATATTCTGTCACTCACATTTTGGAGTCAGATCACGAAACGTGCTGAAGCTCACCATTTTGCTAAGAGCATATTTAGAACAGAGCCGACAACAAGCACAATCATACACAATCTTCACCAGCATAACATTTGCCCTCTTGTGCTTACTGTTCAGGCTAAATCACAAGAGGTGACAGGTTGATAAACGAGCAACAGATACTCATACAAGAAAAATACTCTAGAAGCCCCACAAAAAACAGCAAAAACACCTACACCTGCAGCTCTCCTGTCATGCTCAGCAATATTCAGAAACAAGCAGCAGACAATAACATCCCTAACAGTGGCAAACAAGGCACTAAATGAGGTATGACACTACAAGCAACCATCACAAACTTCCTATTTACATGTTTGTAAGTCCTTTAAAAATACTATGCTTATTATATTGAAATTAATTTGAAAAAAGTACTACTTGCATTAAAGAATCCAATGGCTGTAGAAGCAATTCCAAATGAAGTAGCATAATATATTAAGGACAAACATACCTTTCCACCTTAGTCGACATTTATCTCCTCTAGCTTTTTTTCTTAATAAACAGGAAGTTACCCAAAACGCATGGATCTCTGCTGTGACACAAGGTAGTTGTTGTTCTTGCAACTGAGGTTAGTGCAGAACATACAAGTAAAACGGTACCTTCACTGTGATGCATACAATAAATGTGATGCTGCATTTAAATAAATGCTTTCAATATATTGCCAATTCCTTTGAAGACCTATACTAACCACAAGAAATTAATGGTTTACTGGTTTATTGTATCATCTAAGGTTTTACTCTGCAAACAGGAAGTAGAAGAAAAATCTGAAATATTCACACAGATTTTACAATAATATCTTTCCAACAGCTACTTCCTATGCTTAATGAAAGACAGCCAGGAGTGATTTGTTTTCAGAACACACAAAACCAGGATTCTGCTAAAAAGTAAAAGCCACGTGGCCAAATACTTAATCCCATTCCCAGACCTTCACAGACTCTAAAAACTACCTCTACAAGAAGAAATAACAGAATTATGCTCCTGCACATAACTACACCACTCACCACAAGCAGTGGAACAAATGAACATAGAGTGTGCCAGACTGCTGATTTGGGAAGAGACTTCAGGATTTCCCTTCATGGTCACACCTTAGGATATCACCACGAAGTTCTCAGACAATTCTTCAGGCTAGTAATAGCCCAATTAGATCAATAAGTTTCTGCCTTTTTGCTCTTCTACTGCCACAAAGGTGAAATAAGAAACATTAATGGTAATGACCACAATGGGATGTAAGAATTAGATTCAGATCTCCAACTCTCATGGAGATCACATTCACCCACAGAAAAACCATAGTTTGGGGTTTTGGTTTTTTGGTTTTTTTTTTTAATTATTATTAGAATTAAACTTACCCTGCAATTGAAGATCATCTCCTCTTACTTGATACTAGAGTCTTGGGCAGGGGGTGGGGTGGGGGGTGTTCACCAAACAGTGAGAACACAAAACATTTCTCCTCATAAAACCATGAATGGAACAAAACCACTGCTATTACATCTGAAGTTCATTGGTTAAAATGCTAGTATTAATCAGGTGAGCAAGGAACAAATAACAGTTTAGCAAAAGTTCNCCAGCCTCCCAAAATATCACATTCAGACCAAGAACTCAGACGGGGCAAGAGATCATGCCCCTTCTTCTTCCTCTGTTTCAAAGTGATTCTGAAATCTAAGCTTTATTCTTAGTCTCTTAACATTGCCACAAGACAAGATTGTTAGAGCAAGAGGGGGAACATTAAAAAAAAAAAAAAAAAAAAACACATAATAAACAGGGGCCTTNTAATAAACAGGGGTCCTAAAATTTTTTTATCATTTCTATAAGGAAGATTTAGGGAGAAAAATATCAGTGTTTCTAGTGACAGGGAAATACCCTTAATCTCTCATAATGTTTTCTATTAGAAATGGTTTTAGCAAGACCAAGTTCCTGACAGTAATGACTTATATAATGCAGATTTGACTTGTTAACACAGCCAAGAAAAAGCCTCAATATCTGGTCCTGAACTTAAATCAGGTGTCTGCACCTCCTTGTCCAAAACCCAAACATCGTATTTCCTAATGTTTACAAAGAGTTGAAATTAAATCCCTTGTTATAGAAAGCACTGCATCAACTGAGACCGTGTGTAAAATGATAAGAAAAAAAAAGTGTGTTTTGCCTTTGTTTCCCTTTAGCCTAAAATAAGAAGCTGGTGCTAGTAAGTTGCCAGAGAAAGGAGCACCTGCAGCTGTGGAATTTACAAAAACTCATCTTTGTAATCCAAGAAGCTAAAAGCCACTGAACTATGGCTATTTTTTTGTGTCAGGGAAACACATGACAGATTACATCAGCACTTGCAAAATTAAAAAGTTTAGCCTCTTTCTACAGACGTAACATTTCCGTACCCTGCCATGTCTGCAAGTACCATGAGACAACATTTGGCCACATGACAACTAAATGCTTACCATTCACAGTTTCAGAATCAAAAGGACGGGTTTTACCCTTTTATAAAGCTTTTCACTGAAATCCCTGTTACTTAAAAGGATACAGGAAAAAGATTCCTGCTTTCATCTCCTTTTTGCACCAAAACCAGGACTTTTGCTTAATAATGCAACAGCCTATATATCGAGTTGAAATCACTGTGGGAAGTTTGAACATACCTGGGTAATAATCTTACAAAGGGACTAAGATAACAGCTTAAATTGGGATAAACTGTATCCAAAGCTACCACAGATGCAAACAGTGAGAAAACACTAATGCACAGAATTCCGACTCTATTAAAAGTAAGCAAAAGGTCAGTACCCGGCAGTAGGCTTTTTAGAGATGTGACCCAGAATGACTTCAGTGCAACCCGAGTTAACCTTCACTTAGTCCCAGTATAGCACAGTGTTTTAATGTAAACTGCATTGTAATTGCACAGAACAGTACAAGTTATTCAGGCATTTTCCTGGTTTTTTTCCTCATTTAACTTTCCTGTGCAACCTTGAACTGACAGTTGCAGAATGACAGGTCATGTGTTAAGAAAATCCCCATCAACAACAGATTATCAGGCTTCATTTTCCTGTATTTCCACTAAACTGATCTATTCTAGATCAAGAGACATAACTTTAATTTCTAATATAAGTTTAGTTTCTATGCAAATTTTGACCCTTGTTCACATGACCAACAAAAATGTTTTAAGGGTTTAGATGAGAGAAAGCTGACAAATAAGCCTCTGGCTTTCATCACTAAAAAATCCAACAATAACCAAGCCATGAGAATCAGGCAATCAGCTGTTAATTATAATAAAGGTACTGTCTTGTGTAAAGGTTTTTCAGTTTAACACTCTGCTACTGCTCCTCCTCTGTTCCAAATAGTCTACATATGACCTTCCTATGTCAGCAAATACAAGTAGTTTCCTGATGTGCATACTCTTTTAAACTCTGGTCACAAATGCAGTTATAAACTTGATATATTTACAACTAAAGGAAGAGTCTGAACTCTTAACTCTTATCAAGCTCACTCAGCACCACTCTCATAGCACCTCAAACTCCCTCCCTAGCTCTGCCACGAACGCACTGAAAAAGCACTAAAGACATATTTTACAGTGCAAAAAGCTGCAGGGTTCCAAGATACATGCTAATTTACTGCTTATCTAATGCATCAAAGTATAAGCCACAGAACTGCAGAACATGAAATTACTCCTTACATAAAAAGTCTTGTTTTCCTTTAGAAGTTTATTTCAGGAAAACTATCAAGTGTCCCAGTGTCTTCATAAACAATGTAAGTATAGCAGCTGTTTACATCACACAGTATCACTTCACAAATGTCAGCTGATCATTATAATTAATTAAAGAATATCAATGTATTTTTTTCCTTAATAAAATTCTGTCAAGCCACATTATAGTCTTAAAGATCCTAACAAGTCTGCAACCAGCTGAGAGAGGTGGTGGATCTGCCCTAGCTAAAACAATGGCAACCCAAATACAAAACATAATGCCTTTGGACAAACGCTCAAGAAAATACATTTATTAAGACAGACAAAACATGCCTGAAAGCTTCAGACAGAACTCTACACAACAGCAAGGGAAGCAGAGCCCAATCCCACCAAATTGGCCCCTGGATTTTGCATGCAAGGCTCTGCCTCACCTTTTCTCATCCATTCTGTTTATCTCCTATGTGATGAAGTGCTAAACCTAGAAGAGTGTTTGGATGCAATCTCTTGACTGACAGAGAAGAGGGTCCACAAAAGCTTTCTGCACTAACAGGAAAGAAATAGGCCTGGGTTTACGCAGGCAGACACAGCTTGAATTATTACAGAACTCTAGTTTTCAAAACAAAACAGAGATGAAAGCTTGATTTTCTCCTAGAAGTAAATGGAATTACTTGCTTTCAATCCTTCCTGAACAACCAAAAGCCCAACTAGAAAAATGTGGAAAAAACTTTCCACTGAGATAAAGAAGAATTAGAGTTAACTTCTATCATAATTAATTTTAAAAAACGCAATCTCTTTGCCTGTGAAGGACATAATAGGGGTTTATATAAATATAAGCCATTTCCCTCACATCCCCTTAAGTATAAGCAAGAACGTCAAAAGTTTCAGATTCTATTTGACTTACAAGTATATTCTAATGAATGAATAACTAAGACTTCCTGTAAAACCTAGTAGAGCACATGGGGAGGGACTGCAAGGAACTGCTTAGCAGGAACTCACTTTTTCTTTCGTATCTCCTACTCCTTTTTCATAAAAGCCCTACAGGGGAGTTAGCCTTGAAAACTCAAGGTGTCACAAAAACTCTTAACCTCTTCCTTTAGCAATTTCAAACACCCAAAGACGTCTCTAAATGTGATACTCCATAGTTTACAAGCTCTGAAAAATTTAAACTACCCCAAAATTTTATTCAAAAGAAAGGAAAAACAACAGACTATTTAAAAATATAACTGCACTGAGACCACTGATTTTGCGAGTGTGCACATATCCAGAGAGCTAGGTCAGCAGGCCAAAGCATACAGTAGGTTCTATATCTGCCTTGACACTTATCCTG
>VYZV01021306.1:32830-85715 GCA_013401275.1 Pandion haliaetus | reverse complement strand
CTCAGTTCTGAAATTGACTCTGTGCAGGGTCACCTTCCCCTTTTGACTCCAATATAGTGTCACATGGGGATTTAATTGTTTAGAGTTAGTTACAAAACTCAGGATTAATCATAAGACATGACAGCACATTGCTTTTTGAACTAAACAAAAATATAACAGTTTTAAGGCTTTTAACCTTTAAGTAACTGTAGTCTGAAATTACTTTCTGCATGGGTTTGTGGAATATGTTAGTGGAGATTTAAAGGCACTGGGTTTACAATACTAATTATCTAGCTATTTTAATTAGGCTGTGTATTAAGGTAATCAAGTCCATTCATAAACTTAACCCTCCAAGTCTCATATTTTATTTTAACATCTAACTTGCTTTTCACATTAGAAATTATCTTACTTAGTTGAATGAATATTCCAGTAAACTGGTATACAGACTGGGAATCCTGATAAAACACATGGAATCTGGTGTTTCTGTTAGTTCATTCACTATAGCTGAGTTGAACTTGTCTGAAATCTAATCTTTAGGAATGCAAAAAGCTCTTATCCTATACAGTTGCATGGGAAAATATATTTGTAAAATTGCCCGTTTCCTATGATGATACCCTGTGTCAAAGTTGATAATAGTAGAAAATAACACTTATACCTTTGGATTTCCAGGTGTGTGAAAATATTTATGCATGTGTTTCACTTTCAGATAGAATTCCAGAACCAGGAAGGATGGCTGGCATGAGCATCGAAGAGCCCCTTGTTTTACAAAGTATAAACAGATGAGGTCTTTCATGTGCTAAATTCTCATGTAAAGTTCTGTAAGACTTAGGTAATTTATGAAATTCTTCTTTGCATAGATTTCCCCAATATGTCCAGTGGGACCATTTCAGCTTGTTAGATCTACCTATGAGACAGGATGGACAGGGTCATACTTACTGTCAATGAAAAAAATATTAGCAAAGGCTCTCTTCTTCTAGTGCCGATAGAAGGAAAACTGTATATGAAGTCAGATTAGTGAAGCCTATGTCTCGAATTGGGCCTAAAAATACTGGGTTTACTTTATAAAAATTTGTCAGATAACAATTTCTGCACTTGATTATGTTATGTCTTTGTGTGTCTTTCCTCTGTTGCCGAATAAAATTTTCCAGTTTTATTCTGTGTGGTATTTTGAAAGTTCAAACTAAGCATTTTAATGATTCTTCTTTAAAAAGAAGCTGTTGCTACTTTCAGATAAATATGGGAAAATAAATTTAAATAGAAGATTAAAGTGCTTTAGAGGAATAGTTGTTTTTAATTCTCCGGAAATGAGGACTATATTTATCTTCATGCCAACAAACAAATAAGGGTAAGTCTTTTCCATCTGGAGTTGCTATAAATTGTATAGTGTGACGCTGAGTATATGGGAGGGGAGAAACTTCTGTTTTTTTCCCCCAAATGACATGACACTCAAAGTCAGGCAAAGCTAAAAATAAAGTTGATAGTAGATTACTGATTCCCAGAACTTTTTTTGGCTGAGGTATTTACATGTTTAGAAATAGTAATTCATTTTAAAAGCCAAACTTACAGGGGTGCATCAAAAATAACAGGTTAGCTATTTTCCTCTACTTATTTTAACAAAATGTATAGATGTTAATGTTTCCAGTGGTACTGAGAGGAGTTTTGTGTAAATAAATTTTTAGGGTTGTGTTCTTAAAAATCTTAATTGTTAGATAAATGGTACAGTAAGTGGGGAAAAAAGAGAGGAAGAGAACATGCAGAGTGTGGATCTAAGTAAAAGGACCCTGAGTTGTACAGACTGCAAAGTTTTGCCTTTATCTTGATTTGCCCCAGTTAGCATTACAGGTATTTCTTTATTTTAATAAACAGCCTAGCCTCTAGTGTGAAATTGCAGAGAACAGTTACAGGTTGAAATGTATTCATTTGAAGCCTCAGCAATAAGTTCATCCCCTTCGTGTGACTGGCAGTGCTGCCAGCTCCCCATTTGCTGATTTATAAGTATCTCAGGACTGTTTCCAAGAGGGGAGGACATGTGTTTGAGGTATATTTGCAATCAAATCCGTCTTTTCAGTCTTTTGTAGCTTTGCATCAATTAGAATTGACCATTTGGTCAAGCAAGCGAATTTATCTCTGTAGGCCCTCACTGTTTGCTCTGTATTAACACCACCGTCAGGTTCAGCTACTTTGCTGAAGAGCCATCTGCGTAAAAACTACCACCATGGGATTCTGCCTCATTACTAGGGTCTTTCCTGCCACATTAATGCAAATCTTCACAATCGCTAGTCCCTCTCAATTTCTCTGTCTAAAAATACAGTAGAAAAATGGTCTTCTAAGCTGTTCTTTGCAAATTACCTTCATTTTGGAATGAGCATAAAGTGCCTCTATGGAATGTTGCAAAAATGAACTTTGAACGATGCAGATAGGGTTTTTCTGGTCATGGAAATCCCTGAATTTTTAACTTCGGTTTTCCAGAGGTTAAACCTTAGGCCCCAGTTTCTCCATAAACCAGTGGGTGAAATTGTTACTTATATTTGGAATCTGAATTGTCTTTTCAAGAGCAAGGAAAAAGGCGCTGGGGAGCACAGAAGCTCTAACCTTCTATGCTACGCAAATCTTCCAGTATAACCACAGCCATCGCATTTGCTTTCTGCCTTCCCGCCACAGATCATACAGAAGCTGCCCAGGTGCCATGGAGCTCCCTGGGAAATGGATTTTTAGTGGCAGAATTTAAATGCAATTTCTGTTCTCATTGAAGGCGGCAAAAGGGATGTTTGGTACTTGCCCTTTCTCAAGCACACAGCTCAGCAGGCTCATGGTCTCCATAGCCATGAAAGCAGAGGCAGTTACAAGGGTGTCCTTCACTGAGCTTTGAGGTAGAGGTGTGTATCTGAAGTCAGAGAAGACAAACGTCTAAGGCAGAGGGAATCTTGGGACTGTTTTCTTCGGGGATTGCAGCTTCAGCCCATTGCCAGGGTCCTCCACTGGGAAGGTGGGTGGGAGCTGGCCTGTTTGCTTTTGGTGCAACATGCATTTCATCTAATTTTCTATTACCCTCACAGTATAGATTTGAGGCTCAGGCACAATCTCTTGTTTCAAAGTATCGTCATTGTACAAGCAAATTAAAATTAAATTAAAGTGTATTTCCAGTGATATTTATTTGTATGACAAAGCATTGAAATACATCTATGAAAATATACTGGTCTAATCACATTATTAATGGTGTAGCATTTATCCTGACAGTACATGAAATATGAGAGCATCTTTCAAGATGCAGACATGTAGCAAGTCCTATGAATGTCAGGCTGCCTTACTTGTTAACAGATGAAGAGGAATTGCAAAGCCTGTACAATATGGCTGCATCTTCCAAAAAATTCCTTAAAAGTTTAACCTAAGCGAGGTCAGTATTTAGATGAAAATAATTCACAATTCTAGAGTCACAGGTTCAGGTTTTAGATGAAATTGCCACCTAGGTGAGCATGCACAAAAGTTATTTTCTCAAATAATTTAAGAAACTCCTTCTAGCTTAATTACAGACTGTGATGTCTTGCATTAACTGCCCTTATTCTTTCTACTGACATCAGAAAATGAAAAAAAAGATATAAGCATTTAGAAGTTTGGGATTTTTAATGAGCAAAACACATTCCTGAATTTTATTGGAGATAGATAGAGCACTGTAACTGAAACTGTTACAGAGGGAATTACGTTAAAACAGGCTGTTCTTTGTCTAAGCGTGATACTGCAAGTGAAGGTGACAAGGAGCCAGTGAAGTTTGGTGTGGATATCAGATATGGAAAGCACTTTGGAAGAATTTAATCCACAAGTTTAAAAAAAAAAAAAAAAATTCTTTAAAACCATATTTTTGCTTTCCCCTAGAATCAGAGGAAACTATGTTTATGGACTCCACAGCATCAGTGCTGTTTCAGAGGTATTAGTTTCTCTCAAGCACAGGGGAAATTTTTTTCTGAGCTTTATCAACATGCTCCAAGGAGTCGGTTACGCTTTCCTTCCTGAGTGCCCTTTGTGTCAAGCTGAATCTCAGTGTCAATTGATCAGTTTTCCGGAGGAGTGATTATCGTTGAGTGATTATGTTTAGGAAAAGAAACCCCCAAATATTTGTTCACACTTGCAAAGACAACCTTTCAGTAGCAGCTGGTGTCCAACTGATTGAGAATTGGCCTGTGCTTCATATACTTCACTTGACCTGCAGCCAGCATTAAGAACAATGCTTAATATTAAGCAGTTAGTGACTATTTTACTTCGTCAGACTCATGATTAATTGTTCTAGTTTGGACACAGACTGTCCCTCCTGTTGCAAGAGCACGGCTCAACACAGGTGGTAACCCGCCGGTACGCTTGTCAGTTCCAATTACATATGTCAACTTAGAGAAACATGGTTGGCAAACTCAGGTAAAAACATTTTTAAACAAAAATATTGCTTACCTGACAAACATTGTGTAACAAACTAACACCACCATCTGTGCTTTTCTTTTTTTCCCTGCATTGTATTCAGGTTACACCGTGGTAAAGGCAGCTGAAAGTTCTTTTCTTTCCTTCTTGAGTCCTCTTTTTTTGGTTTTCAAGTACAATATTTACAGTGCAAATTCAGCAAGGAGATATTTTAAGGGCAGGCTGCTCCATACTTTTTTTTTTCTAGAAAAGTAATTAAAACAAATAAACAAATTGGGGGAGAAGGGAGGTTGAATAAAACTTTTTTGTTGTCACAAAGGTGTTGTCCACTGGGAATCCACAGCTTTCATTCTGAAGCAACTTTGGTTTAAAAAAAAATACCGTAACATTTAGGAAAGTCCAACCAGGCTATTATAGTAGCATATTCTTACATTAACTTTTAAGTGAAGGTTGGAAGCCATGCTTACACTTAGCAGTTCCTACCCCACAAGGCTCGAGAGTGCAACTGTTTCAGTCCCAGCAGTAACACTTTTTAAACTTTCCAGCTCCATTTAATGTCACTTCATATATCACCCTCCACCACTGCCTCTGTTAAACACACTACTCAGGCAGCAAGCCTGCATGTGCACAGGCAGCGGTTTGCAGACCAGCCGGAATAATTTCCATTCCTTTTTAAGCTACTATTAAAACGTGTCTGGTTTTGTGAAACAGCTGCGTGGGTTTAAAAGCAACTCCGCAGGGTAACTTTGATGAATGTTAAAATGATCATACTTTTCAGAGGATCCCCTTGCATTTCATTATTTTATATTCATTATATTCCTATTTAAAACCTAAGTTTGCAACTGAGAAACTGCAAGAAAACAAGGGCAAATTTCTTGGACTTATGTCCTGGCGATCATTTCCCCTGGCTTTGCTCCAACACAGTCACACGTGCACAAGTCTGATATGACACTGCTGCCTTTTGGGTCCTGGGAGGGCTTTGCATGGCTGCGTGGCAGCCCCGCGCCTCAGTGGACGCTGACCCTCCATCTGGAAGGACAGGCTGCAACTGCTGGGACTGTGCGACTGTGTAGGCAAATCTGGTCGTTTCCAGCTAAGGCCTGAACGTGTGTCCGTACCTGATATTTCTGAAATGTCACAGGGAAGAAACCCCCAGTGCTCTGCCCCTCTCTCCTATTTGCCCAAATTTGTTCACCACTGGCCAGAGCTAGAAGAAGGGGCTACAGTTCTGTCACACCTGCAAGTGCTGGTACTTTGACTGAGTGACAGCAGAGGTTTTCAGCCCAGCCTCTCCTCACAGGTATTTTTTTTAGGATGCCGAGACTAAAATGAGCCTCATCCATCTTCCCCAGGAGGGTTTATTTTCCAGAGAAGACAGAGCTGTTAATGTCAAGAGAAATTATTTCACCCAGGACTGTGCTCTGATCCTTTGGATATACACCATATTTAGTCTGTTGCTGAGAGGGGGTTGTTTCGGTATTTTGTATTTGGCACATTGATGGGAATTCCTGGAGGATCCTAGCTTTCCCTTTTTGGGATGTCTCCATCCACAGGTCTTGCTGCACAAGGCTGTTGGATACTAGTGGGGGAGGGAGGAGGGACAGCTGGGGACTGAAGGTTTGGGGGGGTATGAGCGAGGTTTGACGAGGACCAGATCACTCCCTAACCCCTGCAGGTCTGGCTCCCAGCGCCCTGTCCTCCTCTCCCCGCCAGCGCACGGTGCCTGCCGCCTGTTCTTTCCACTGCATCCCAGGGACTGTTCCCCCTCAGCTATTTATCACTTCTCTTCTTCCTTTTATGGGCAGAGGGAGGTATTTCTTATATATGAAAAAGTATTTACAGTCCTTTCTCAGGAACTGAACTGTGCACCAGATCACAAAAGAAGCTTTGGCAAATCCGTTGGGGAGGTGGGAAACCTCTTGTTCTCTGGGGGCAAAGGAGGCTCAAACCAGCCCCAGGCTCCAAATTGTCACATAACCACATGGAGATCCAGAGCGACCTCCACCCACGCATCCCTGGTGTGTTCGGAATAACCCTCCTCTCCCAAGCAACCCCTGAACTCGGGGACTTATCTTAGCTCCAAGAAAACATACTGATGGGGGGGGGAACCTCCTGCGCCACGCAGGACTGTGACCTTGCTTTGTCCTTCTAGGCAGGGTGAGGATGCTGCCAAGGCAGGAAGGAGTTAAAGGCTCATTTGCCTGGCCAAACAGTTTCACCCTAGGAAAAAGCAAAACCTCTGAACTTGTGAGTTAGGGGCACCCCTTCCACGGCTCTCCGAAAGCCAGAACCAGCCCACTTCCATAAAGATCGGCTCGGGGCAGGGGCAGCAGCCCAGGGTTAGGCCCTGCTGGGAACGAGGTCCTTGGCTCGGTTTGTCTTTTTTAACCCAGGTACCAAGAGGATTTTCTAGCAGGACGTGGTTTCCAGGGCCCCTCCCCATTGACAAGATTCTCCTCCTCTATATAGGGAGGCTGCAAAGGCAGCGAGGACTTGGACTGTCCCAGCTGGTGGCTGTACAGGTTCCCGACTCTCCAATTCACTCTCTGCTCCCCTAATTGGACACCTGTAAGTACCGCAGGGGCTGGAGATCCCTGCTGGGGACCGGGCTGGGGGCTCGCTGCGCTTTGGGATGGAGCAGTTTGGCAAGCTAACTATTACGCTACTTTGCAAATACATTCAGTGAATTAACCTGCAGATAGCACACGAATTAGAAATGGGAACGGACCTATCGGACACGCTCAAATGGTTTATCCTGGTTTGTGTCTTTCTGATTGAGTTCTGTTTAAAATGCATTAGAGACCATGCACCTTTGAAAGTGTGCACACATGTTCTAGCTTGTTCCTTAGTCACTTCTAACACTGCTATTGCTGAATCGAGCCTTAAAGATGCTGGCTGCAGAGCACGAGTTGTGCTCCAAGCCCGCGGCAGCGTAGCCCACAAGGTGCTGCGCACTGCCGGATGGTGGCAGGTACCCACTGCAATTAACCATCACATCTGCATTCAGTAATGAAGAAACCTGGTAGCCTGAGCTGCTGATCTTCTTTAAGTATTTCTACTTTTTCAGTCCTAATAAAGGAACTTGGTGCACTTCCCATGCTGTTTAAAGAAAGTATAACCAAATAAAATAGTTTGTCAGTTAGTTGTTCTTTAAACAGGAAAAATGCCTAAAAATTAGAAGAAGAAATGGAAACATTTTTACAAAATTGCCTCAGCATCTTATACATATGTTTTTAATATGCTGGGAATAAAGTTTAAGCAAAACTAATCTGATAATTCACTGAACTACACTAATCCGAGTAATTTCAAATGTGACATGCCTTTTTTTATGAGGGAAAATAAAGCAACAAACTTTTAACAAAATACCATGAGTAAATTAAGAAGACAGTAGATGGCAGTATAGAAAGCAGCTTCAGCGTCATCCCAGAAGTTCACTGGCTTCTTTCACACATACAGACACACATATATATGTATGTGTGCACGCACACCTATATAAGTGTTGATATGTATGTGAGAGGCATATGTCTGAGCATAATTAAGAAGCAACATGAGATGTTTTAAATATAAGGGAAATCAGAAGGTTTGTCAGTATTGCCTAATGTGTATGTCTCAGTAAAACCTTTTCTAAAATACACTTGTTTAAAAGCAAGCCCACCTTCTCCTTCACTCAAAGCTTTGCCCTGAGAGGCAGCTTGCAACCAGACTCTCTTGACAGACTGACTTGCTGAACTCCTGAAGTTCACAGTTCCCTCAAGCCACTTACACAGAGGCTAAAACGATGAACCCTCTGAGAGCAAAGAACTTAAGTAGTCACTTTAGTTTAGTACATGATACTCCTCTGGCTGTATTCGCTTAGATGTAAACAATGATTTTTATTATCTCATTTGCAATTGACACACTAGTCCCTAAAAGGTATTTGTTTTGAATTTGTTATCATTACATTTTTGTGGAACAGCTAGTATTGAGAAGAACATCGCCATATATGGTAGCATGCACAGATGTATGCAAAGGATCCCGACTCTTTATAATTCACTGAGACTTACTAGTTGCAAATCTGTTGGCTTTTAAGTATGTTAATTTTGGAAGAAGCCAAGAGCTAGAGATAGCTTTCCAACTTGTGCAAAGTCCAGTTAAAATATGGATTATTTATGCATTCTAATGGACATGCAGAATCCGATTTACTTAATAGAATGACATTTGTGGGTATTTGAAATAGCTGGTCTTTTCCAGAAAAGGGGAATCTATCCCCACAAGTCTTTTTTCCTTCTTTTTAAATTTTTACAGTTTGTAACACAGGTAATAATAACCTGGGGCAATTTCTTTGGAGTATAAAAAGAGCTGTCAAATGTTTAATCAGAGTTTTATAGTAACTTGCATTAACAGAGGTGAGAAGACCTGATAGGAGACCAAGGCACTTACAGACAATTTGATTAAAGTACATGGACAATGCATTAAAAAAAAAAAAATCCAAAACCAGCTTGTGAAATTACTGAAAATGTTCTTTCTTAAAACACGGACTTTCCCTCTTCCATGGCTAAACATCCATAAACTAGTACTGATGATACCTCCATGTTCAGATGAAAACGTCCATGAGAGTAAGCATTTAAGTGGTGGTCCCAGTGACCAGTGGGGAGAGGTGAAAGGCCAGGAGGGACTGGTAGCAGTGCTTGTGACAAAGTTAACTGTACTGGGGAACCAGTTCCCAAGTGAAGATCACAAGATTAGGATTCACCCCTAGATTTTCTTTTTTTCCAAGCAATGCTCAGTTGGGTAATTCAGTCAAGTACTGGAAAAGTAAAAGATAAGCAACCTGGAAAGAACATAGTGAAGAACTACTGTAGCCTAAGAAATGCAGTTTGAGTCAAGCAGCAGGTTACTGCTACACTCTTTCGTCAGAAACCACTTATGAGAGCAGGACTTGGTTTCGGAAAATAATTCACATACTTGGTTATGTATTCCTCTGTTCTAATAATTATTCCCTGTACGGCTGTGATAAGCTTTTATACTGACATGCACATCCCTGCAGAGGAAGAGAGAAGTGTCCTTTATCTTCTCGTTAGGAGAAAAGCAGTCCCTCTAAGCTCTGACCCAGAAGGCAATTCTGCTTGGCCAATAACCTTTTCATTAAAGTGCACATCCTGGAGATATTTATACTTTGTCCCTGGAATAATATACTCAGGATAAACTGATTGTACAGACAGTATTCAACTTCTGTCACTGACTTGATATGGGAAAAGACAGCAAAGATCAGCTAGATGTATCTGCAGTGGGACAGCAGAAGGAAGAATAGGAAGTAAGCTGTGGAAGTATGCGTACGTGCATATTTGGGGTTTAGACAAGTATAATGGATCCAGTTCGGTGTGATTTGGCACATTTCTAAGGCAAGAAACTTCATATCAGTAATATTTTTGTGATTGCTTCTCCTCCCTTTTCCTCCTCCCTTCCTCAGGATAGCTCACCTCTAAGTCTAGAAGTATTTACTCTTGTATGTGATTTGTGCTATCATCCACCTAGAAGAAAGGAGGAGAACCTCTTACCATCTCTCACACAGATAAGACATTGGTCTCTCTTTCTCTCAGCCAGCCCTACAGATGAAACCCAGGAACTGGCTAAGGGGTAAATTTTGCCTTCTCAGGGAATGTTCTCAATAGGCAGTAATGGATCTTTCCCCTTGGCCCATTTCCCCAACATCAATCATATGCTGGACCAGTGCAGTTCAGTCTCGATCAGAGACGGACTGGAAGGTTTACTGCCAATTATTAAACAGAAAGCTTCAGCAGCTCATTAGTTCAGGGCTCAGCACCTCACTATGACAAATCTAGTTGAGTTTGTGGAGCTCATCTTCTACCCTTTCCATTCAGATGCCTTGTTATTAATATGCATTAATTAATATTCATTAATCTGTTAAACTATTAATATTCATTAATCCACACTTCATAGCTGCATTTCCTTTTTTGCTACAGTGGTGCTCAGCTGCTACTCAAACTTTATCCTCAGTTTCCAGAGGATCAGTCATGAAAAGTTCTTTTTACACAAATCCATGTTTTCTCCTCATGTTTCAGAGCTGTGACGACATCCAGCTCAGAGTGTCTACTCCCTATTTCTTGTAGGTGGTCTATTCTTACCATGTTTAAACTAGTCAAACATAGCGCTTAGATCTAGGGCATAAAAACCTGTACTTCCAAGCTCTGCAGTTCATGCCACCTCTTATACCTTCCAACCTCATCTCACTTTCAAAAAGACTGAATTTAAATAACAAGGTGCAGAAAGTTTTATGTGCATGAAAAAGTAGAACATAGTAGAACATAGACAGACCAGCTCTCCGTTTCACGCTGTAAGCTGTGGAAGATCTTTTTGACTTAGCATGTAACAAAAAAAGAACTTTCCCTTGGTCAACAAAACAGCAAAGAACTTTTGGGTCGTCCCCCCGGTGACATGCTTTGTAGCAGGCCAACAGCTTTATCTTCAGCTGGGTTTTTGAGGTAGATGGTCAGGATGATTCGGCAGTTTGATTTCCACTGTCATTGTTTGTGGGCAGCCTCAAAGTAGCAGGATTTGACTCTGTCAAACTCAGCTCTGCAGTTCAGTCTAATTTTTGGCATTTCTGACAGCAATACCAAATTCCTATTGATTTGAATGTGCTGGCACTTGGCACTTAGCCACAGGCAGCACGATCCAACCTTTCTAATGTTTCAGGATGACCATACAGCTCTCTCTTCTGGGCCTAGGATGGACTGAAATCCTCCCGCTCTGTTGCCGCAGCAGTTCCTCCCATGCTGCTGGGGCAGCTGAACAGAGAACGTATGTTGTCCATTGCTACTGCAGCGGGAGGAGAGAGGCCATAGCAGGCCCCTGCGGCTCCCCAAGCCCCATGCTGCTGAAGCCACAGCTCCAGCGATGGGGCAGCACTCCCTTCGTCCCTCTGTCCGGCAGGCTTCACCCTGCGGGCGCCAGCTGGAAAGCTCAGCTGGAGAGAATACCATCTCCATTATTGGAACTGTGTGGCTCTACCAGCCCTCTTGGCAAGGAGGGAACATTTTCTGCCTTAATCCACACAGAGGTCAAATAGTTTCCTCTTGCAGCTCTCTTCCAGGAATCCCCTGGGAGCGAGCAAAGGGCCACATCCTACAGAGCTCCCTAGCAGAGACTTGACAGCGGGGAACACTGTGCGCAGGCCACTGGCAATACACAGATCCAAGCTGTTAGGGTCTCCCTCCCGTTCACCCACATCGCCACGCGCATTGCATGTGCATGGATGACCTGGGTGAATTTTCCTGTTGGGGATTTCCAGGCAAGGCTGGTGGCTCTAGAACAACTACTTTTAGAGGAAAGCTGTTCTTTTTTTTTAGAGGAGAGAATTGTGAAGGGAGCTTAAGGAACTGGGGCATCTAATTTCCACTGAATTTCAGTGGGAACATCTGACCCTCTTAGGTGCCTCTAAAATCCTAGTTTTGTTTTTAAGCTTTATGTCACCTTCTGCATCACCCATGCTTCTCTCTCAGACCCCTCACACAATCTGGCCTTGCAAAAAAAACATTAATCTGTGGGAAGGCTTCGGGGACAAATACTTGGAAACCAATCTCTGATACTCCCAGAGCACAGGGTGTCCATTTGGCTACATACCACAGAGCTTGGTCTTTACAAATATCATTCTGCTTATGGGTTGATTGCTGACATCTTTAGCAGTCAGTTCTCCAAACTCCCTCAAGATTCATGTTTGTTTGAATGCTGCAAATATTAAATTCATTCTCAATAAGGAAATGAAACAGCCTCTGTCTCATAGAGATGTTTTTCTTGGGCACAGGCTCTTCCCTGCTCCCCACTGTAGCTCCTCCCCAGCTTCCCTCTCTGCTCCACTGCATGGCGGGTTTCCTGATTAGCACCGCTCTTTTCTTGCCCTGTAGCAAACCACAAGAAGCCCTCTGTTTACTCCTTTCCTCATTTAGAGCTGTTGTCCCCCATAGGACAGAGCAGAACACTTAGGAAAGCTCCAGCATTATCGACACAGATTTTGCGGCTACATCCTAACTTCCAACGGCCAGAGCAGGGAAGAAGCTGCCGCCTTCCTCTCAAACACAGTGCAAAGCAGCCAAACCCCTCCCATTGCTCTCACCTACGGAGCAGACACATCCAGCTGCTTTATCCAAGTGTAACTGCACGGTGCTGTTTTATCCATGTACAACTGCATGACACAGATGCATCATCCTTCCAATTTGAGCATCATGGTTCAGAGTATCTAATAGCTGATGCAATTTCCAGGCTTGTTTTATTTCCTCTCTCTCTCATGTGGTAGATATTTACCCTTCATAAACGATCACCTCCTACTGTCTGAACCATGGAAAGGGGATAACCCTAAATTACTTCTTTACAAGCAGCAGTGATAACAATTTTTTTCCTGTTTTTTCTTTTTCTTAATCTTATTCTTCTCCAAAAGAAATGGTATTAGAATGATTGGGAAAAGTCCTTTGCAAGAAAATTTCGTTTCTGTCCTTTCTGGAACACCTGGGAACTGTTCTACTAATTATTTTATTATTGCACTGGCATTTCAGTATGCACCCAACAGTATTTGGGTGATGAGAAACTTTGTATGTATCTGAATTCAGTTAACTTTGTGATGGGCAAGAAATGAGGATGCAGAAAGCTGTTCAACTGGTAGGCTTGGTGCAGTCCTGACAGTCTCATTGCACAGACATTAGTTATGCCTTACTTTTCTCTCTGATCTTCAGTACAACATAAACAAAATAAAGTAATAAGCACAGGTGTCCTCATTTGGTTTAGTGCCATGAAGCTTTTGATTTAGGTGATTTCAGACACAGTAACAAAGGAATGGGCATCTGAACATAGATACTCTAAGGTATCTAAACTGGCACCCAAAAGTATTTGCATAGAAATGTGAGATATGACGCAGGACCTATAGTGCTTTGGATCTACCACATGGCAAATTTGACAAATGCATTTTCCCTGGAACATGTCCACATTTGCCTCCCTTCAAACCAGAATATTTTGCTTCCTCAACAGGTGTCTACTGGGTCAAAATGGCTCAAAAAGCTCTCAGCGATGACGAGAAATTCCTCTTTGTGGACAAAAACTTCATTAACAACCCACTTGCCCAGGCTGACTGGTCAGCAAAAAGACTGGTTTGGATTCCATCGGAGAAACATGGATTTGAAGCAGCAAGTATCAAGGAAGAGAAAGGGGATGAGGTAACAGTTGAACTGGCAGAAAATGGAAAGAAAGTGACACTGAGCAAGGATGACATCCAGAAGATGAACCCTCCAAAGTTCTCCAAAGTGGAGGACATGGCAGAGCTGACTTGCCTCAATGAAGCTTCAGTGCTGCACAATCTAAGGGAGAGATACTTCTCAGGTTTAATTTATGTAAGTAGAATCAAACATGCACATGGCATTTCCTATTGCATGCTAACCATGTCCCATCACAAACGAGGTGGATCCCACTGTCAGGGATACAGTCCTTGCACGTAACACTGCCATGCAAGTACTAACCCCCCAGTAATGGCATCCTGAACCAAAAATGTATTTAGTTCACTTTATTCCCCATGACTCTCCTGCTTCTTTAATAATTGCTTCTTTACTTAACTAAATTAAAACACATGAAGGTTTCTTCCCCAAAACTTGCTAATTCTGAAAGGATATTGTTGGCTTGGAAAGAACTCTGATAGTTCAACAACACCTCAGCCCTGCTGTTTGGGGGGAAAAAAAAAAAAAAAAAAATCAATATCAATAGGGACTTTTGAATTACTTCAGTACAAACCTGAGCAATTTTCCAGTAACTTGCAAAAAGAACATAGGGAAAAGCCAAATCATGCAGTCATTTCTCAGGCAAAACTCCCATTGAAATGCAGCTGATAAGTTCTGGTTTAGTGGGTGCTCAAGTAAAACCTTATGTTTAAGTAAATGAATAAACCCACTGGAATTCACGTGAGAGTACTCATTGAGGTAAGGACAGTTTAGTAAGCAAAGCAAAAGCCATGCACGCAAGCAAAGCAAAACAAGGAATTCATTCACTCCTTCCCATCAGCAGGCAGGTGTTCAGCCATCTCCAGGAAAGCAGGGCTCCATCATGCCTAACGGTTACTTGGGAAGACAAACACCGTAACTCTGAATGTCCCCCCTTCCTTTTTCTTCCCCCAACTTTATATGCTGAGCGTGATGTCACATGGTCTGGAATATCCCTTTGGTCAGTTTGGGTCAGCTGTCCCAGCTGTGTCCCCTCCCAGCTTCTTGTGCCCCCCAAGCCTATTCGCTGGTGGGGTGCGGTAAGAGCAGAAGAGGCCTTGGCTGTGTGTAAGCCCGGCTCTGCAGTAACTAAAACACCCCTGTGTTATCAACACTGTTTTCAGCACAAATCCAAAACACAGCCTCCTATCAGCTAGTGTGAGGAAAATTAACTCTATCCCAGCCAAAACCAGCACAGGTGACAGACTACTGATGAGTGAAAGAAAGTGCAGAGTTTGAGTAACAAGGTTTTAGAAGCAGGAGTAGACCTCCCGTGAATAATATGAGGAATGCTTAATTGGAAAGTAGGAAATGAAGCAGAGGATAAGACAGTTATATATAGTACAACAAAGGAACTATTTAATTGTTATGCATATCTTCAAAGAGCTAAGCTCAAGATCTTTCCTTCAGGAATGTACTAAAATGCACATCACCAAGATTTCTGAAAGAAGCTAGATTTTCCATCTTTTCAGTATTTGAGTTTATTCAATTTTAAGTTTGCAGGTGAGCATATGGACCTATGTGCTATTATATGAGAGCGTGCAGCATTAATTACTAAAATAGAATTTTTCTGAAAATGTTCTGCATTGTTGAAAGATCTAAAAAGAATCAGTAGAAGAATAGTGGGATAAAGTGTGTGGTGTTTATTTCTTTGTTGTTGTTCTCAGCAACACTCTGCATAGATGTTCCAGGATATCCAATAGGTTTACTTTGTGGATTTTTTGTGCAATTTTCACTTTCTACAGGAAAAGGAAATTAATTTCCAAAAGTGGATAATGCAATTAGAAATCAAAGAATTTTTCATGGAGACAAAAATAGAAGTATATCTGAAATTAAGTTTTCTTTCTCAAGAGACTAGATTTTAAGATGGTGGTAAATTAACAGTTATAAAGAAATTATTTTTACTTCCGTTGCAACAACTTATTAGTATTTTCAGTAACTAAAACCTGCTTAAAACCGTCCAGCCTTACATAGTGCTGCCCTACCAGATACTGTCATACCTTTAAAAAAAAAAATAGGGGGGATCTAAACAGAATTCGAGTCTCATCCACTTGCAAAACCAACTGTAAACAACCATCTCCTGGCTTTGTCATGCAATGCCTACATTGCCTCCCTTGGAGTCCCACGCATACAAAGAAAAGGTGACCTTAACATTTTCCCCTTTAGAGCATCACTGACGCAAATGGGGATTCCCAATTCTGCTAAAGAAAAAGTCAACCTAGCAGAAAAAGAAAAAAAAAAAAAAAATCAAATAATCTGTCCCTTGCATTTATATTAAATATTATTAAATAAAAGGGTTCAGTGCAGAAATTCACAGAATGACTGTACACTGGAAAAAGACCCTGGCCTTTTCCTTCATCACAGATAATTAAGAAAGTGGCAACACATTTATTCCCATTCTAACTCATGTTTCACATTCCTCAGACCAAACAGAATCTGCCTTGTCCACACAAAAATTAGACCAAAAATTATTATATAAACATCAGTAAAATAGCAACGCAACTTCAGCGGATTTGAGAGTAGAATCAAGTTTCTGGTACCTGTATTCATAGGCACTACTAATCCAGTCTTCACCTAACAGTGCAAAATACTTTCTTAAATACAGATTACTACATATGCATACTGGAACCAGAGGCAGGATTCTTCTGCCCAAACCTAGGCGTTTACAAGGTAGATGTGTGTATTTGTGCCAGTCTCTCTTAAATACCCATCAGCGGTGGCTGTCCAAGGGATACACAAGCTCCTCTCTCCTGTGGACGCTCTCCTTAAGACACTTCAAATCATGTTCTGCCTCCAAACCCTCTAGGGAGAGATACAGCTTGGGGTCCCCCTCTCTGGGTAGACTGTGCCCCAGGGAGAATGATTTAAGGCACAGAAACTTCAAACCACCCACTTTCAATCACGTGCTTGGCCAGCTGGCTGGCTTACCTTCAAAACATCACACGTATTAATCTGGTTTCCCCAAATCCTTGCAAAGCAGATACCTAGAACTACAATCAGTGAAACCAAGGGGTCTTGGTCAGCTTTCCCAGCGTGAGAGATGGTATCAGTCCCAGTCCAGTTAGAAATGGGGATTCCTCAAAGTCATCAGCTCAGGGTTTTGCCCTGCCTTAATAACCTGCTTCTTGTGCCTCAAAGTTAGCTCTTCAAAGGTGTCTTACTGTATGTCTGGGTGTGCAAATAGCCCTGCATGTGGCAAGTCAGGAAAATGCCTAGAAATCTCAGGGAAGGGAGGCCTAAATAATTTCCTGCATTGGAAATTTACTTTCCTATTATTTTACTCGGTTGGGAATGTTTAGTTGAGTGCATACAGTAAAACTATTTCTACTGAAAAAAGGGCCTTGCTGTCCTTTCCTTAAGGGCCTTAGTGGTCATTCTGGGATAAAAAACTGCCACTTTTCAAGTGTATTGTCCCCGCAGCACTAAAGTTCATTTTGACACGATTAGCACAGACTTTCATCCTGAACTCCAGCTTCAATGAAGATCCGGCACAGTAATTATCTACCTTCCACTTCAAGGGTTTTAGCTTGGGGATATTGAGAGCTGGCGAAGATCTTGAGCTTGATTTTCTTGTTACCTGGCTTGAGACTATGGTGACACAGACACAACGTGAAACAGTAGGAAGAGGCCCTGATCACCACCCAGAGCACCCCAGAAGTTCTCCTGCCCAGCGTGGAACACCCAAACTGCTCCTTCCTCGCTGGTGGAGGCTGGTGGATGCTCTCGCCGTGTTTGCTGAATACCATATAAAGCACTCAGGCTGTGCTGAGACTGTGTTGTGCCATTTCCTATTATGGTCAGGAAAGGGAAATCCCTGTGCCCAGAGCCAAGCTTCCCAGATGCCATTTTACAGTCCTGCGCTGCAGTGCTTCCTATGGGGGAACCGAGGCAGCTTGAGCCATCCTCAGACACAGCCCTCAGATTAAGGCATGGCAGCAGCTGCACACCACAAAGCACTCATTCACACAGCATGGCAATTTAAAAAAAAAAAAAAAAAAAAAATCCAAATCCACTTATGCCTAAGTCAGAAAGAGCGTAATTTCACTATTTCAGTTTTCTTCAACTGGCATGGTTTTAAAACTAACAGCCATAGGCCCGCTTAAATATCACAATACTCCTGCAATTATAATCTCATAACTTTGTAATTTTTTGTTTTGGGGTTTTAAAAATTTTATTTTTAATGAAAAACTCTTGCAAATTTTTTACTGTTAGTAATTATTTATGAAATATGGCTCACCATCTATTATCATATGCTATTATTTCTGCTCCAGTTCAGTAGCTGGAGCATTCCAAAATAACAACCATCTAACAAAACCTGGATGACCAGCTATCAGCTTGTAGCCACCACTCTTGTTTGTTTATGTATTTTTGTGTGTATTTTTATATGAGTACCTTCATTAAACTGTAAACAGAAACCACATTTTTCCTTATATTTCTTAGAGAAATAGTCATGTAGTAAAGGCATGACTATTCTGTTAAGACATCTATTTGGAACTTGAGTAATTTTTTTCAAGGACTCTCATCAATCATTATTGTTGTATGGTGTTCATATAATCTTTTTTTTAAAAAAGAACTTCTTATAACATCAATCCAAGCTTCTTACCTAGGATTTCAGTTTACAAAATTTGATCCCTACCTAAGCAAGGACATACCCTGGTATGAAAATACATCCATAAAGAAATATTATGAATTATTACAGTAGTTACATCATCACAGATAAGGGTGATTCACTATGTACTGAAAATAAGTGAAGTCAAGAAGCTCTAACATCAGACCATGGTATTTCTACAGATTACTAAATTCACATACTTTCTAGCAGTTTGCTTATTAGAAATAATTATTTGTGCACTTGGAAACCACCCATACACATACAATCAGAAATCGCTGCTTCATTTGTTACATTCGGCAGAATACAAAAGACTTATTAACTAAAATCCTGTTAGTTCAACGCAGCTGATGCCTGTGTTTCCCAGACTAGGCATGGCACATCATATTAATTCCAGTTTTTATTTTAATTTCCTTGAAGACTTATTCAGGTCTCTTCTGCGTTGTGATAAATCCATACAAACAGCTGCCCATTTATTCAGAGAAGATTATCGACATGTACAAGGGAAAGAAGAGGCACGAGATGCCACCTCACATCTACGCTATCGCGGACACAGCCTACAGGAGCATGCTGCAAGGTAGGCCAGTTTAATGCTGCAGTGCTTAGAAATTGCTGCCCACTAATGTGGGAGAAAACACCTTATAACTCCACATGTGCTCCTGCAAGAAGCACAGCCAGAAAAAAAATCTGTTTTGGAGGGTGACACGGCCTTTCTAGAAGTTTCAGAGGAATTCTTTGGCAGGAACGGCAGTCCACAAACACTGTGACTCAAAAAGGAAAAACAATCCTTTTACCCATCTGTGTCGAGGCATGTGGGAAGGTTTCAAAGTCAAGCAAATAGTTTTGGCAAATACGGGCATGGAAAATGCTCCCTCTCCACCAGTGGGGACTATTCCAAAGTTAGCTGCTAGCACTGCTGGATTGTCAGCATTGCTCCTCTCTCTCTCTCTCTCCCCTAGCAAAGCAAATTCAAATAATTTTTTGGGGCTACTTTCATTACAGTCTAATGCTTTGGAGCCCCAAGTTGAGTTGCGCTGTTTTCTAACAATAATGGCAACGGGAAAGCAGTCAGGCCCCAAATGGCGCCACAACACCTTCAAAATTCACAGTGCTCTCCTCCTTCTGCAGTCACTATTGACAGACTGAGGGGGTTTTGCTCTAAGGAAAAATCAGAAAAATCATAATGTAGGGATGAAAAAGCTATAGTGATGAACGTATGAGGCTGCAACACCTACAGACTACAGGGACGCAACCAGTTGCCATTTTGCAGCAACCTCAGGTACTCCAGGAAACCAGGACTCTACAAAACACTTTGAAATTTAAACACCCTCATTAGGAACCTGATCCTGCAGAAATTCTGGCTGGTAACTATGGCTCAGCAAAGCTTCTCAGTTTGGAACTTAAGGCTTTAAGGCGTATGGGTTTTAGATCCGACTGGAGAAAACAATAAACAGCATCGCGAAATTTCAGTTTAGCAGCTAGATTAGTACCCAGTATTGATTTATTTGTAATATTTGCATATATACATGGGACAGTGATTGTTTCAGAGAAACAAATCCATTCAAACCCCCTGTGCACTTTATCTGACTATGCAAATGAAATTACACAGTATTTCTCCAGGTGCACAGCACATCATAATCACAAGGATTGCAGTACTCCTATACTTGTCCTACTTGAAATATGAACCTGATGAATTTACTGGAAGTTACAAGTAGTCAGTTTGGCATATCATAGTTAATTGCTCTTTTCTAAACCAAGATTTAGACTAGACAAAGTCCTTCCCCACAATGAAAAAAGATCATCTTATATGTGTGTGCCAGGCCATCATATCCACAGAAGTATAATGGCCCAACCCCAGGCAGACTTCTTCTGACTGAAAATACCCATCAAAGCCCTGTCATTTTGGTACAAGCAGCATAGATATATATATACACACCCCAATGGTGATTGACATCAAAAGAATCAAAATAGGTCTTTTCCCCAGCAAAAGTCCTGAGTGCTCATGTGTACTAACTGTTACACTAACAAAACAACCCTGATAACAAAATCCTTAGAACTCCTGAAGATTAAACTCCTGAAGATTACTTACTTATTTAAGTTAATTACCTAATTATAACTTAGGTTACTGACTTTACAATCTTACATTTCCAGATATAAAATGGTTTGATATATAGTTGATTCAACTCTAGACACAGAGAACTAGGTATCTGCCTTACAATATCAACCTTTTTTCTTCCTATGGCTTATGTGACATTTATTTTCCAGAGCTATTTCTGTTCCTTTCTTTGAGTGCATCCCAGAACGCAGAGCTGCAGTACAGCAGAGAAGGAGGATCAGTAAAGCAACAATAAAAGACATCCTGAAAACAGACCTTCCTCCGTACTGTAACAGCAGAGTTAGTCAGGAAGGCAGGCATATAAAATATGTTCAGGAATGAGGGAGCAGGTGCTTTTAAAATAACATGATTCAGTACATATAATTTTTGATGTGACCACAGTTAGAGGAAACTTACTCAGCATAAGCTCATCCCACTAAGCCACAGGCACATATCTGCCTTCCAGATCATCTCTTGCACACTGTGACTCTGCATCCAGCACTGTCCAGGGCTCCAAGCAGGCCCTGAAATCAGAGCAGTCTTCTTTCTTCAGATCCTTTATTTAAACAGCGAGCCTTGCAAGCGAGCTCTGCAAGAAGCATCTGGTTCCTGCAGGTCATTAGCAGTGCTCTCATTCAGCTGTGCAGAATACAGCTGCTTGTCCCTAAAAACGGGATGGGGAAAAACAATTAGGAAGGGCTACAAGCTATCTGCAGGAAAGAGAAAAAAACAGTGCTACAGCCTATGCTGAAACAGGAGAATTGTTTTGGCCTGACAGTACATGAGTTTTCTGCTTAACGTGAAACTAGTATCAGCACAGATCAGCCTGATCCAGCAGCATAAGGACCTCTTTCACTCTTCCTCTCTCTAAGTGTCTCCTGTCCTTCCTAACATGCTCTCCCAAGCAGCAGTGAAGGCACGGGAGCTGGCTTGCCCTTCGTTGTGGTCATTAACTGCACCTAGAACAGCCTGGGTTCAGCTGTGACCCCCAGGCTGGGTGCTGGGAGGGGGAGGCAGCAAGAGTGCATGCTTTTTTCTATTCACTCTTTTGGTGCTCATAATGATTTCCTGGCCCCACCAACTCTTGGGGAAGCTTTATGCCTTGTTATTCTTGTGCCCCCTTTGCAAGGAACTCTTCTTGACAGCAGAGAGGAGCAGGAGCGCAAGTGGAAAGAAAAGAGGAGGGAATAGATCATCAGTTGAACCTTTAAGAGAATGCTCTTCCACCACGTCCCATCCTAACCATGCACAGCTGGCATGGCAGCTGGGGAGCGGCCCCACAAGAGCTTGCATCACAAGCCTGGGACACCCACGCTTTACTTGCTTATTTACTTGGGCATGCCATTTTGGAGTCTCTCCATCTCTGAAGGGGGCTTCAGTTGGTTTTAAAGCTGTGCTTTTGTTTGTAAAAATGTACTCATGTTTTGTGCATAAAGCTAAACCAAACCTCAAAATAACTCTAGTTATTCAGCCAAATTATATTCACATTGGGGTGGTGAAAGTGGGCATCAACACGATTGTGTGTGTGTGCATGCAACACATATACACATAGAGAGCTTCATAGTTTTTTGTAAGCATATTTGCAAATGGAATATAAACAAAAATTCTTACTCATAAACACGGATCAGGGCACTGAATGTTTTCCTTGCGAAATTTCAATATTGCTCCTTATCTGGGAAACTTGCATAGTTTCTTCTTGCCAAAGTAAAATATATCTTAAGATTCATGAGACTGAAAAATTACGTTCTGGTACTTCATGACCAGGGCCACTTGGCCAACAGCAATCAGCTTGTTCAGATGCCTCAGGGAACCTTTATCTTTCAGTGAATCAAGTCTCAGTGTCTGCAGATTGCTGGTCCTATTGCAGGCTCATCATCTGGGAATCAGCCCTTCACATTCTCACCCTCTCCTCTGTTGGCACAAGCATCCAGCAAAACACGTGCACTGTACACACTGCGCTCCTCCTCTGCTTTAGAGACTTACTTGGTTAATGTATTCATTAGGGATGATGTTTAAGTCCCATCAAGGTTGTTCTGGTAATAACACTTAGGCACAGGTAACAGAAATCAGATAATTGGACTTTCTTCCAAATATGCAGAAAAGCTGACATCTCACAGGACACAGGAATTAACGAAGATGTTGGCTGGGCAGAGATAAAATTTCCGCTTGTTTCAAGTGGTTATGAGTACCTAAAACCCTTTTACAAATCACAGTCATGCTGTCTTATGCCCAAACCAGGGTGCTAGATGTCTTGTTGAATCTACCGATTACCACATCACTAATGCAATATGAGCATTGCCCAGGCACAGTCACTGGTGCTCACTTCCAGCCAGAACAAGAATAAACTTTATCCGCTTTAGTTTTCTTTAATCTAAAAGACTAAGAGAATATAACATTCCACAAGAGCATTTTGTGCGCGTATCTGTCCCCAGGAGCTACCATGCTGAACTGGGCCCAACTGACTGTCTTTACAGATAAGCTAGCTGACTACTACTACACATAGAGACTGCAATCATAAAAAATCACCCTATGCTTCTGCACCTACCTGTCTCTCCTGTGTTTTGGATGAAGTACCTCCCCAGCAGCACAGCTGCCATAGGAAGGGCTCAACCCCCATTCCAACTCTTGCACTGCTAGCACTAGTCTTCATGCAGTCATGACTCAAAACTGTGCCAGGTGAAAACCATCCCTTGCTTTTTGCTGAATTAGTTTTAAGGTGGGTCACCCTCTCCTGGTACACAGTGTGGCTGTATGAATGCTGGTAACAGCAGTGAGGAGAGGGCAGTGCAGGCCAGGGAAAAGGAGCTGGAGGTGGGTGGATAACCTCTCCCTGCAGCACTGCCAGCTTCCAGTGATGATGGAGCTGAGACACCGGTCCAGTAAGGATGAGTAATTCTGCTGCCTTCTGCCATCTTCCCTGCATGCAGCAAATAAGTGATAAACAATGCAAATGTGAAAAGCCAGGTTATGTAGCAGTAGTAATAGATATAAAGTTTTCATGTGGATGATTAGGCTTTTATTAAGTTCTCTGGCAATAAATCATCATGGAAAAGATATATTACGGCTTTCTGCAGATTCAGGAAGGTTATCTATTTTCTGCAAAGCCATTTTTATGCAAGCCCGAGTTAAAGATGGAAAAACAAACAACCTGGTAGTTGCTGGGAGGTATGGGAGGGAAACACAGTTCCCAAGATCTTAGAAAAGGAGGCTGCTGTGAAAAGCCATCTGTTTACTACATCCTTAGCAGGACTGTACAGAAATGTCCCCATTAGGAAGTATCATTATTAACAAATGTAAAGAAGCAGTAAGTGAGTGTTGGAACATGGCTTCAGTCTGCTTTTTTCCTTTTATGGTAAAGCTGCCAACTTGCTGCTTCATTGTGATAAACCATCTGATTTTGTTTGTGATTAAGCAGAGCTAGCTGGTCTATCAAAAACAGAGGGGCATATGATTCTTACAAGCAATCTGGAGGTGTTTAGTAAAAAAGCTAAGCAGACTCCAGAAAAAAAAAAAGTCAACTGCATGTTTAGGAAAGCTGGTAGGACTTAGAATGTAAATGTAGATCTCTATGCTATTAAAAATTGAGGAGAAAATAAAAAAAATCCATAATATCTAATATAGACATACAGGAGGTAGATATGATAGTCTTCCAGGTAGTGTAAATTTTTTTAAAAAGGCATTAACCAAAACCATATTGGAATCTAGAAGACATTTTCTGTTACTTTTTAAGCCCCAGGAAATATGTTTAAGAAGTTTTATTCACGCAAGTCATTCTCTTCTAATGGACCTACCCACATAAAGTTGCAGAAAATATTCCGGAGCAGAAATAGGAGTAACTGAATGGGAGAGCTCTTGAAAGTAAATGAGACCAGTATCTGAAGCTCAAGTCATAACAGAATGGGAATAGATTTCCTGATATGTTTCAAACTTACCTCTGCAATTTGTTAGAACTGCTGAAGGAAATAGAGGAGCATCTGGAATTCTCCCTCCATGAATGTGCACAGGACAGTTTGTCAGCCTGAGGTTTCGTAGGACAGGTTGCACAGTTCAGCAACGCAGGGCTGAAAGCTTCAAGACTTTATATGGCTGCCAAACACAAGAGAAGTTAGAAGGGGCTAAGTCCGGTGACCAAGAGAAGCTTGCAAGACTGCCATGAGGGTTGTTCACCTACAGAAAACAGTCAAATCACGTAGGTCCAATCCTGGAAGCCTTTCACACTACAAGAGAAAGCTGAAAGCAAATAAATAATTTTGATTTTTCCCTCCAAGTGCCCCCAGTTGTCCTCAAGCAAGTTGCTGTCAGTCAGGGTCACAAAGTGCTGCTTCACCAGAAGGCATCCTTGGAGAGCCAGCAACTGCCCACCAGTCCCTGCTTTCAGTTTGAGTCCTTCCAGGACCAAAGACCCACCGTTCCCTCCATTTCCCACTTATTCTCATTTCAGCAGGATTTGTTCCCTGTACCTGCATGAGGGGCTAGGCTGATAGAGTCCAAAGAAATTCAGTAACTCAGGCTTGGCTTGCGCAGCCTATTCTCTATCCCAGAGGGTACTTGGTGCAACTTCTGACCTTCCTAATCCTTCTTCTGCTTTTATATTTCAGCAAAGGTGCCCATGGGCATGCACTCATGCAAACCCCTGTGGTGGGCCAGTTTATGAGATAGATACCTTCAGGAAGGGTTTTTCACTTACTGGGGAGCAAAACAAGGGCAGCAATGGGCAGCAAAGAGTAGTGAGAAAATACTTGGCTTGGAGGAAACCAACTTCTTCTAATGTTCCCTGCGCTCAGAAATTCCACTGGCAACTCTGTATTAAGGAGTCACTTTTTTTTTTTTTTGATGGTATTTATGGGTTTGTGATGCAATATCAATATATGCCCATGGTTTCTATTTACACAACAGTGTATTTTTAGCAAAAATTCTACTGTGTTCTCACTTTTTGACTTAAAAAACAGCCTAATTCTTATCCTGCAGTGAAAAATAAACATGGCTCACAGCTCCTCTCCTCCCAAATGTTTATGTGGAAGAGTCCTGCTGTGCTGATTGCTGACGAATATCTCCAATAGAAATGTAATGAGTCATTTTGCACCAATTTACTGAATAAAGCAGTTAAGTGGCACCATTTGCCATGTGAGTGATCAATAAAGCAGTTAATATTACAGCTATTGAGGAACTGGGAGTAAACCGCTTGTTTAATATCAGTCCAAGCCACAGCAGAATCCTCTACTGCTTTTCCTAGACTGGCTGTGGTCCAGGCAGCAATTACAACTTGCAAGCTTAATAGGTTGAATTTATCTCCATTATCTTTACACAGTACAGAAAGCTTGTTTATCTCATGGTATTTATTACATACAGGGTCAGCAATAGGGGCAAGCAATGAGATAGGTAGCCCTGCAAGTCACCCCACACACTGAATAAAAGGAGGAAGGAGTTCATGTCTTAACCTCTGACCAGAGGCTCAACTGGGCTAATACTAGCTCTGCATTTGATAAATAATGCCAAACCATACAGAAACACTCCCTTCTGCCTTAATTATCTGCCTCAAGCCTCAGATTTGTAAACTATGCACACTTTTAAAAAATGTATTTGACCTGCCTGGGAATTTATTTTCCTCAGTCAGAAGATTTTTCTACAGTCTGTACAGCGACAGCCTCACTCAAAGGGCCAACTTCAACGCCAGGCCAGGTTGCTCAGAGCCTTGTTCAAGTCTACTTCCAAATAGCTCCAACGGTGGAGATACCACACCTCTCTGGGCAACCTGTCGCAATGTTTGACCATTCCCACAGTGAAAAAAATTGTTCAGAACTGATTACAACAAACATGCTAGTCACACATCTTTACATAGGGGGCAAATTGTAAAGCCTCCCATTACCACAGACTTTTCTGGAAGTCTTGCTTCAGTGGAGCTTTACAAAACAGTTTAGCATTGTGGAGTGCATTGTGAAACCTCAGTGGGTGTTCACTGTCCATCACAGCATAGAGATCTTAGCCTGAGGTCAGCCTTTTGGTAGAAAATTCTGTGTAAAATTTCTGAAGGTAAAGAGAAACTCTGACTCCAAAAGCATAAGCAGGAAGGAATGCTGCAAGGGCAGGTTATGGAGCTAGGATGCGATCCTAAACCTTCCTGCAGCATTACAGCATACTGGACTCTGCTGTGCAGAAACCTCTTACATGCCTCACATAGTAGAAATGGAGACTTTGGCCCACATTTTTATAAATCTTGATCCAAAAGGTGGATCATAGTAAAAAGCATGAAGAATACTTACATATGTGTTGACATGCTCTTGTAAAATATGTGAAGTATCTTGTTTTATCTTACTCTTTGGAGGACACCTCAAAGAAATTACTTGTCCTCTTGATAAAAGTTGTCTCTCAGTCTGAAATGAAATAGAGAGTATATTATTCAGGTATTTGAACTGCTCTGCTTTCAAAATTCAAAGCTTTGCATGAGCAGCTTAAAACATTTTAGGTTTTGATGACTTATCTGTCCAGACTTTGTCTCAAGTGGGCTGCTAGCCATACTTCATAAGCGTAGTAAAAACTTGAGTTTCAGGCTTGAAATTTTCAGTTATAATCTTCTTACAGAGAGCCTGATCTTTTTGCTGTCCTCATTACAGTTCATCTCTAATGGAATTTACAAAAAATATTTTTGAACTCTTAACCTTTTGTTCATTTTTTGTACAAAATATTTCCATTAGAGATGGTTATTTAAATGCAAGGGCAAATTAAATAAGATGTGAACCCAGTACTTTTGACTAATCATGGATTGCCAGATTTTGGAAGGTCTAGGCTGTTCAATGTAAATCCTTTTAAACATAAGTGCTTCTGTCAGGACAGTCTTTTTCCCTAATTAATGGATTTTTTTTCTTTATTCATAGATCGAGAAGACCAGTCCATTCTGTGCACGTAAGTAAACTGATCTATTTTAGTATATCTCAATATTACAATGTGATTCTTTATTAAAAATTGATTCAAATTCTGGTGAAACAGACATAGTCTCCTCACCTTCAGTAAGCTTGAACTCCAGTCCTAAATCTGTTCTGGTAGATTTACCTGTTGATAAAATAAAAAGCAGGTATCGGTGTCATAGGAAATCTGTAATGCACACACTTATTTCTTTAAATCAACTTTCTGAATTTAGAGATTTAAGAGTTTACAACGAACAACTGGGTTCATTGGTTGTAAATGGTTGTAAATCTGTATGTAGAGAGAACAAGGGATTTTAAAAGGTTCCTAGAGGAAGCTGAGGAACTGAGAAAACTTGAGGGACACAGAGCGTCCCGGATAGTTACTGAACTGCTTTCCATTTTTAGCATTTGGTGGCTCACCACAACTTCCAAATTCAGTTGTCATTGCAGAACAGTGTGATCTTTCATGTTCATGCTGTTGTTTTGTGCTGTTTGCGTATACTGTAGCTAGAAGGGGGAAGGTTTGGTACGTCACTGCTGGCAGTGGGCTCCCCTGGAGCCTGTGCACGATGCAGGCGTGCGTTGGCTAAGAGGGCTCAGCAGCACCACACAGGCTGGGCCTTTCTGCAGTCTCTACATAATCAGTTTAGGCAATAGTGAATTCTCTGATTTTTCTGTGTCCCGGCTTGCTGAAGGCCTCCTCCTTGAGTTTTGACCTGCCGGCGCTCAAACAGCACCAGCATGGCAGGGTTCAGCTGTTGTATCATGGGTCAGGCAGTGATTTTATTGCAATAAGCTTTGCTCTGCGCAACTTACTACTCCACAAAATCCCGTTGGTTTATCATTCCTACCTATTTTGCAAAACACTCAGACTGTTGAATTGGATAGGGATCTCCTATCTGACCTTCAGTTTTGACCGTTTCTCCATTCCTCCGTTGCTAGTTAGTTGGTTTTGTTTACCTGAATGCCATTGAGGATGCTTTTGACATAATTTTGTGTTTGTTGTATTAGACATCTTCCAGTTTTCCTGATCAAAGGTAGGATGTGATTCTGGGTAAATACTGATATTGTTTGCAGAAGATGGCATGTATATTATTTCTAGCAGGTTCATGCAGTGATGCTGTAGTCTGCAAATATTGTAAATACACATATTTCCAAACTGAACTGGTTTTAGGTTATCTGTGAAAATGTGGCTACTGACTGACTGAATATGCATTTACACGACAGTTTTTAAAAAGCACTGCTACTGATCACCAGCCATACAGTTAATTGTGAGTGCCATTTCTGACTGGAAAACATTTATCACCTAAGAAAAAGTAAAAATTATATACTGTATCTGGTACCATAAGGGCTAGCATAGCTCTAACCTCTGTTGTAACAAGATTTCATTACGTGTAAGTATATCAATCAAGAATCTGTCAAAAAATGCTTTAATAACAAAAAGAAATCTAAAATTGCTGCAATGATGAAATAAAAATTGACCATCACATTCTTCCCAGGATGAAACATGTCATGGTAATGAAGACTAATTTAAAATATGCATTTCCTCCTTCTATTCCTGTACTTTAGTTTATTTTTCCATTAGTAAATCTTCAGATCTTCTTTTAAATTTGGAATATTAGGAATTTTAAGAAAGGCACTTTCTATTACAAATGTATGCCTTTTTGTTCATGAAAATCTATTAAAGGATCCACTTCTGACAGCTACCATATATTGAAAATACCTTTTTTTTACCTGGCCAGCTAAGCTGGAAACATAAGGTGTTAAACAGCAGTAGTACATAAAATAGACAGAATGAAATGTCTTTCCCATTTTGAAAACAGCCACAGTATGTGACTCATCGACATGTTTAGAATAACTGCTGTACGTTGGATGGGCATCATGACCCATAGCTTAAACCAGTCCTCACACATCTTTTAAACTAAAAAGATTAGTCAAGCTAAAACCAATGTACACAACATTAACCACTACTGGTTTATCATCCTTGTTGGCCTTATTTGGCTGTACAGAAAGAAGAAAGTTCACTTGGCTTTCAGCTGGGCAGCTGTCAAGTGGAAGCAATTTGCATTATTTCATAGAATTGTTAAAAATTTTAAGAAATTATCTTTTTGCCTAAAATATGTAACAATAACTGAAGACTTCATGGCATTGATCAGCTGGGATCCTTTTTTTAAATAGCTACAGGCTCAAACTTTCCAAGGCCGGGCACCTAAATCATAAAAAAATGTAGCTGTAAGAATTCATATGTAAGTAGATGTGGATGCTGCCAAAAACTCACTTATGTTTAGTGATGCTGCAGTGTAGACTCTTGCCTTCTTCCACTTCCTGCTACCCGTCTCCCACAAGTAACTTTTTGCTATTTGCCTTATGGGAATTCAGCAGGACAGCCAAAACACTGGTGTCAGAATGCAAGCAGAAATTGTGCGCTTTATTTTCAAGTACTCTGTGCTGTGTGCTTTGTACTAGTTCTACAAAGTTATTCCATTGTTAGTAGAGCTTACCTGGAAACCAAAGGCCTGGTGGGATGCTGAGTGCCTGGGACTTGCCCGAAATGCTGCTGAGGCATAGGCAGGGGCATAGATCTGAGAACTAGGCATGATTCCATGTTTCCGAGTATAAATATACCCATTCAGAGGACTTCACCCTCAGCTCATTGAACCTACCCTCATGTGGTTAAGTATTGTTTGCATTCTTTTTCAATCCCTACCCTTTGTGTGATTAACTATGGTATGTTTAAAATGCTCCATCTGTCTGTAATGTTCATGGGTTCTAATGCTTCCTCAGAATCCCCTGTCTTTCCTAGATTTCATTATTTCTTCTACATTTTATTAATAACTGCACACATACTGCCTTTGATCTACTCTCCTCTGTGCACACATCCTTCTGCTGTTAGCTCTTTCCTATGGGCAGCATCACTGAACATCCTCTCATGTCATTCCCCGCTGGTTGCTCTCTGCCACTTTATAGTCAGCCTTAAAACCCCACATCCCATCATGCACATTTACAAGCTGCCTCTCTCAACATAAAAAACTTTATACCGTGGCTGTGCTTTCTAACTAATATATCTGTGGCTGCATTACCATAACATAACATAACATAACATAAATAATAAATATACAATATATAGTACTGCACTAAAGCTATGAAAGCTTATTATTTTATGTGTCTGAAAAATTAAGGCAGTTAGGACTTCCATCCTTGTGTTTTGGTCCCCCAGGGCAGCCTCTCTTCTTTGACATCTGAGTTGGCCATGAAATATTCTGTATTCACTCTTGCAAAGACCATGCTGGTCTGTGTTGATCAGCACATTAGATGTTGCTGAAGGAAAAATCCCCCCAAATCTGTCCAGTTATTCAGAGACCTGAGCAACCTTGGTGCATGAGCAGTCAAGCATGAATGGGACTAAGCAATGGCCAGTGAACAGGCTTGTGACTGTTCAAGCCTCTTCCAATGCAAGTAGAGGCACCGGCCCTCAAAGGAGACTTCTGGCTTTTAACTTGTTTGATTTCTAAAGACACAAGTGGATTCTCCTGGAGTTTTCAAAAGGTTTTTTTTTACTAAAAATTTGCATAGCTAAGCACATGAGTGTTTTAAAGATCTCCTCTTAAACCTGTCTGATCTTGGGTTATCATATTTTAGCCGCTTCCTGAAAAGAACAGATAGAACATTTTCTAGAAAGCAGATGTGGCTAAAACTACTGTGTACAAGTTTCAGTTAAACAAAAAACACCTTAAATGAATGAGAAAAGATCTGATCAAAATTCTTAATGTTTGGGGTAATGGGAAGCCTGTGAAAACAAATGCTTGATAAACACTTGTTTTGTACATATCATCAAATACTTTTTCATTACCTTTTACCTTTTTTTATACATGCATGTAGTTTGAACAGCTTCTATAAAAACATATGGTAGCAGGGTGCTACTTCCACTTAATTTGACACTGTAACAGACAAAATATTGGGCGAAACAGTGACCATCCTGTCCTTTTCCCTTCCTCCCCTCTCTCTTTTTGAGCAAACTCTCCAGATCCTCACCCAGCCACGGGATTTCAGCCCACTTTCTCCTGACATGTGTCAAGAAACAGAGTCATCCAGAACATCCTCCAAACTGCAAAGCCCCATTAGTCAAAAGACTCCTCCACGAGAGAGCTAAATTCTTTTCTTTCCCAGATCACTAAATCTCAAAGGCTGGAGCTGGCAAGTGTTGCTGCCTGGCCCTTCTCCCATACAGATATCTTGTGTAGCTTTAGACCTGGGGTGGAGCTTGGTGCTAAACCAGCTTCGTCTCTTTGGGGAATTTTTTTGTAAGTAAACTAGTAGGATCAGTGTGGGCGGGCTTCTGAGGTGGGTGTCTAGTGGGGTAGAGCTGGTCTAGCAAAGATTTTCATTATCTTTGCACTTCTCGTACTGCAGGATGAAGCCTGCCAAGCCCTAATGTGATTTAGAGCACCTCATTGACTGCTCTGTGCACAGAGGCTTCCCGCAGTGCCAGCATAGCCGGATTAAGAGATGTGTGAACGGGCAATTTTTGTGGTTCATTGCTTACTGAAACAAATGCTGAAAATAAATTCTCCTGTTACTTTTCAGATGTTTCCAAAAGTGGAATTAAACTAAGTCTTATATTAAAATATTAATATAGAACCTGATTTTTCCAGTTATACCCAAACATACAAGAGTCCCAGCTATACCACACACTCACCCCACAACAGTGGGGCCAACTTGCTAGTCTCACTTTGTCCTAATTTAGAAACCTATTCTAGCTGGGGTAATTTTCATTTAAGGTGAAGGTAATGGAGTCATGGAGGACTTAGTAGCTCATATATATATATACATATATATAAAACAGAGGTTGTAGCTGAGTACTATGTATGTGAGCTTGTGTGCTTTAAATCCCGTACTGAGTTCCTAAAACAATGCCTGGCTAGAAATGAGGGAAGAATAAATTTAAACTATTCCACACAATATGAGAGTGGTGTTTTTAACAGAGCAAGCCCCTAAGCCTAGTGGACCCTTTTGCTCTGGGAAACCCAAGGAGGAAAACATGTATGGGAAGTAGATAAAGTACTGCTGTTGGGCTGATCAGAACTGTGCAATGGGACCTACTTTTGATCCTTATTTTTGTATTGCCCATCTGAGCTGGGTGCAAAGAACAGCACTGGCAGTAAATGTGCTGCCTCTATGAATGGCAGTCAACAAGAATTATTTGAGATGCTTCAATTAAACAAATTATCAGTCTGCTCCCAAAATATTATGATTAGGATGGTGGTAACAGTGTTTATATGGTGAACACTCACTTTGGAACATAATTTAGGGGTAAAGACTGAGGAAAATGGGCACTCAGAATAGAGGAGCAGATGCCTCCTGGGAGGAACCCCGTTGTGTACGGTCCATGCCAAAACCACTGAAAGAAGTTTTCAAGAAAAAGACCCATCTTTAAAAATTCAGTCACTGAGCTCGAGATTTTAAAACAGGTGGGATTCCTCATACTACCTCACAATGAAAGTTGTTTCTACCACCCCAGAAATTATGGTACTTCAAGGCAGATGCAGAGAAAAAAAACAGTATGACCAATTCTGTTGCAGCTCAATAGTTCTAGGAAGAATTTCATCCACCTGTGAAGCGAACTAAGAGAATCACATGCTCTCCTTCTCCTGGGTCTTCCCCCTTGTAAGTTTCTTGATGTTTAGAGGCATTGAACCTGATCTAGCCACTCCTCCTCATTAGTTAGTTTTCAAAGTTTTCAAACACATGGTATTTTATCACTGAGATGAAATCTATATGTTGTCACACAGCTGTGATGCATCCTTCAGTGTATGAGGGCTACTGATGTTGTTTAATGGCTACCTGTTTATCAGACCAGTCTATTGTCATGAACATCTAAAAATTATCTGATGTGTTGAAAAATTACATGTATTTATCAATTATGGACATTATTCTTCATTACTTATTGACCTTACAGATTCTTTTCCTACATGTAGCTGTTGAGATCCTGTCTGGTTTCCATTTCATGTTGAAGCATTTCCATTTCATGCTGAAGAACTTTTTATTGTCCACTTGAAAAGGAAGTTAAAGCCTCAAAGTCTATCTGCAGAAAATAGGAAAACCCTCAGCCTGTGCAGGAGCAAAGAGTTAAGGATGAAAGCACAGAACAAGATGTTAAGTAACTTAAGCAGTACAGTATGGCAGGATAATTACAAGTAAAATGATGCCATATATGGTAATACTCACAGGGATTCAGGGGAAAGCCAAATGATGGGCACTGTTGCCCTGGGAGAAAGGAAATGCAACTCAAGTAGTGATGAACTACAAATAACCTTTAATAAAATGGAATAGTTCAAAGCCCAGGGTTTGTTTGAAGAAAGGGGTTTTTTTATTATTTTTTTCCAAAGAAACAAAGTTGTAAGGTAGATTTATTTGAAAACTTTGTATGCATATGTCTTCAAATTGGTGTGCTTGGTTTGGAATTGTTCCCAGGACACTTAATTTTTAACAATAAAACATGGAAATATTTTAGCACTGAAGCCCAGGCAGAGGCGAATCCAAACTCTAAACTGTGCAAATTAACCCAGGTCTTGTGAAAAAGAACATATTCATCTCAATTATTTCTGGCTAAATCTCTAAAAGCCAGAAAAAACACTTCTTATTGTGTCATACCTCAGGCAGGAATTATTTCTGGTTTCCTAAGGTTTACATCAATGTCATTCCATCTTGCAAGTTCTGCCCAGCACTTACCCATATTTTTAATGTGCATTTATCACTGGTCCCTCAGTAGGGAAAATTAACTCCTGTATTTCCTAATTAGGAAAAGAAGCAGAACTGCAATGGATCCAGCTAAATAGTTTCAGCTTCAAAAGAGTTGACAAATATCCATGGGATTTTTGAATGTATTGTTCCTTTTGTTTTTAAACCCATTTTAGTTTAAATCCAAAGACTAACAGGTCCAACTTACATTTAGACTGTTGCCCTCCTCACAGCACTAGCTTGATACAGTTGAAAGAACTAGTTTATTACATCCACACCCACTTTAATACCCTTTTTGATTGCTGAGACAGGACAGTAGAAAAACATTTTTGTCTATATAATCATCAGAGCCAAAGGTATCTAGAAGATGTGAGGCAATGTAATGTGACACTTAGAGAGGGAAAAGTAGGCTGGAAATGTTCTTCTGAGAAGACTGTGTAAATCTGGCCCTCGTACCTGTACTTTGAAAACCACTATTTTACTTTAAGAGAGGGCTTAAGAGTTGTAAATAAACTTAACCCTGGAAGTCCTCTGGGAGGTGAAGAGTAACCACTGCCTTCCTGCTTCCCAAGGGACACTGCACGGAGCACAGCCAGGATTCCAATTCTGCTGGTCAAGCATCTCCCCACACAAGATGTCCCTTATTATCCAGTTAGCAGGGACACCTCAGGCAGTCCCAGCTCTGGTCCCACTGAATTCAAGGAGCGTTTGAACACGGAGTTCAGATGAGGCAGGATTGTTCGCTTATTCTCCAGCACTGATACAAGCTGTTAGTCTACTTTAATGCCAGAGTTTCAGAAGAGAAAACTATTGTATTACTGCTGATGTTCTTTCTCACGGCTGTACCACATCATAGTTAATGTCGTATTTTGGGGTTTTAAAATACAAGCAGACTCCCTGCCAGCTCCACTTTTCATAAATGTTCAGATGCTGCCAAAGCAAGATGAACTGCTGTTCAAAAATGCATCATGTTTTAGAATTGCCTTAAATGGCCCAACATCCAGTCAAAACACTACCGGGACAGAGATATAGCTCTGATAATGCGTTCTTTGCATGCTGAAGTCAGGTGGATTTGGAGAGATGGTGTTCTGGGGTAAATACCGAGTCAGGCAGTTTCTAGTCCTCTTTTTATACACTAAATACATCACATGGCAGAAGGAGTCCACTAGTTACCTACCTTCTTTTGTGTTATTTTCTTTTCCCTCAGAGGTGAATCTGGTGCTGGCAAGACAGAAAATACCAAAAAGGTCATTCAGTACCTGGCTGTTGTTGCTTCATCACATAAGGGCAAAAAGGACATCAGCATCACTGTAAGTGAGCTCCTTCATATTCAACTCTTCTTCAAGCCTGTTAGGACTGTACTGAGCTGACTGTGCTAACAGCAACTCAACATCTGTGGCTTGCCAAACAGTTGACATATTAAGAGTACACAATTACGTCACAGCTCTATGTTTATGGAAAAAAACTTTTGTTTGACACCCCTTTAGGCATCAAATCAGAATGTACTTTGCTAGAAGAGAAATATTCATAGCGTTCCATATGCATAGTACCTATTTATATCCTAGCACGAAGGCCTTGAAGTCTGGAAGGGCTTGGGTCCTTATTTTACCCTTGGCCCCTGGCAACTAAGAAGTTTGGGAAAGCCTTTAACTAACGCATTGTCCAACTGCATCACAAAAATGTATACCAGCATTTAACTTCCAAAGTTTTGATTGGCTTTGTTAGTAAGTGAGTTTTCTTCCTAACCAGCAAAGAGTCCCAGTATAAAACTTGTTTTTTCTTTTTACCCCTCTGTCAGAGAGAGCAATTCTGAAAGGCACATTTCTTTTTAAGTACTTTGTTGCTTCAGAATTTGTAAGTCTTGCCTTAGTGACTAAAGTTCGTTTTCTTGCTCTGAACCATAATAAGCAGCTTATATCTGCCCAGTTCCCGGGGGTCATTAGTGTGGCTGAGGCTCTCAACTGTCTTCGCTGTTTTCAATGATGTAACTCCCAGTCCTATGTCATTTCCAGCCTTTTGAATGTTACTCAAACTTCCGCAAAAAAATGTAGCAACTCACTTCTATGACAAAACAGGCTTAATTCAGGAAGACATGTCAGTGTGTTCTAAATGCAAGGCTGGGTCCAAAAAAAGTACTTAGTGGGGTAGTGGGGTAGGGACACAAAGTAAAAATCTCACGACCACGCCTGTGCTGGGTCTTGCAGCTGCCCTTGCCTACCCTGTAGGCTGGCAGACACACTGCGTGTGCAGCCTGGGCTCTTCCACCAGAAGTGATTGTTGTTTATGCACAGCAGATTCTGCTTTGGGGCAGGGGAGGGAGTAGATGTCCCTTTGAATAGTATTTTATAGAAATCTGTGATTAAATTTAGTGGAAACGGTCCAAGACTAAAGGCATCGTTTTCCATTGTTGAATGTTTATGCAAGAAACTTACTTCTTCCTACTGGGTCCCTGCTCAGTGGCTGGGGGAAATGGACTTGTGGTTTCAAGGCCATGCCTAATGGGCATGTAACTGCAGTTGCTGCTGACTCCTCTGGGGAATTATGTGAGTCTCAGGATCACATTGGCCCTGAGACAGACCTGAAGGCAAATATCCAATAGATAGGAATGGAGAGAAAGTCTAAGTTGTTCTATAACATGTTGACAAATAGTAATTCAGTGACTGGGACTACTGACACAGCAATTTCAGTCCTTAAAAAATAATGAATAGCAAAACGCCTCAGTTGCACCAGAGAAGAACTGGGGATTTACCATAAAAATATCTGTCCTTTTCTGGTCCTGGGAGACTAACCTGGGACTGGTTCCAAATCCCATCCCTTTGCTTCAGGGTTATTTTTTTTCCTTCAGTTAAAATGTGCTATATATGTTAATGGTATTTGTACTCTTGGTATGTCTGCAATAGATTGTTTGTATTTGTATTCCTGGTTTATTTGCATGGAAACTGTGTATTGGTTATTTTAATACAGGAAAAACAATAAAAATGTCTGTGTAATGGAAATGATACTGACACTTGTTTTATACCACGTTATTCAATACAGCAAGGTCCATCTTTTTCTTACGTGAGTAACTTAGACTGTTTGATGTGTGTTTAAGGCACTGAGTGTAGATCTGCATGCTATTGTTGCACCTCAAAAATTTAAGAGAGATTTTGTTGAAATATGTTGTATGATATGATAAAAAGCAACAATAGCACCAAATGCTCTCACAAATCAACCCTAACTGTGTCAGGCTCCATGGTAAAGAATGAGGTCTGACACAGGCAGGGTCATCTTTCAAATACCACTCTCTTCTATATGTCTGTGTTCAAGTTGCCATAGTTTGAATGAAATTTCCCACGATCCTGAAAGAGCCACTCAGCCTGAAATGGAGCAATGTGGTTTCTGAATGAAAATACCCAAATGCTTTCTGTGCTTCAGGTTGAACTTTTTAGGACTGTTGTGAAATAATTCCTAAACCTCACAGTGTTTGATTGATTTGTTTGGCTGCATGCTTTTCATTTGATATTGCTTTCAATTTTACATTTTCATGTAACTGTTGAGAATTGTTCACATCCGCAAAAGTTAGCATGTTCTTAGCTTGCTGCTATGATGTGTAACAGAGCAATTCCCACTGCAGCGTGTGTCTGCAGGTGTGTTACAGCAATTTCTTACAAGCCCTCATGGGCCCTCCTGTATTGTGGTGTGCCGTAGCAGCATACCAATGCTTTGGAAATATAGGCAGGTTTGCTGGCATATTCTTTCTGTTTCTGTGCCACGCAAATATAATTTTTTTTATGGGGTCTTTTTTTCCCCACTCTGACTGCTGCCTCTCAAACTTTGGCTAAGACAAAGGGCAATGTGTTGCCCCTTAGTTAGTTCAGTATTTCATTTGACAAGCTCTCTGCAAAAAAAACCTATCTCATGGCTGGCATAGGCAACTCTGTGAAGTTCAGTGGACTTACAGCTGCATACAATGCTGTTAATTTGGAGCCACAGTTTTATACCCCAAGTTTATGGCATAGTTCAGTTCCACTAGAAGCAGTTGGTGTCTGTCTCAGTTTAGCATACAAGGCTCTATTTTAGCTGTCACCACTTGATTTCAGCAACACCCTACGCTTATAGTGGAGTTTTTAAGTCTACAGAGTGTAACTGGAAAGAGTTTCTCAGTACAGAGGAACTTCAGGCACTTCTGGGAATTCATTACTTATTCTAGGACTACTGTATTAGTTTGTTTGGAAACCTTCCTTCCTTCCCTCTTCCTCCAACTCTTTGGTAGTAAGTTTTGGGGGATTTTTGGTGGGGTTTTTTCTTTTCTTTTTTCAAAATGCAATCTTGATACATGCTTTAGATCTCAAAAGATCTATGCTCTCAGGAAGGTGCTCATTCTCCCATCTCATGACTATGCAGATAAGTTTAACCAATTGTTAACAATCTGTTGCTTTTTACTGATATTTTGAGGCAGCTTTCATCATTGCCAAATAAGTTACAAGACATTCAGGAATGGCCTTTAGAAAAAGGTTATCAGTTTTGCACACTAATTGGGAAGCACTTTCCTTTTCCAAATTATGTCCCCTAGATTCAACCTAAATATTACCTTATTTTTTTAATTAAAATTACTTAAATTATATCATATTATTTATCAAGGACTTTTTCCTTTTCAGGGTGAGTTATTTGAAATAATGCATGTTACTGAAGAGCAGTACTCAAAGAATAGGATGACAAGAAGCAAATGTGAAACTGAGTGACCTCATAGGACAGAGCTGAATGAAAAGTTCAGAAAAGCTGTATTCATAAGCAAAGGATTTTTTCAACTTCATTGATTTGTTTAGAAATAGCAGTATTAAATGCATGCTTGTTTCATTGCATGATTTGTTTCATTAGCAATTACCAATCACAATTAACAATATAATACAAAGTTTGTGTGTTTGCATGATAATTCATTATCCTAGTTTGAAATAAATCAATGCATTTCCATATTTAACCTAAATAGCCTTGCATGAATCATTATTAATAGATTGGATGAAATCTGCTTTGTAGCTTTGTGCTGCATTACATTAAAATGATTCTCGGCAAGTTATTCTAATTACATTGTCATTTGCTAGCAAAGGATCTCAATAAACTAACTCGAAAAAGACATGCTAGAGGTTCCTTTAAGAATATCCTTTCTAAAAATAATATTAAACTGGAAAAAAAAATTTACATTGAATGACCCATTTTTTTAAGAAAGGCCAGTCATGATGCTAAACAGATTAATAGACTTTGATCTGTCACAGGCAACAGGGCTGGAAAAGGGTCATGTATACAGGACAGCAGTCAACTGCACAAATATATAAACACAAAGATTAACAAAGAATGAAAACAAATCCACATGAAGTGCAGTATTCAGTAAAAAAAAGTTAAAGGCTTAAATTATCTTTCACATTTTTCTCCAGTGTACATGTGCTGGTTGTAATTAAGTAATTATGAAATTTAGGGTTAACTGCATCTAAATGAATTTTAGGGTGAGCTGGAAAAACAGCTTCTACAGGCAAACCCTATTCTTGAAGCTTTTGGAAATGCCAAAACTGTGAAGAATGACAACTCCTCCAGATTTGTAAGTAGGAGAAATCCAGTTGGGTCTGTGGGGGGTGGGGGCAGGGGGTAGAGCATCTTTTAAAACACAATGTACAGACAGTGGCCCTCATCAGTGCTTTTCTCTAAATAGCATCTTAAAACTAATCCCTTATAAACAGTTTAGAATCCCTCTCTGAAATAGGAATTTTGCCTTATAAAACATTAAAGATCAAGCTCAAACTTGACAGTACCATTGTCCTCTCACAATTTAGCAGTCTATGTGTGGCCTTCCAGAGTCAATTCCTGCTCCAGGACATATCCACCTTTAGAATATTAGCAAACAAAATCTGTACTTTGTTTTTCTTTGCCCCACTGTTGAGCATATACCTCATAAAGTGTTAAGGTGTGACCGTTACTTAGCAAGCGGGCTTAATACATTAAATTAAAAAACTACAGGAGAAAAAGGAAAAAACAGTCATACAGATTCAAGTTAGAATGATGTGAACTGAGGGCTGTCGCTCTTTGATGACACTTTTTTCTGGGAGTGCTGGCAGATGCTCGTTTTCCCTGCAGACCCCCCTCTCCCACCTCTGCTCTGTCCCTGCAAAGTTCAGGGATCCATGCAGATGAACCTTAGCAGAGGGAGTTATGCAGATCCAATGCTATTCCCTCATTGATGTGGAAATCAAAGCAGGAAACAAATGTTGTCATCTTCTGAGCTTCCAAAGCCTGGTCCAGCAGGGAGGACTCCTTTCCCTCTAAGTGCCTGAACGAAATGTGGGGGCAAATCTCTGCAGGGGGAATATCAGAGAAGTTCACTTCCTCTCAGGCTTTTCCACAGGTTGTCCCAGCAGGAGCGAATCAAGCATGCTATTCTTAAGGAGATGATGTACATGCCTTATTAAACAGGATAAATACTAATATTGGAAAATCTGGCATAACCTCAAAGAACAGCCCAATCTAGATCTTCTTTTCATTCACAGGGCAAATTCATCCGCATCAACTTTGATGTGACAGGCTACATTGTCGGAGCAAACATAGAGACTTGTATCCTTTTCAGTGAGATGCACTGGAAGCTAACTAGGGTGAGCAAAAGGAAGTAAGATAAACAAGCTCCATTGCATGTCTAAGAAAGGCAAATATTGCTGAGGCTGGTATAAACAAAGACGGCAGGAGGTGGCTCCATTTGTGCTGATACCAGCTTCTCAGTTTGTCTTACTCTCATGTTTACATTTTCAGGTCTGTTTTGTCAGCCATAGGAAAGTGTGCTATTCCCCATATACAGCTTCAGAAAATGGAAGCACCATACCTAAAGGCAATGGCAGGGGACTTTAAAAGCAGAGTCCGAATAATACAGTAATGGGAAAAGATTGTTTTGTGGTTAAGATTGCACGTGGTCTTGGGAGCCACGTAGCCGTTTCGTTTCGTATCAATGTGACCCTGCATGGGTCACACCAGTTCCCTGTGGTCTACCTTTCCAGCTGCATAAAAAGTTTTGAAACTTCACTGTTTCTTACTGGTGCTGTGACAGGCACTTTGAAAAAACACTGAATGCTTGGTATCATCACTACAGTTTACCCAGGAACTTGGAGAGTGCTTCCCAGTTTTCAAGTCTAGTCCTACCGCATGTTGGGATGAAGTCCAGATGCTCAGCGTGATCTCACCCTCAGCCATGTGCACCCTGGCTTCCATAAGGAAAGGGTCCTGAGCCTTGCAGACTGAATGATCAAGCCTGTGGCTGCATGTGCTCTGCCGTTTAGGTATTGCAAAGGTCATATATGTTGCACAGGGGTAGAAGCATTCCAAGACAAAGCATTGAGAATAATCTGTTAAGGGAGAAGTCTATATGATACCTAGTATGACAGCTTTCTAGTTCATGTCTGGAGGATTGAAGAGTCATTTTAATAAAAGTGATATGCCTTTCCCTTTGTCATGGTTGAACCAGGACACCCTTCCACCCCTCTAAAGACTTCATATTAAAAAAGACGAAAGAGACAGGAAAAGCAAAAGAACATGGTGTGGTCAGAAGAGCTGTCTTAGAGTCCTTACAGTTCCTCTCCCTTTGTCAAACCAAGGGACAATTTATCCAGAAATTGACTTGATCTCTGCATATTTTGTTAAACTGCCATGGTCAGAAATTACATGTTCTCAAAACTCACTTAACTGAACGGAAGGAAACATTTTGCTGGTGCTGATGCCCCAGAGAGCATCAAGTACGAGGTATTTCCAGACAGCTTGTCTGCTCTGGATGCTAAATACTGCCCTGATGTTTCAAATGACACACGCAGAGCAGTGAGCTATATATCAATAACCTCAATGTATTTTTTCAGGAAAAAAGTACAGACATTTAAGGGAAATTCAGCTTAGCCTGACTTAGCTTGCCAAGTACTGTTGCCTGTTCCCTTGGTTATGTTTATGAGATAGTGTGTTTTAATGAACAAACTAGTATGTATCTAGATTCCTCAGTGCTGCATTGCTCATTTTTGCATAGAGAAGGAGCTGCTTGCTCCAATAAATAAGAACAATGCAGCTATAAAGAAGGACCTTATCTCTTGGGTGTAGCATCAAGCAACAAATAGTTTATCTTTCTGCTCTTATTTTTATAAGTGATTTTTAGAAGAAATTGGGGTTTAATTTTTTTGGTCTTAAATGAAATTTTGTCTATAGCACTATAGCTTTTAAAGAGTGAATCACTGACTGGTGTTGAAATACTTTCACTATTGCCAACTTCATTTTTAGTTGTTTATAGTCACAAAAAAGGACCATAAATAAAGTTCGCTTTTATTACTTTTATACCTACAATACTGGCCTCAAGAACTGTTTTTCTAGCAGCCCCACCTTATGTTGAAAGAATCATATTGGTACTTCATTTTAAAAGTGGTTTGAATTATATTGTGAATACTATTTTTATATATCTGATTTTAGAAGCATCAATGTGTATTGTGGTGCTTATTACCATGATTACCAGCTTTTAGTATAAAATAAGAGGTAGGAAGTTGATCTGCTTGTTGTGGTGAGAATTATACCAGAGCTCCTGCCACAGAATTAGATGCATGTTCATGTTAGACAAGCTCATGGCAAATATTTCAAGAATGCTATTGATGGTTCTGAGGCTGATGGGACAATTAAGGAAGGTCTGAAGTATGTTATTGATTTTTTTTTAACACACTTGACAAACAGATTTGCTTGAAAAATCCCGTGCTATTCGTCAGGCTAAAGATGAGCGAACATTTCATATCTTTTACTATTTGATTGCTGGAGCTTCTGAACAAATGAGAAGTAAGTTACTTGCTAATGATCCTTAGATCTCATTGAACAGTCTGAGCAATGGCTTAAGTAATTTATCTTAACTTCTTTAATTGTATGTCATTCAATCCTTTCTATAAACAAACAGCTCTTTAGCTATAGAAAATACTTTTCTCAAGTGAATTATAAGAAATCTTCAATTGATGTCCACCTGTTTGAGCCACTTTGCAGTTTACAGAACGTTTCAATTTACAGGAGATGTAAACTCATTCAGACCCCATCTTGAATGATATCGAGAAAATGAATAGGGAAGAGTTATTCATTATTCTTTACACAAAAGAAATCAGGGTTCCAAATAAAAATATTGGCATATGGTTTTAAAATAAATTAAGAGAATGTCTTTCCCACAGCACATCATTACACTGTGAAACCTATAGCTTCAGAATGTTGAGAAGGTAAAAAGGGTAAGAGGATCCAAAAAAGGATTAGACATAATAGGTATTGGAACATCATGGTTCAAATATGATATCTTTCCCTAAATCACTGGTTGCCAAAGAATGTATAAAGCAACAGGTAACTCTGTATTTTCCCTGTCTTTTATGCTCCTTTCCTAAGAGTCTGTTGTTGGCCACACCATAGGGCTGAAGAGTCTTTTGGTCTAGCCCACTATGGTCGTTACCTGGTTCCATTCTTATTATTATCTGATATGAATCCCCATAGGGAGAGGTGTAATTCTGAGTAGGTTACACATGGCATTAAATGAAATACTTTGGGGAAGAATGTCTCAGATTTAAGTCCATAGGGTGCAAAATTCCACTGAGGGGCAGAAACATTCCCCAGTTACTAATGAAAACTGGAAACTTAACACAATCAAGCTTGCTAAATGAAAAGTTATTTTGAAAACATTTTTGCACCACAAAACCCTAAACTCCTCATACAAGCAGAGTCTTCCTTTGGTAAAAACACTGGGTTTTTTCCTGTTGTTCACTGGGACAACTCATGAACCAAGAGCATTAAGCTGATGCACTTAAGTAAAGCTTTTCTTCTTTACTTTTTAGATGATCTGTTGCTGGAAGGCTTCAACAATTATACCTTTCTATCTAATGGCCACGTGCCTATTCCTGCTCAACAAGATGATGAGATGTTCCAGGAGACCTTGGAAGCCATGACAATCATGGGCTTTACTGAGGAAGAACAGATAGGTGAGAATTGTTAGCAAGATTGTATTCAAGGTATACATCTGCAAGTGACACTATATAGAGATGCAAACACACAAAGGTTAATTCTGTCCAGAATAATCACTTTACAAAATATGCATATGAAGTAAGATTCCACATTCATGTAAGAAAATTAAGATTATTTAGATTTTATGTCCATGTTTCTCTGGAGAAGTGTGATCTTGCATGAACTACCAACTGGAGGATTCTAAACGTGCCCATGTTATTTAACCTCTTTGTCTCTTATTTCCTCTGTGTAAAACTATTACCAAACATTACCTAGCTACTGTTTCTAAGAAGTGCACTGTGAATTAGTACCCATAGATTTCCCTCCCTCTCAGGAGGTATTAGATGAATTAAACCATAGATGTCTCATGGAAAGAGTATGAATGTTCTCTCATAAGGCAAAACTTCTCAAGCACAGAGATTTGTTTCTACCTCACATTAAGAATAATATGGGAACTCAGTTCTGTGCGATCAGGAGAGACACAAGATCAAGGCAGGATCTAAACATAGGCTCAAGATCACATAATACAAGCAGCATGGTCAGAGCCAGTAACAACAAGCAACTGAACTGGTGGCAGCACAGTGCCTGGAAACAACATAAACCAGCAGCAGGAATCTGGGGGGAGGATAGCAGGGCCTGAGAATAGGTTGGCATGAAGACACTGGAACCACTGTCATAGATCCACGACACAGAACACTACCAACCTCCTTGGAATCATTGCCACCTTTGTATTAAACAGGGTGATGCTTCAGGAAGTCTTGTGACAAGATCTAATTGTGATCTACTGTTTTTAGGTTGTTGTTAGGAAAGTTCTACTTAAAAAATTACTACAGTGGCCTACCTTTTCCCATTGCTGCAGTGGGTACTGGTGGGAGCAGCTGAAGGCAATAGCGAAAACTCTTTGCAAACCACCTCCTTCAAAGGTTTAAACTGGCAGCACTTGCTGGAAACACAGTGCAAGAAATACTGAAAAATCACCACCTATATTAGAAAATAGAGTATATCATCAAAGAGAGATTATCTCTGTGATGAACAGAACAACTAGTGATGCACAAAGCAGCTCTATACAGTAATTTAAACATACTTGCCGGCGGCGGACGGAAGAACACGCTGGGTCGACTCAGTGCGAGTGATGAAGCGTAGAACCCTTTATTAGCCCGAATAGCGCTTATTTATACAGTTTAGGTTAACACGAATTAACTTCTGATTGGTTTAAGTAACTAGATACACACGGGTTAACTCCTGATTGGTTTAAACGACTAAATACACACAAGTTAACTTCTGGTTGGTTTATGATACTCTTCAAGGTCGCAGTGTCCTTGTTGTTCTACTGTTATCAGCCTGGCTTGCAGTTTCAGCTCGGACTCGCGGCCTAGTCTTGCTACTTATGCTAAGTTCAGAACAGGCTCTGCTCGTACAACTGTTCTGTGGATTCATATCCTTGCTCTCTGAGCCATTCTCCAACAAAACATGGATAAAATAAAACAGTTGTCACAATATTTTGCTGTCCATCTGAATGAAGAATTGCAAGGCTTTTTCTTATAAGTCTTAGAAATTCCAGAGACCTGCTTGTAAGAGGAACATGACATGCATTCCTGACCCATTTGAATTCCACAGCATTGGTGCAGTTGTCAGCATGCAAAAGTACTGTAACACATGGTGTTTTGAAAGGTAGTTTGTGTTTATGAAAAAGAAGGTTTCTCACTAGAACTCCATACATACCCAAAACAGACTCCTGAATTCAAGCCAGCTTTAACAACAGTAATGACTATTTAAAGCCATTTTTCCAGAACTTTCCAACAACTACTGTGAAAAAGTTGTAAAATATTCTGATTTAATTTTTAAAGAAAGGGAACAGGCTCGAAGAGCTCATATTTGTATTCAGTGATTCAGATAAAAGAGAAATAAAAACAAAGAGCATGAACCAACAACTAAACTACCTTGAAAATGCGGGCCTGCCAGAGACATCTGTCTGCGTAGCTTTTACCTCTCACTCTTGCTGGGAGAGTCCAAGGCTTCAGCTGGTGCATGCCAGTGTGTATTGCCCATGGATGCACATTGCCATGCCCCAGGTGACACCTGGTGGCAGAAACAGCGTCACTCCATCACTTGAGCCTTGGACCAGCTGTGGCAGCCAGCCACAACCCACCCCTGCATCAGTTACTGAGGGATGCTGAGAAAAAATATCTTGCCTTGTAGACAGCAGTGCGAATCCCAGCCTTGGTAGATTCTGATGATGTTACTGATGAAGGCTGGTGCATTCCCCTGCCAGGGCACGTGTATTGGTGTTCACAGCAGCATTCTCCATTACAACAATAGGAGTCACATTACTGTCTGAATCCCTTTGATTTCATGCTCTAAAATATAAGACCATTAGGACAATATTCTTCTCCTGTGTAAGTTTACCAAATAAACAAATAGAACTCTCTAGATTCATACAATCTCATCTGTAACGTATCAGTAGATTTTACTACCTGAAGTTAGGCAACATCACATTTGTATATATTTTAGTAATCAAACATTAATCCATTACTTTTCTGTGCTTTGACACTAATCCTTCAAAGATTTGTATACATTTGATTTTAGTTGCACAACTAAATGGCCACATGTCCTGCATAACTGAAGATTTAGAATTGCCACACATTTTTGAAGCTGCTGGTAATTCATAGATTTTTTTGCTTGTTTGTTTTAAAAACAGAGATACAGATGATCAAGTGACTGAGCAGGGAAGATGCTACAGGCCACTGAGAGTGGGAGATTAATTCAGATGAATTCCTGAGTCTTGGGGGTCTGCCTGGGTAGCCAGCACAACTTAGCTTGGAGGTGCTGATGTTCCCAGACTGGCCTGTTTACTCCACTGCACAGATTGTTGAGGTGCTGCTCAATCAGCTCTCAAACTCCTACAGTTTATGGCACAGTCTTTTAAAGCAAACCTAGCTTTCTCCATAGAGATATACACTACTATAGGCAATAGAATAAATCTTTGTTACTGCAGAGAACAGAGCTTTCCAAATGTGTCCATTCTGTTCCTCATTTATATTATCTGTTTCTCTTACAGCTATACTGAGGGTTGTTTCATCTGTCCTACAGCTGGGAAATATTGTCTTCAAGAAGGAGAGAAATACTGATCAAGCCTCTATGCCAGACAATACTGGTACTATTTGCCACTTAAAAAATTTAGATAACATTAAGCAATTAATAAAATAGCAGCTGAGTAAACGCTCTTTAACAGTATTTTTTATTTAATTGTTATTACATATAGACTTCACAGGCTTTAAAAGATATACCATACTTAAAATCAGCTCAATTATCATTACCTTTTCTAGTAATCTTGAATCCATAAATTGATGAACAGTGAATGTGCTACTTGGATAATGAATAATACTTCTATGGCAAGTGGCATCTCTTGTATGTACAATTGAAGAGCTTTTAAGGAAGATAAATAACTTCATGTACTTGCCGAGCTGCTCATGTTCACACTTACTGACCTGCTAAGAGAAAATTCAATCTGAAAAAAATCTCACTCTTTTATTCTAGCTGCACAAAAAGTGTGTCACCTGATGGGCATTAATGTGACAGATTTCACAAGATCTATTCTAACCCCAAGGATCAAAGTAGGACGAGATGTTGTTCAGAAAGCTCAGACCAAAGAGCAGGTATCTACTTGCAGTCTCCTCAGCTCTCCTGAAACTGTTCTCCTTTCTTCTTTTTTTTCTTCCATCTTGTCTAAAGGGAAATGTCAGTTTTCTGTCTCATTATCTCTACAGAAATTAGCAGCTAATTGGGTTTCTTCTTTCACTTACAATTTTCTCTTCTTTTTTCAGGCAGACTTTGCCATAGAGGCTTTGGCCAAGGCACAATTTGAACGTCTTTTCCGTTGGATTCTAGCTCGCGTAAACAAAGCTCTTGATAAAACAAAAAGACAAGGTGCTTCCTTCTTGGGGATCCTTGATATTGCTGGATTTGAGATTTTTGAGGTATGTACTATGGGACACAAGCTGGCTAAACTCCTTATTATCATGCAGTGGTTTGGATACAAGATGACAAAAATCTAAGTTCAGAGCCACAAAAACAATTTGGTTCTTTCAAGCTGGCTAGCATCGCATGGCCATCACAACCCGCAGGCCTACTATACCTGGCTGCTTGCCTTTCCCTTGGGCAGGAAGGGCTGGGGGCTGGCAGCATGCTCCTGCTGGGTTTCTGCAGGGCTCAGTGTTCAGAGTGAGGGTCTGCTTTTTATGGTTTCTTGAACAGGTCCCAGTTCAAAGATTTATCACTTGAGAACTTACTGTAAATTTCCAAGACCTTGTATTAGAAAAATATGGATCCTTACATTTGAATTATTGTAATATGTAAAAAGAAATAGAAGATAACAAATTTCATGCTGTCATTTAAGTTCCCTCTTGAAGGTCTTTTTCTAACATTAAGAATTTACTTTTTTCCTCTTTATAGATCAATTCCTTTGAGCAGCTGTGCATCAATTACACTAACGAGAAACTTCAGCAGCTTTTCAACCACACAATGTTTATACTGGAACAAGAGGAATACCAGCGAGAGGGCATTGAATGGAATTTCATTGACTTTGGCCTTGACCTGCAACCTTGCATTGAGCTGATTGAAAGACCAGTAAGTTTTTATGTCTATAGGTGGGATACTACATAGGTTGCATCAGGGTCAGTTATGTATCAGTACAATAAGAGAGCCATTTAAGGTATTTCAGATCCTTTGTTGCCTGGGAGGATTTGTAACATCAGGGACAAAGAAGGTGGTGCTCTTTATTTGACTCTGCCTGTGATGATACTGATCTGCTATTGCTTACATTGTAGACCAACCCTCCAGGTGTCCTGGCTCTACTCGATGAAGAGTGCTGGTTCCCCAAAGCTACTGACACATCCTTTGTGGAGAAACTATGTCAAGAACAAGGCAATCATCCCAAATTCCAGAAGCCCAAGCAACTCAAGGATAAAACTGAGTTCTGTATAATGCACTATGCAGGAAAGGTACTGGACAGATTGAGCTATTTTGACTTAGGGAATTTTGGTTCTCTGATGCCCAACTGGTAAAAAAGAAACAGTCCAGTACCTGCATTGAGAAGGGACGGCTTTATTTATATGAACAATATATAAAGTGCTTTAATTACGTAACATATGAAATAAGATTTGCAAAACATTCATCATTGCACAAAGCTCACATGAAAACAAAAAAACCCAGCACTGGGGTTATTGAAAATCCAAGTAATTCGGATTCCTTTCTAGCAAGCAGATTTTTTAAAGGCAGGGCAGGTACCCTGCCATGGATAGGTCTGCAAAAAGCTTCTCAGATGCTAGTACATGTAAGAATAAATACTCAACTCAGCTCTCAACCATAGAAAGCTTTTTGCTTTATTGTTATTTGTATGATTTTGTGTTAATACAGTGCCCTGCGTTCTTAAGATACTCCAGATTTCTTTATCAAAAACAGGTTTTTGACATAGCCCTGTTTCCTGCAGGTTACCTACAATGCAACTGCCTGGCTAACAAAGAACATGGATCCACTAAATGACAACGTGACTTCTCTGCTGAACCAGTCTTCAGACAAATTTGTAGCAGACCTTTGGAAAGACGGTATAAATTGCAACTCTGAATCAGTAACATGGTTTAAAGGGAGAAACTTCTACTAGAAGTTTGACAGCTGTCCCTTGCTGGCAGGACACAAATATGAAAATAAGCATAGAACAGACTGAACTAAGAAACAAGAATAATGTGTTCTAAAGACATATTCATGGAAAGCATCATTAGATACTTTCAAGCACATTCAAAATATTTCCTTATTTAATGTTATTCAGCAAGAGAATAAGAATTATTCATTACACTGTTACAACATTGCTGAATATGTGATATTGTAGTCCTCATTTAATACAGGTTATTGTTGGGTTTTATGAATGACTTACACTCTCCTCTCCTGGAAGTCCTGCATAGTCCCCTCTAGTGATGTATAATCTCAACTAAACTCCATCAGAAGAATGTCTGTATGCATATAAAACACTTAATTTTTAAAAAGTTTATATGGATCTGTAACTACAGTATAAATATTTATTACTTAGACATAAATGTGCATGCAAACACCAGCAATGTGGCTCTCAATTATCAAATAACTGAGGGAGATTATTAGCTAGACTTTGAGAACCACTGGGTAACAGATGGGAGTCAAGAGATGTTGTTCCTCGTTCTGAAACCAACCTACCCAACTGGTTATTTTGCAGAAGGACTGTCCTTTTTAGAGCAAACATAAAATAAAATATATTCTGTGTATTCAGTTGCTCCATTCTGTTACTAGTTAACAAAGATCCTCATTTTCATGTTTGACAGAAGTAGACTATTCACCCAGAAGGCTCTTCTAGTACTTTCGCCAGTACGCTTCTACTGCATTAAAAATATTGGTCCTCTTTGGGAAGCTGCAGTTTAACAATGCCAGTGACAGGTGTAATGTGAGGTGAGGACAGTTTATATAAGCAGTTCCATTCATACTTTCTTTTATATTTCAGTGGACCGTATAGTTGGGCTGGACCAGATGGCCAAGATGACTGAAAGCTCACTCCCTAGCGCTTCAAAAACCAAGAAAGGCATGTTCCGTACTGTTGGCCAACTCTATAAGGAACAGCTGACCAAACTGATGACCACCTTAAGGAATACTAATCCCAACTTTGTCCGCTGTATCATTCCAAATCATGAAAAAAGGGTAAATTTCAAACACTCCATTTTCAGACTCCTGGCACATTATTCATGTTGAGTTGCTCACTGTACTAGCACATCACAGAACTGAACAATGTCTTCAAACATAGACATGGAGGTGGTAACATTTTTGCAAGTTTCTACTGTGCTAAAAATACTTTCTCTTCCCTTTTCAGGCTGGCAAACTTGATGCCCATTTAGTGCTAGAGCAGTTGCGCTGCAATGGTGTCTTGGAAGGTATTCGTATCTGCCGGCAGGGATTTCCCAACAGGATTGTCTTCCAGGAGTTCCGTCAGCGGTAGGAATCCCTCACTCAGTCTTAACTCTGGATTTAATAGTGGTGTAAGAAATGTTTGTCTGTACAAAATAACCTGATGTGTTTCCATCTCCCTAACATCAACATTTTTTGGCAGATATGAAATTCTTGCTGCAAATGCTATTCCTAAAGGATTCATGGATGGGAAGCAGGCTTGCATTCTGATGGTGAGGAAAACACTTTTGATCCTACTGATAATCCGGTCTATAGTACTTATATAAAAGCTGTTGGGAGTGAACAGAAATGAGAAGTGGTTTTTAATACCCTAAACCTCAGCACTGGAGTTAAGAAATATCCCTGTTTTCCTCCAGATCAAAGCATTAGAACTTGATCCCAACTTGTACAGAATTGGACAGAGTAAAATTTTCTTCAGAACTGGCGTTCTGGCTCACCTGGAAGAAGAGAGAGACCTGAAGATCACAGATGTCATTATCGCCTTCCAGGCTCAGTGCCGAGGCTACCTAGCAAGAAAGTAAGAATATGTGCTAACAAAAAGAACATCTTCTGTGGCAGAGTATCTACAGTAGCCTTTAGTTCTCTGTATAACAAACTGAAGATGTCAAGAAGTTTTGTTGTTATCTATTATTTGTATTTCATTAGAACTCAACTTGTGCCCAATGAAGGACTAACTTCCTGCCCAGAAAAGGCTTATTAGTATAAATACAGAGAATCAATTACATTGTAAGGCTACTTACACCCTCTGTACAGTAAGATCTCTGAGGCAGTGATCCATCATTTAAACATGTGTTTGTACGAGTGACAGAAGGAGCATCCTAGCCTATGACTGGAGTCTTACGCACTATTACAAGTGGCAGCACCACTGGCATTTGTAAAACAAAAATAAGTTCTTACAGAACTTGGGCATGTGATCATCTAGCATGATCTCAATTAATGTACATCACAAAACTATTAAAATTAATGCCCATTTTCTGCACACTACCAAGGCTTTCGAATTGCTGAGCAAAGAAATTTAGATATAATAGGTTTCAAGAATTATGATCAATGCAAGTTCTGAGTGCCCATGTACTCTGGAAAGGTGTTCACATCCAGAACCAGATATATACTTTGTAGTTTGTGCCTACCTATGGAGTGCAAACAGCCAAAAACCAGAAGACTAAAAATACCAGAAAGCTAAACAGAGTTATCACCTTTCCTCAAGAAAGCATAGGCACTGTGTAAGTGACAAAAGAATTTATGCTAGACTTCTCAAGCCATGTGGCTAATCAGCAGACTCTCACACCAGTTTCTTTGCTGAATGTGTGTATCTTGCAGACACCTTGTATTCTCAGACTGAACCAATTTGCTTTATGTTTTTAATTGCAGAGCCTTTGCCAAGAGGCAGCAACAGCTGACTGCAATGAAGGTTATCCAAAGAAATTGTGCTGCTTACCTGAAGCTGAGGAACTGGCAATGGTGGAGACTGTTCACTAAAGTGAGTGACTGCTATTACTGAATCTCTCCTCAGCTTTCCAAATGCAATGAAATGCACAAGATACCAGGGTATATCATGTGAGGCACACTCCTGGCTCCAAAGTCCATTGCAGCTGATGGCAAGAGCCTCATTAACTTCACAAAATTTTGTGTTAGAGATACTCTGAATAGACATATAATGCCATTAACATCAAAGTTTGTTTTCTCCTTAAGCTAGAACTAACTAGTTAAGCAGAGATTCATAAAAGATTTTGCATGTATGGGGGCTTTTTTTAATTGCTAAATATGAAATAATTTCACAGGGGTGGATAACGAGAAGACAGAGTAAAACTGAATTTTGTGAACGTGCAGAGTTATGTATCTATGGGGGACTCAGTAGCTCAGGAGTTCCCTAACTGGGATGCTAAACATCATCCTGCTAGGCACTCAAGCAAATCAAGGCTATTTTCCTATTGAAGAGGCATGGGGG
>VYZV01021306.1:7874-32741 GCA_013401275.1 Pandion haliaetus | reverse complement strand
CAAGGCTCCAAGAGTTAACACAGAGATGGAAAAGAGCAACACTGCTGAGGCTTGCTGGTTTAAAGATGGTTACATCAAGCTTGGCTGGACAGTATTTGTCCACTATCTGAGCTATAACAGACAGCGCTACCATTAGTGTCAGTCAGCCTGGCACCTTTAAGTACCATGCTTAGTAACATAAATACTGACAGAAAACATTCTTAAAAAAAACCCCTTTATTTTCAGGTGAAACCACTGCTGCAAGTCACCCGCCAAGAGGAAGAAATGCAGGCCAAGGATGAAGAACTACAAAAAACTAAGGAAAGACAACAAAAAGCAGAGAGTGAATTGAAGGAGCTGGAACTGAAACACACACAGGTGATTGACAGCACTGAGCCTCTGGAAAACACTAGCTGTTCTTTCACCATTTCTAGAAGCTATTACAATAAAGGTGTCTTTTTTCTTTGTTCTCACGATTGTATTCACAGCGATGGTCCAGAACAAAAGTTCAGTGCAGACTAACTCCCAGTTACTTCAGTAGAGGCCTACTGTCCACTCAAGAACCTGTGGTAGAGCTGCCTGGCTGTACACTAGGAAGACTACCTAGTAGAAAGACACTGTAAGGTAATTTGCAATCCAAGTCTTAACTTCCTATCCATTTTATTTGCGTAGCTTTGTGAAGAGAAGAACCTCCTTCAGGAACAACTTCAGGCAGAAACTGAACTGTATGCTGAAGCTGAAGAGATGAGAGTCCGTTTAGCTGCTAAGAAACAAGAGCTGGAAGAGATTCTGCATGAGATGGAAGCCAGAATTGAGGAAGAGGAGGAACGCAGCCAGCAGTTGCAAGCAGAAAAGAAAAAGATGCAACAACAAATGCTGGTAAGGAGGCTTAAGTGACAAATGCAGACAATAACTTGTATCTCAGAGAAAAAGAGACTGGCAAACCTCAGATGCTATGAAAGTTCTTGCTATGCAGCCCTCTGTAGAATATATGCCTGTGCCACTGAAGTAAAAACAATTCATCTCAATTTTAAATAATCTTTCTAAAAAATTTTTTTAACAAATCTTTCCTTCTAAATCACCAAGCATTACAGATTGTCTAGCTCTTAATAAAAACAACAAAGTCTACAACACACCCCACAAAGTGACAAACATTAAGCATTTCCTATAATCTAAACAGTATTTTATTTCCAGAATTCATGTTTTGTGGGTTTCTTTCCCCCTCAAAGGACCTTGAGGAACAGCTGGAAGAAGAAGAAGCTGCAAGGCAGAAACTGCAACTTGAAAAAGTAACAGCAGATGGCAAGATAAAGAAAATGGAAGATGATATTCTCATAATGGAAGATCAGAATAACAAGCTAACCAAGGTAAGGGTTGTGGGTCCATTTTCTTACTTTGTCAAAACAGTGCAAGAGGAGAGAAAACCTTCTCTTCCACTAGAACAACAGGAATACTCTTGACTGTATAGTCTCATGGGTGTACAGATTCACCAGATCATCAGTCCAGCCTCTACTGAAAAAGCTTCTGGTAATTTTTCCATGCTCATTTAAACAATTCAAAATTGTGTAAAACTACTGGTTTTGAGAGCACTTGTGGTAACCATGTCTTTAAGCAAAATACCCACAGCAATCAAGCACAACCAGTGGAAGACATGTCTTCTTGGCCCCAAGAAGAATTAATAAATCTCCTGGTTTTCAGCTAATTTCAACCAAACTTCACAGTGGAAACTGGAAGTAAGCATGTATGCCAATACTTTTTGAAAGGGGATGCTCTTCTGAAACACACCCTGTACTTACCAGCCATTAGAGTGAGTACAAGATTCTAATAGCAGCAGATTAGAGAATATGGAAATTGTAGTCACCACTCCACAGCTCCTCTGTAACTGGCAAATCAAAATGTATCACTACAATCTCAAGAAATACAGCATAAAAAGACAGTACCTTGGACATTTTTAGTTGGCAAAGAGTTGCTTCACAATCACCAATGACAAACACTTTTGTTAAAAGAAGTATTTTATTTTTCTTAAGGAAAGAAAACTCCTTGAGGAAAGAATAAGTGATCTAACAACAAATCTTGCAGAAGAAGAAGAAAAAGCCAAAAATCTTACAAAGCTGAAAAACAAACACGAATCTATGATTTCAGAACTCGAAGGTAACATCAACAAAAGCAGTTTATATCAGTTTTTCTGCCTTGGCACAAAAAACAAAAAACCATAAACAGAATCTGGTGAGAACTTCTAGAAAATTTATGGGATGTTTTCCAAATTTCTTATGCTGAAGCCATTTTGTGCATGAGAATCACCAAAACCCCAGGGTGCATAAGCCATAGATAACTATCGTTTTTTTACATACAAAAGAGTAGAGGAGAGAAAATTGAGAAAAAAATTAATGCTGCTTCTAGATAAGGATAAATAAATGATTCTTTGGAGCGGCTAGAAATAAGTGATGACAGTAAGGTATTGCATGTTGCTTCAGTAACACAGTGACTTGTAGTTAAATGTATGGCCTCACTGGAGGCCAAAACATTTTTCTGCTGAAGTTCAGTATCAGATTAAGGAATCCTTGCACCATTGCACTCCCATGACCAAAATCTTTACTTTTTCAGTGCGACTGAAGAAAGAAGAGAAAAGCAGACAAGAACTGGAGAAAGTTAAGAGGAAGTTGGAAGGGGAGTCGAGTGATCTACATGAGCAAATTGCTGAGCTCCAGGCACAAATTGCTGAGCTGAAAGCACAACTAGCCAAGAAGGAGGAAGAGCTGCAGGCTGCTCTAGCCAGGTAGTCACTCCTGAATCTGCATACAGGTTGAAAACCCAGGCTGGAACATGTGTCTCCCCTTCCCAGACACTGAGATGCTGCAGCCATGAATCTCATCTCTCAAGTTACATCCTCCCTGCGTGCCTTCCCCATTTTCCAAATTTCCTTTTGTGAAAAATAATTATACTATTATTTGCCCACAAAAACATAATCTTACTTTCAGATATCAATGAAAACTCCTCTTCCCAATGGCATTGGTAGTACTGTCAAGTAAAGAATGAAATGTAACAACATACTACATAGACAAAAGGCAGAAATTACTTAAGAATCTGACCTTGATCCATTCCAGACTTTCAGTGGATTTTCTGTATAAATTTAAGAGGGACAACACTCAACCAAAACTTCTGCTGAATCAGCTGATCATCATCTCCAGGCATTGCGTTCTGATAAATTACAGCTGCCAGATCCTTTTTGTATCAGTCCCCCCTCTTTCTTTTGTACTTTCTTGCACAGAACCTATAAACATTTAATCTCTGTATACCGATTTCCTCAAAGTGATTTTTTTTTTTTTTTTTAAATACATAAAATGAAATACTCTCTTTTCAGGCTTGAAGATGAAACTAGTCAGAAGAACAACGCCCTCAAGAAGATCCGTGAATTGGAATCTCACATCTCTGATCTCCAGGAAGACTTAGAGTCTGAGAGAGCTGCAAGAAACAAAGCAGAAAAACAGAAGAGAGACCTAGGTGAAGAGCTGGAGGCTCTTAAGACAGAGCTTGAGGATACTTTGGATACCACAGCCACCCAGCAAGAACTCAGGTATGGAGATGTAGCACATGGGCCAAAAATAAACACCACCAGTCTCAGTACAATACTGTCTAGTAACTGTGCAGCGGTGCCATTTTCCCAGTGACTGGAACACTCGTATCTGCTGCCGCTCCATTTATGTGTGTTACCTTCCAGAGCAAAGCGTGAACAGGAGGTCACAGTGCTGAAGAGAGCTCTGGAAGAGGAGACTCGAACTCATGAAGCCCAGGTCCAGGAGATGAGGCAAAAGCACACTCAAGCTGTGGAAGAGCTAACAGAGCAGCTGGAACAATTTAAACGGGTAAACAGAAATCCACCTTACTGAAAACTATCCACTAGATAACATGGCTTCCTTCATAGATCATCTTTCTTCACTTCATGCTTGTAGGCAAAAGCAAACTTGGATAAGACCAAACAGACACTGGAGAAAGACAACGCTGATCTGGCTAATGAAGTCAGGAGCCTGAATCAGGCCAAACAAGATGTGGAGCACAAAAAGAAGAAGCTAGAAGTACAGCTGCAAGAGTTACAGTCCAAATATGCTGATGGAGAGCGTGTTCGGACAGAACTCAATGAAAAAGTCCATAAGTTACAGGTAGGAAGGAGGTTGACCTTTTGCTGTGACACCTTGAGCTTGAGAAGAACAGTTTATACTGTTCTGTGAGGGTATACCTGGAATAATCCTGGCCCTGTCCACTTCAGCCAAAATGCTCATTATTTTGTCATCTATAAGGTTCCTACCTTGAACTCCTCCCTCAAATATTACACAATTAAACAATTACAACCACTCTGTCTCATGGAAGCGAGAGCTTTTAGTCTCACCATCCCTCTGTACACATTGCAGTCTGTAATGCCACCACTGGTTCAGTGACTGTCGTGCATATTTTACAGAGTTTCTTTCTGTTCATTCATTTTTGGGTGGTGGGGAACATTGATAGGAATGTGGCTTCTGGAAATGGATTAGACAGCTATTAAACACATAAGTTGTGCTCAGAAAAAATGGCAACGAAAGGAGAATGCTCGCTTATCTATGATTTAGTGTCTAGTAAGAAATAACTGAAGATAATTCTAAATGGTGCTTTAGCAGAAGCTCAGTGTCCAGCAAAACTAATCAAGCTTATTGTTATGACTTTGTTCAAAGCAGCGGTAAGATTTTCTTTAAGTTAATGGATAAATAAGAAAACATAATCAAAATGCATCAACTTCTGTCAAACTTGGGAATAGGAAGGAAAATCCACAAAAATCCCCATTCCCCTTTGCAATTCATTGGAAGGAACATACTAGTATTGCCTTATGAATATGACTAGATTTTGATATACAGTAATAAAATACTAAGGTAAACTAGACAAAAATGGAATTAGACCTTGGGGGCCTTAATACACAGGTCACAAAGATGACACATGCAGACACTGCAGAGTTTGTGTGTAGGATTTAGTTCCACAGGACTTAAATCCCACATATTGTCCAGAAAAATTATGACAAAATTGCGAATTCCAGTTAAGATAGAAACACTGTTGGTGCTTGAGGTGACCCAGAAGCATAGGAGCAGATTCAGATCCTGTTCAAAGTTAAGATTTCAATCTCAAGCAAACAAAAGTTTCGAGTAAGATTTTGAAGTTGTGCAAAATAACTGAGTTTATCTGCTGTGGTCTCTCATAGGTTGAGGTTGAAAATGTTACTGGTTTGCTCAACGAAGCAGAAAGCAAGACAATCAAATTGACCAAAGATGTTGCAACCTTAGGATCTCAGCTACAAGATACACAGGTAAACTTCCATCCAGGAACACCCCACCTACAATATTTATAAAATGCACTATAAGAAGACCTAAACTAATGACTGTATTGCCAATTGATGTGGTGACTGTAGGAGCTGCTTCAGGAAGAAACGCGGCAGAAGCTAAATGTATCTACCAAGCTTCGTCAGTTGGAGGATGAGAAGAACAGCTTGCAAGAGCAGTTGGATGAAGAATTAGAAGCAAAACAAAATCTGGAGAGACATATTTCAACACTGACAATACAGGTATCAGTGCCATAGCTAAAACACTAGCTCCATCACTGAGAGTTTTGTCAGTAATTCCAGAGGCTTCAGACCTGTAGAACTAGCCTGACACAGCACATAGACCTTCAGGGAACAAGTGCTGTTAGCCCAGATGGCATCAGTGAAGCTCCACAATGGAGCCAGCAGTCTCCCTCTTCTTTAAAGTGTGATGCCTAGGACAGGTACAAATTCAAGGTAGCTCGCAAGATAGTCTTGCACACTAGGTTTGTCTGCCTTATTTTATGAGGCCTGGGCGATGGGTAACTGGTCACTAGCTTCACATGGGTGAAATTAGACAAGATTTCTGGGTCTTGGTTGTCTTCTGGCCATCTTCTCTGCCAAGCTTTGTTGTCACTGCTATAAAGATTTGTCCTACGAATTCAAATTTCAGCTCTCTGACTCTAAGAAGAAGCTACAGGAATATTCGAGCACAATAGAAACCATGGAAGAAGGCAAAAAGAGACTCCAGAAGGAAATTGAAAGTCTCACACAACAGTTTGAGGAAAAGGCTGCTTCTTATGACAAACTGGAAAAAACCAAGAACAGACTCCAGCAGGAGCTGGATGACCTGGTGGTAGACTTAGACAACCAGCGTCAGCTGGTCTCCAACCTGGAGAAGAAACAGAAGAAGTTTGATCAGGTATGGATTTCAGATTTTCCCTTGCTATGTTATAACCTAACTTTTCTGGAACTCACAGAGACTCCACTGGTTTAGTGAAAGATAAAGCAGGGACAAAAAAATAAACTAAAATTTAATTACTCATACACTGGTTAATTTTGTATTTATATAACTATCAAAAGGCAGAGATTTTTCTTGTCAACTGACAAGACAGTTGCAATAGAAAAACCCTATTACTAATTACTTCCTATATTAACACTACCTTTTTACAGATGCTAGCTGAAGAGAAAAGCATCTCTTCAAAATATGCGGATGAAAGGGACAGAGCAGAAGCTGAAGCTAGAGAAAAAGAAACAAAGGCTTTGTCATTGGCCCGAGCACTTGAAGAGGCTTTGGAAGCCAAAGAAGAACTGGAGAGAACAAACAAAATGTTGAAAGCTGAAATGGAAGATCTTGTTAGCTCCAAAGATGATGTTGGCAAGAATGTAAGTTTTAGGCTTAGAACAATTTCCTCAACAATGACTTAAAATAGCAGCTAACAAACAGACCATTGTTTTCAGTGTGGGAAATTCTCTGTAGCACAGAAATCCATTCAGCAAGATCAGATATTTCATACAGATTTCAAAGATTATTCCGTTTGTGCCCGAATTTTCAAAAGGCTTGGCGAAGTAACTATAAGCCATCTTTATTTTTAACAACTTCAAGCATGAAGAAGATTCTTATTGATTTCTAAGACTGAAAAAACGTTAAAGAAATTCTAAATAATTTACTAGTTGATTAAGCAGCTTTGAAGTTGTAAGCTTTGGAAATCTGATTTTATTAGTTACATTTGACTTTGCCACCAGCCTAACAATTACCTGTATAGCTGCAGCAAATTTACACGGATGCATTGCCAACCACTTTTTTTTGTTACAGTGATATGATAACATTACTTCTAATACTAAATAAATTCAATTATGATACTTGATTAAAAATGAAAGTTTGAGATAAAGACAATCTCAGGTTATTTTAAGACAGATTTGCAAGTGTACAAAAAATGCTAATTTACCATTTTCAGTGCAAATTAGGTCATTCATTGTCCACAGCTGATATTTTCAAATGTGGCCTATACTATAAGCAGACTGTGTTTAACTAGAATTATTTTTATTTCTTATAACAAGTCTATTAAATTCTCATTGCTTGAAAGGTCCACGAATTGGAGAAATCTAAACGGACCCTTGAACAGCAAGTAGAAGAGATGAAGACACAATTAGAAGAGCTAGAGGATGAGCTACAGGCTGCTGAAGATGCCAAGCTCAGGTTGGAGGTTAATATGCAGGCCCTGAAAGGCCAGTTTGAAAGAGATTTACAAGCCAGAGATGAACAGAATGAGGAGAAGAGAAGACAGCTCCTTAAACAGGTACCATTCCCTATTATTGCCTTTGTAGATATCTAACCAAGCCAGCTGAAAGTCCCCAGCCTCATGACACAATTAAAACCACCTTACTATAATGAGAAAACTTTATATTGCCTTGTGCTTGGCAAATTTTAAAAGAAAAAAAAAAAGTAGGTTATTGTACTGAAAAAGGTACAAAACTGCATAACAGGTTTTTTTCCTGTTTCAGTAGCAGGTGCAAAACTGCCCACAGATGTAGCAATGTAACACTACAACAGTATAGTATAAAACATGAATTGTTATTTCTGACACAGAAGAATCTTCCTTATATTCTCAGTGCAAGCAAAAAAAGACAGCTTCTAATATATAAAATCATAGAATCATTTAGGTTGGAAAAGACCTTGAAGATCGAGTCCAACCATCGACCATGCCCACTAAACCATGTCATGAATTGCCCTGTCCACATGCTTTTTGAATACCTCCAGGGATGATGACTCCACCACTTCCCTGGGCAGCCTGTTCCAATGCCTGACAACACTTTCAGTAAAGAAATTTTTCCTAATATCCAATCTGAACCTTCCCTGCTGCAACTTGAGGCCATTTCCTCTCATCCTACCACCAGTCACCTGACAGAAGAGACCAGCACCCACCTCACTACAACCTCCTTTCAGGTAGTTGTAGAGAGCGATAAGGTCTCCCCTCAGCCTCCTTTTCTCCAGGCTAAACAACCCCAGTTCCCTCAGCCGCTCCTCAGAAGACTTGTGCCCCAGGCCCCTCACCAGCTTCGTTGCCCTTCTCTGGACACGCTCCAGCACCTCAATGTCTTTCCTGTAGTGAGGGGCCCAAAACTGAACACAGTACTCAAGGTGCGGCCTCACCAGTGCCGAGTACAGGGGGACAATCACTTCCCTGCTCCTGCTGGCCACGCTGTTTCTGATACAGGCCAGGATGCCGTTGGCTTTCTTGGCCACCTGGGCACACTGTATTTAGCCGACTGTCAACCAGCACCCCCAGGTCCTTTACTGCTGGGCAGCTTTCCAGCCAGTCTTCCCCAAGGTACACTGCCTTCCCAAGATAAACTGAATGGATACAAAAGCATTGGAAATGAAAACAGACAAGACACAGCCTATTTGTATACAAGTGTTGTGACAGCAAGGAGAACTGCTGTAATATACATATTTCCACAAATACAGAACCCAAATTGCTGACTCCTTTCAAGAATCTTTAATTTTTGGACAAAATGGAGGTCTATGTTAACTGCCAGGGAAATCACCATTAATAGAGATATAGGGGGCTGTATACATTATTCAGACATACACAGAGTGTTTAAGAGTCCTCAAGGACTTTTCTAAACTTAAGTTGTTTTCTTTAATGATCAGCTCCATGAATATGAAACAGAACTGGAAGATGAGCGGAAGCAACGTGCCCTGGCAGCTGCAGCCAAAAAGAAGCTAGAGATTGATGTTAAAGATCTAGAAAGCCAAGCTGATTCTGCTAATAAAGCTCGGGAAGAAGCCATCAAACAACTTCGCAAATTACAGGTATGTAATCCCACAAATACAGTTTTATTCTCCACTGCTGTGTTTTTACAGCCACCATATGAAGGTTAGGTGACATCTGTGAACTTGATACCCATTACAGATGATTGGTTAGAGGGGGAGTTTTAACTAGACTCCCAGATTCATGTATCTGTACTGGAATGCTCAGTTTGAATGACAATGGAAAACTTCACATGGCAAATGATGAAAATCTTAAATTTCATCATTACAGAGAGCTTCCAAAACTCTGGCCAACACCCATCTGCTATTGGCTTTACCCACATGAAAGAAAACATAGATTCCCACATAAAGGGCTACAGGATAAAAATCTATTACAGGGCTTCAATCCTGGTTCAAACACTTGACTCAAAAGTATAAAAGACTGTTCTGAAGTAATTTTGTCTCTGAATTAGCATTTTCCTGTTTATACTGTAAGTCTCCATATCAACTGTTCTGTCATATGCTGACAGCTAAACAACAAAAAGGGGTGTATTGGAAAGATTAAGACTGCAATATTTGGAGGAAATATGGATAAAAGGCATTACAAAAACTGTAGTGTGCAAGTGGAAGCATTGCTCTTCTTGGAATAGCGTTTCAGACCTTTCCAACATGTGCTAGCTTATCTCTCCAGAAAATGTAATTTAAGCAGGCATTATGATTATGTAAATGTGTATGTGTTCTATTCTTTTCTTTCTACTGAAATTGTAATAAACCCAGACAAAAACACATCTGTTATTCTTTTCAACAAGGCTCAGATGAAGGACTACCAGAGAGAACTGGATGATGCACGGGCTGCCAGAGAAGAAATATTTGCTACAGCCAGAGAAAACGAGAAGAAAGCAAAGGGCCTGGAAGCAGAACTCATCCAGCTTCAAGAGGTGAAGTGGGAAACTTAGAGCAGTATGAAGCAGACTACACATGAACTTCAGTAGCAAAACAAAACTGCAATGAATTAATATAATAGCTATCAGGGATGGGAAGCTATAAGCAGCACTTGTAACAAGTTCCACGTGCTCCATGCACCCCACTAAAGTTGTTGGATCTACATCTGAGCATAGCCAGATTAAGCTGAAAAAAAAAAAAATCACCTTGGAGGAAGGCACAGTTCACCGGTCTTAAAGGGAAATGAACTGTATAATCCAATATAAATTGTTTTCAATAGCTATAAATTCTTGAAGTCTTGTTACTGCTTTCATTCGTATGTGCATGAAATGGCAATCTTGTGACTAAAACCAATAAAATAGAAAACAGCTGACAGGCTGGATAAAGTGTATTTCATTGATTTATATGACAAGAATTTATTCTGTTAACAAGACAACTCATCTTATACCAGTTTTAGAAAGTTTACAGTCCTGTGTATCATGCTACAACTATTTGTCTGAACATTTACTTCCTTATTTCTTTACTATGCTGCCTTTTCCTTTTCTTCTAGGATCTGGCTGCTGCAGAGAGAGCTCGCAAACAAGCAGATCTAGAGAAAGAAGAGATGGCAGAAGAACTTGCAAGCGCTACTTCTGGAAGGTAGGAATAGACTGGATTACCCACAAGGCTGTAAACATGCTGCTGAACATTGCATGGCTGCTAAGAGAAGTTGTGTTGTTCTCCCAACAGCCATCTATTCTTGACAACACAACATGCACACATATGACTGGTTTCATTGAAACATCTGGTTCTCTTTTCTTTACGACACATTCAACTGTCAGAGCCATAACTACACGTTAAATTTAAACTTACAGGACAAGCCTTCAGGATGAGAAACGGCGCCTGGAAGCAAGAATTGCCCAACTGGAGGAAGAGCTAGAAGAGGAGCAAAGCAACATAGAGGCAATGGGTGATCGCATGAGGAAAGCAGTACAGCAGGTACAACTCATTTCAGCACATCACCTTCTGTTTGTATTAAAGCAAAAGCTATTTGTGATTCTGAATAATTATTTGGAAAATTGCTACCCCAAATTACCACCTGTCATTTCTCTGAAAGCATGCAACATTTTTGACAACATTCGTTCTCACCCTTGCAGGCAGAGCAGCTGAACAATGAGCTGGCAACAGAGCGCTCAACGGCACAGAAGAACGAAAATGCTCGGCAGCAACTGGAGAGACAGAACAAAGAGCTGAAGAGTAAGCTGCAGGAGATGGAGGGAGCTGTGAAGTCCAAATTCAAAACTACAATTGCTGCTCTGGAGGCCAAAATTGCTTCTCTTGAAGAGCAATTGGAACAGGAAGCCAGGTACGGGTCTCCCAGAGGGCAGAGCTGTCCATTATTGTTCCAGTTAATGAGACAAAGTAAACAAAGGCATACAGGATTTGTGTCATCAGGCTCTCAGTACCGTTAAGGCTTGGTAAAGTCTCTTCCTCACTTAACATTTCTTAGACGTAAGGCCAGTAACTGGAGTTGTTACAGGTTCTGATTAAGAACTATTTTATTGCTGAAAATTTCTACTGGTATCAAAGGCAAGGATCTGCTCCCCTGCATTTTACAGTGACTGCCCTATGACCCTGCCAGGTTAACTGCCATGACACATTGTGCCATGTGTAGGACTATTTCTTGAGGAAGTCACCTTGTATTTTAGAACAGCTCTCCTGGAGCACCTCTAACATACAGCAAAGACACATACTTGTTTTGATCAGAAGAACATGATCTGTAAATTTTGCTTAGAATTCATCTGTTAAATTCAGTAAGGCCTTTAACATATGGGTCCTTGGTGCCAGTTTCATGAGCAACATGCCTGAGGCAGATGAAGACTACAGACCTTCCACATCACCAAATGTTGCACTGTCACTTGCAGAGAGAAGCAGGCTGCAGCCAAGACTTTGCGCCAGAAGGACAAGAAGCTGAAGGATGCATTGCTGCAGGTGGAGGATGAGAGAAAGCAAGCGGAGCAGTACAAAGATCAGGTATCAGACTGTGTCACGAGGGACTTAGTCTGGGACACAGGGATTTTCAGGTTTTACCCTAAGAAAGAAAGATTCCATGTTCAGCCTCAAAGAAATATTCCTCCAGAAAGCAGAGTGTCTGCTTGGATTCTCTGCTGGGAGAGCTATACGGCCCTTTGCTAAAAGACAGGACAATAGAATTCTTCCATGCGGAGTCAAGTGCCAAAGCACTAGTCCTTGTCAATCAGCCAGCTGCAACAGTCTGACTGCACAGTGATATATAGGACTGTGCACATCCTTATTGGTATATAAATGGAGATGATGAACACAATCTGTTTCAAAATTTTAGCTTTACCTAATGCACACCAACCTGCAAGCCAGAAAAGCAGAGGTAGGACTGTCCAGCAAAAGAAACAAGGTAGTGTCTGAATACAGTATCTATCAGCAAAATGAACTCCCGCAAAGCAAACTTATTTTTATGTTTTTTATATTTTTAAGCTTCCACCTTTGATTCAGGCTATGTTTCAGTAAAACTCAAGAGAAGTATGAAATTTAAATGAGGAAGGTAAAGCTACCAGATCTGTTTTGAATTAAAGCATTACTCTAAAATTTCCCTTTAGGCAGAGAAGGGCAACACACGACTCAAGCAACTGAAAAGGCAGCTGGAGGAGGCTGAGGAAGAGTCTCAGCGTATCAATGCAAACCGCAGGAAGCTGCAGAGAGAGCTGGATGAAGCTACCGAGAGTAACGAAGCCCTGGGCCGTGAGGTTGCAGCACTGAAGAGCAAGCTCAGGTAGAGCACCCTTGTTTGTTCCCACTCACTGACAGCCTTGAAATTTAGAACTTAACTACAGAAGTGAAAAAAAATCTGTTCAAGTGACAAACAGACACTGATAATGCTGCAAAGTTACTCAGTCCTTGTATTAGCTTGGCAGGTACAACAAAAGGCCAAGGTCAGATGGTAAAGACATTTCATAGACTGCAGCAGTCTCAGTATTTCAGCTGTGAGAAGAACAACTGTGATAACATGGCACAGGCCTTACACCTTCTAATCAAAACTCCTCTTGGCTTAAATAGGAACAGAATTAGGCTTGGTTGCTTTTTAAAACACCCCTTATATAATGGCTGTATCTCTTTGTACAGAAGCAGTCACAAAATGCTTGTTCTGTTCACACTTTCACACAGGCACAACTCACGCAATGGCCGTAAACAGCCTTAAGCAACATCACAGGTGGCAAAAGGCAAAGCATATTATATGACTCTTATGCAAAAGTCTCCTTGGACTTCAGCACAAGGGGATTCAGTGTCATCAGGCCAAGGAAAAGATAAAAATGTCCCTTTGCATTTTCTTGTTAAAACTGACTGGGAAAAAAGATAAATCTGTGATCAGTCAGCTACATACCCGAGTTCTCCTGCACTCACTGGGTTTGAAAACACCAACTCACTGAAATAAAGATGCTGACTTGAATTATAAGGAAATTGCTCTATCTGCATCAACCCACCATAAAACTTTGCTTTCTACCTAAACCCAGCAGTATTTCAGATGAAAGCAAAGTATCTGCCTAGTTGTGTTCTTGAAGCAGTTTGCAAGCGTGTTTACTGGTAACATGCATGAACCTTCAGATGTGGATTTACTTCAAAGGGAAGAGTTAGGGATGTGATAGCCTTTTCCATTAGTACCATCTTCGTTGGGGCATGCTCCTGGCTGCCTTAGAAAGGAATGGCTGTGTCCAGCGCTTTTTACATAGAATAGCATAAGACTCATTTTTGATTTATCTATATGTAATGTAATTGGCTGTAATGTACTTTGTTTAATTATTTTAAAGTAATCTACCTACCTCTGATCATGACCATGTGCTTAGTATAACTGCCCAGGACTCTTTATCTCTGTTTCAGAGGGACACAGGAACCTTCGCATGACTAAGCAGGTACCATGCCTTCAACTTTGCAGCTAGCTTGTGTTGCACAAATTTCCATTTTCTTTGGCCCATGTAAAAATTATGTGAGGTTTCTGCAAACTGTGAAGGCTTGGATATCTTGGCATTAATCTATTTTACCAAAAGAGACAAATATTACAATAATCTAGCTTCCATTAGCTGTTCATCAGTGATACATCTCTCTTATAAGTAGGTTATGTACTGATGTAGACTTACCAATGTTGCATTCTCACAAGCTCTACCAACAGAGTACCTAATAAAGTACTGACTTTTTCTGCATGAAAATTGTCTTTTTTGCACCTCATCTTTGTGCACAGCCACAAGGATTAAACTTTTTCAAGTGAAATACACCATTGATAAGTAAAATTGATTAAAAGGACTAATGAATACGAAGTGTCACAGCACGTCATTAGAATTTCACAGTATTTCTTACACATCATGATGCTGACTCTAAGGTAAGATCCCATCGAATTCACCTGAGATTTGGGAAGATCTTACTTGCATGTGATTTATCGCACAATCACAGACAAAAGAGAAAGTCTTGCCTTTCATTACATAGCACTCTGTACCTGTATTGCTTACAAAGAGCTATTACTAAGGCTTTTAGAGCTGCTTTGCAGACATTACGTTGCTTGTCTACTGTTATTAAGATGTGAAGTACGGACACAGAAATTAATATTGACACTGTAACCTAGCATAGCATTATACTATACTTACCACGTTCTCTGGAGATAGGAATAATACCTGCTGTTGCAAAAATTAAAGAGCTACTGCCTTGTAATATTTGTATATCTTCTCTTTTACATATGCTGGGAATACACAAATATTTAAAGATGATGTCTTGTCCTTGCACATGCCTTTCAGTCAGCCTAATATTTCCAGTCCTGTTATACAAGCACTGCTCCAGTAGCACTTATTCAAAGGTAGATTAAATACAGGGATGCTAAGCAAACACTAATGCTTAAGGCTTGTCTCAACTATACACATTATTCTAAAGGTACTAATACGAATGACCACATGAATATTATCAAACCCATAAACCTGTTTAAGAGGAACAGATATAAACAAAAAGTTTATCCAGAGGGCAAATACCAGTTTAAAGAAGTATTAAGTTTATACATACTGCAAGAGTTAATGAGTGGTGAATGTGTGGTAGGGAGTTCACTTCTTTGTAGCCAAAACCATACTGCACAATTTGGTTAGACTCTCACTGTCACTCCCCACCATTTCCATGTTCTCTATAGCACTTCAGTGAATTACGGCATCATAAAGAGACTTATCTTACAAATGACTCGTGAGTAATTGAGTCCAGATAGCAGGAGTCCAGGGTGTAGAGAGCTCTTCCTTTATTGACAAGAATTAATTAATTTACTGACCTAACTAGAACTTTCTTGTTAAACAGTAATAACAGATACCTGCTATCATAAAATAGTAGACACTGCTGTTAAGACTGTCGAGCACATGCCAGGGTAGCAATGACATACCCTTGTGTTCATTGGCACCAGAACAACTAAGGTTAACTAACAGCAGATCTTAAATGAAGCTTTACTATCCAGCTAATTACTTGCCCACGCTGAAGTTTAAAGGCAGTATTGTGGAAAACGAACCACATGTCACATTTCTACCTTGGAAACACAGACTTGTGCCTCTGAAATAAGTTAGTCCAGCCAATGTTCCACCTGCTTTCCTTGTATGGAAGATGGGACTTAAATAGCTGCTTCAGGAAAGACAACGCTGGCTTAGTCTTTTGCAAGGACAAGACAAGCCTTTAAATATTTATGCATGATTGCTGTACCCAAAAGTGCAGAGTCAGATGCGTTTAACACCAAATTAGTAATTTTGGCACAACATTCAATGATCATTAATTTACTTTATTGCTTATGTCTGTGGTCTCAAGCCTTTACAAAGGTTTGCTTAATGAGGGGCAAGTGAGAGGCCATGTTACAAAACCTAAGCATTTTGTAGCACAGTAACACCGGAGGCCAAGAAGAGAGAAAACCATCTTCTGTCTCACTTGTTCACACCTCCCCAAAAAATTAACCTTGAGGACCAATGTGTCCCTGCCTTGGGCTGTGGCTATGAAATATATGGGGATGGGAGGGAGATGGGAGAGGAAAAAGGGGTAAGATGGGGAAAAAAGCATTTTATGTAAGCTGTTCTGCAAGACACTTGCACTGTTAAGTGTCAGCACCCGAGTTGCAACATAGTTCCAAAGCAGTGATGGTTTCCTCTCCCCACTGGGAAAGATATTGGAGCTACTCACAACCTAGGATGCCATACACATCAAAGCAGCTGTAGTACACTGACCAAAACAGCCTTTGCAGAGGGGGACTGTGGGCTCAATAACGCCTGCTGACATCCACAGCACTGCTCCAGTCCCAGGTGTCATGGGCCTTCAGTGACTGGTGGGCTTATTCCGCCTGCAGGTCAGAAATTCAGCACAAGCTTGCTCTCTCCTCGCTCTTCTAAAGGGACAGAAAGGACACTCCCCTGATGTTGTGGGTACAAGCAGCCTCCTTCCCCATTCCTTCCAAGCACAACCAGTTGCAGTCCTCATAGGGTAGAACAGCGAAATGAAGGGAAGAGGGGGTGGGGTAGATGAGACCACTTAGAGGAGAATTTTAAGCACAAGAATAGGAATCCCATCACAGTTCCAAGCAACTGTCCACAAATTACTCTTACATGCTACAGAACAGAAAGTTGTATTAGAGGCCCACAGCTCTTGGCTGTTCTGCATTTAAATACATCAGCCCCACAGGTACTGTTAAAAACTCTATGCTTATTTGTAAGGACTGCAAATGACCTAACACCTGATTTTTTTTTTTTTTTTTTTCCCCTTTTACTACAGGAGAGGAAATGAGCCAGCATCTTTTGTCCCACCCCGTAGATCTGGAGGCAGAAGAGTAATTGAGAATGCAACAGAAGGAGGTGATGAAGAAATGGATGCAAGAGATGGAGATTTCAATGGAACAAAAGCCAGTGAATAAACACGCTTAAAAAATTGCACTGCAGCAAGGGGAGGGAGGATGATATTTAGCACTGTATAAGTCTACTCTTAGTGTCAAGGTCACATACACCCACTCCTCTAACAATGATAAAAGCACAACTGCCTTGTCTCCAATGTATAGATTGATGTTAAAAGTACTCCAAAACTTATTTTACCATGAAGTGTATTTGAAAAGGTGGAGGTTTTTTTAACACTCAGAGCATTAAAAGACACTTTGAGAATCTTACAGAAAGTGAGTTCTAGTAGCTCAGATTATTTAAGTCCCAGTGAACTATAGTTTACACAGGATTTGTGAGACTGTTGTGGGGGGGTGGGTAGGTTGAAAAGGCATCGGTCAGTTAATCTTTTCTTAAACTTTCATTTTGTCTTGAGTATTCGATTAATATAGGGTTTTTTCCTGGTTACTACACCCTTGATGCACCATTCACAAGGTGGAAGTGCCTTTTTAATCACTTACTGAAAAATAAAATATCATTTGTTCAAATTAAGTCAACTGTTACAGTTTTATATGCACTGTGGATGTGCTTACACACTAATAAAGGACTACAAAAACTACTCCAGTATTCTTTGTATACAGGTGTCACTTGGGTGCAACACAGCATACTTGAAGGGAATGCGGGATGCAGTAGAGCTTCTTTACAACTCAAATACTTTTTAGAAAAGGTCATCTGTAATCATTAGAACAAAAACCTGATTTCCTCCTAAGCAATTACTTTTGAAGGAGTAAGAAAAAGTATGTACACCAAGTTGAATGTAAAATGACATGAAGTACTTGGGACAGGTTTGATTACCTCATGGACACATGGTGCTAACTGAGGTGCCCTAGGATGTATCCAAGAGCTGACAGACATGACACAGGACCTGCAGGAGACCTGCAGCATTCTGGTGCAGCAGCTGGAAAGCAGGCAGGGCCCTAAGTGTCTGTCTTTACACAGCTGAACCCACCCTTGAAGTGTAAGGATACTTCCAACTAAAGCAGGCTGAAAACAGTTAGAAACAGCAGGCCACACTGAATGCAGTGATCCAAGCCAAGCTATTCTGTGTTAAGGCATCATCACACAGTGACTTAATTTTTGGAGCACTTGAACAGGACCACAGCCCACTCCTGGGAACTATCAGGACCTACCACAAATCCACACAGCTCTAGTACTTTCAGAGAGAAGCTACCTTTGTGGTCACACTGGGGCAGTAGAGAGCCATGCACAGCAAAGCCAGGGGTCGAATTAAATGGAGTACAGAGAGCTTACCCGTTGTCTTACATTGCACAGCAGGTGAATCTTAAGCTGTGTGACTACAGGGAGAGCAAATCATGCAAAAACATCCACCTTGACAACCAATGCAATCATCTTCTAAATCTAAGCATTGTTCCAGAAAACAAAGATCATGAACTGGAGATTCAGACCAGGCACCATTTAGTCAGCAGAATTAGAGCCCAAACAATTCTCTCTGCTCATCAAAGAGTAAAGGAATAGTTTAAATAAGAAACCATTTAGAGCAATTAAGATGACAAGCTGCAGAGGAAGGGGGTTAGGAGCTATTGGATAAGACCTTTTCATTGCTTGATCAGCCACACAGCCCACCTCTGTAAACATGCTCAAGAGCTGGCTGTTAAACACACAGCTTGCGAGCCTGCACGTATGCGAACAAGGAGACCAAGGAAGTCAGACTTCATATAGAATGGTCTTAAGCACCAATGCTTGGAGCAGAACCAACAAACTTAACATGGAGCCCTTTTAGATGAAATTAATCTAGAAAATTCACATGCATAACAGTAGAGGTTGGTCCAGTGTTCAGCGCACTGCCCTATCACTTGAGAAACTCAGGTTCCAGTCACAAGCTTTGCAGAACAGGGACAAAACAGGGAGTCAGAGTTTTTTTTGTAACACCGGAGAAAGCATCCTTCTGCAACAGTGGCCAAATTGAAGTTCCTCTCCCAAAAAAGAAGTTCCTCTCTGTACCATTACAGAAGTGGCTGTTCTGGACTAAATTATTTTGACAATTCTCAACAGCATATTCACCCCTCACCTGCCTTATTACATCTGTAGTCACATTAATAACATATACCTGTAAAATATACAATACTAGCACAACCACAATTTTCCAACTTTCTACCTTATCTCAATGCTGTGTCTTAATCTGACTGCAAGCCAACTTGCTCACCAAGCAGGCAAATTCTGGCAAGATAAAGAAAATGCGACTTGTCTTGACTGATCCCTCCAGGCTACACAGTCCACTGAACCATAGTCCATGTGTCAGCAAAACTAACAAAGTAGCCCACGTGCTTCTGCTCCTCATGGATGACAAAAAAGCGTCAGCTCCCTGCGTGAGAGGAGAGGACAAAAATCACATTAAAACAGCCAGAGTTCAAGATTTTAAGAAAAAGCAACGCCAATACTATGCACTGTAAATCCCAGAGGCATCTTCAACTATGGAAATATTTACATTCCTTAGGGTAGGAACCATGAGAGGAAGAGATGTAGGAAAATCTCTGCTTATGATTCTGCAAAATGTACAATGTCTCTTTCAGCTTCATTGATCAGAAACAGATGAGAAACTGGTAGCAAATATCTGTGCATCAACCACAGCGACAACTTGCAAAAAAACCTCAAAATGAATCAATAACTTGCATTCAAAATAAGCTTTATTCTGCTCCCCAGTTAAGCCAACTTTGTACATGGCCTGAATAACGGGAATGATCTGTGGCTATTTCCTATTCCAGAGAAACAGATACATCAGTGGCTGTTCTCACAGCATTTTCTTAAAAAAAAAAAAAAAACAAAAAACAAAAAACAAAAACAAACCCCAAACCCATTTATGCATTCTTTTGTCAAGTAAGCTCTCCCCACTCTCCCCCACCCTACCCCCCACAAAAAACATGCAAAAATCATCATGACTACACAATTTGTAGGTACAGGCTTCCATAAGGTACATTAATACTGTGAGTGAACCTACTCCACTTAAAAAATAACCCCAAATGCAGTAATATTCTATAGGAGAAAAAACTGATTATAAGTATATATGAGTAGAGAATTACTTTGTCTACCACAAAGTACTTTTCTGGTTAAAAACCATTTCTACATTAGTAATAGCTGAAAGCATATATTCTCATAGAAAAAAATAAAAGAAAAAATCACTAATACCCAAGGCACATTAATAAAGGGAGGTTTGAAAAGCATTAAAACCCACCTATTTAGATGTTAGAACTAGGAACTTAATCAGATCTCTTGCTTCCTACAACAGCCTGACTTTATGGGCCACAATATGGCAAAAAAAGATCTCTATATGTTAAGCCAGTCCAAAGTCTCCTACCTACTGTTAGCCCTGGGATCTCCCGAGTACTCCATGCACTAGGCATTCCTCACCTTTAACCATGACCTCTTCTTAATGGCAAATCATTGCATACAAAACCCTCTGACCACTATAAAGGCAGGTTTTTGTGTAGCAAGATTCTGACCAGCAAACATCCCACAAAGAGCTGAGCAGCTTCCCAGCAGAAATACACCTTTCTCCACATAAAAATACTCTTCTAATTCAGGTGACTGCAGCACACAACACCCATGACAGAAAGCCATCACAACCAGAATTTAAGCCAAAACACCATGGTGCTGTATTAACACCAAAGCCAAAGCCTGAGGAGCTGCATAGGGAATACTGTCTCTGTTGTAGGGAGAGGGACAATGGCTTTGACTGGCAGTGTCAAAAGAAGCAACTTGCAAGGAGCAACTGATGTAGGAAGCAATTCTAAGTTCTGCACTGCTAGGCAGCACTGCTTTATCACACTACCCACAGAACTCGGCTGAGAGGCAAGACTGGGCAAGGCCACAGGGGGCCATTGCCAACTGCAGCTTCTTACTCCATTCTCACCTACCGCGAGACTGCTGCCTGATTGCTCATTGATATTCTCTTTAAAACCAAAGTTTAAAATTATTTTTTTCCCCTTTTCCAAAGCCAGCCAGGCTTTTCAAAGCAACATCTTGACAACACTTTGTGAGGGATGGCTCATTGGTCCCGGAATACTTGAAGGCCGCGTTCCAAACTCCAGGCGTTTCACTAACCTGCAAACGCAAGACAGAAGTTAGTGCATTTCTTGCTCAGTGTTACTGTCCTGGTTTCAGCTGGGACAGAGTAATTGTCTTCCTAGTAGCTGGTACAGTGCTATGTTTTCTGAGTTAGGTATAGGAAGAATGCTGATAACACACTGATGTTTTCAGCTGTTGCCAAGTAGTGTTTATAGTACGTCGAGGATTGTTCAGCTTCTCATGTCCAGCCAGCAAGAAGGCTGGAGGGGCACAAGAAGTTGGGAGGGGACACAGCCAGGGCAGCTGACCCGAACTGGCCAAAGGGGTATTCCATACCATGGGATGTCATGTCTAGTATACAAACTGGGGGGAGTGGGGCTATCACCGCTTGGGGACTAACTGGGCATCAGTCAGCAAGTGGTGAGCAATTGCATTGTGCATCACTTGTATATTCCAATCCTTTTATTATTATTGTTGTCATTTTATTATTATTATTATCATTATTAGTTTCTTCTTTTCTGTTCTATTAAACTGCTGTTATCTCAACCCATGAGTTTTACTTTTTTTTTTTCTTTTCTGATTCTCTCCCCCATCCCACTGCGGCGTGGGGGGAAGTGAGTGAGCAGCTGCATGGTGCTTAGTTGCTGGCTGGGGTTAAATCACAATAGTTACCATCTTCAGAGTAACTGGTCACTTCCAGAGTCCACCACTCAGCTTAAGAAATCAACAGATAAAACTCTGAGCACTAAGTGAGCCCGTTACTTAACTGGGCTGAGTTTCCACTGTAACACAGGGCTCCATTTCCCTCTCAGTAGCGAGAAGCTATCTTTTACAGGTGTTGGAATTTCAGTTCTAGCATTACAGTGGTAGATGTATAATTAGCTGCACGAATATGTAAATATATGACCCTTGAGGCTTTCTTGTAGGAGCTTTCATGAGGTTTCTCCCCAGGCTGGGATAGCAAGTACAATGTGGAGCACTCCTTCCACACAACTTTGGGCACTGGGTAACAGGACAAACCAGTACTCCCAGCACAAGGGTCGAGCTGAATTATTAAGTCTGGAACAAACTGTACTATAGGCACCTAATTTACAAAGAATCTAAAGAATGTGCAGTACCGGACTGGCAGGGTTTATGCAGACACTGAACTGCAATTTGCGATAACCTTGATGATTTTTCTTCAGTTGTTTAAAAAAAAAGACAACCAGTTCAAGTGTTCAGACAAATTTCTAAAGTTGAGTCAGGTAACTTCCTGTCAGCTGCTCCTTGGAAACACATCTTAGCACCCAAAAAGCATTCTGATTGAGTGAACCCATTATTTGCCTGTTTTGCAGTTGTTCCATAAATGAGAATTTTAACTGCGATAAGGGAAGTCCCTACATGCCATAATGTTCCCGAGACACCACTTGTACAAGAACATAAAGCACAAAACAAATTGAGCCAATAAGCAACAGCTCTTCTGTTGTACTTCATCCGATTTAAACACAGGGTTTATAATAAAATACATATATTTGCTTTGAATTTGTGATTTTTCAAAACTTGATTCCAGCTAGTCTTCAAATTTCAGTTTAAAATTTGGAATCACTAACTGCTGATCTGAAACACTCAAATCATAATCCTGAATAACTAAATTTCATGTATTTTGAAAACAAATCTGTCTCTACCAAAACAAACATTTACTACTAAATAGAACAGTACCAGTCACTAAGTTTAACACCAACAGGTCTAAGTAAGACACAACAGCAGAGAACAGCACTCACCCTGTATCACACAGAGGCTGATGAGGACTCAGGCGTGTTTCAAGGACATCTCTGTTCATGTACATGGACACCGTGGTTCTGCTTGGAGACTGGTCATACACAAAGTTTCGGCAAGATGCAAGTTTGGACTCCAAAGCCTAATGTAAACACAGATGAGGCAAGTGTCAGATATCACCCTTCTCTTTCACAAGATGGTATTAAGACTGTTTGGGGGGGGAGTGGTGTTTCTTTTGGAATGAGTCCTCCAGTAATAGAACCTGCTAGACCCCAGTGCCACATGAGTTCTGAGTTTTTGAAGAGATTAAGCCAGTCATCTCAGAAGCAGAATCTCCATTTCTGTAGGGGAGGTTAAGGAGTTGATGCTGTTCACCAGCAGGAACACAAAATCTTCAGCTTCCTCAGGGAGATTTTTACATCTTTCTTACAGGCATAATTTTTTTAGGCTACTAAGTGTTCATTTGAGCTATCTGCTTCCTTAAACACATATTAGGTTGTATGTAATAGGCGGTACACCAGAGGGAACTGAGCCACAGATACCCTATTCTCCACCACATGCTCCCATCCTAAATCACTCCACCTCTGTTGCTGGGTTACTCTTCAGTTCTATCAGTTCTGCAGCTCAGCCCATCAAAAAGTCATACAAATGCTTGTGCCAACACAGCACTGGCACATAAGGGAGAAAACAGAAGGAAGTCATGGGATAACTTTTCCAGCATCAACACTACTTTAAATATCAAACTACAGCTTAACATGACGTTAGGCCTTGCTCAAAGGGCTACTGGTCTCTTAAGGCAAACTTCACCAGAAGCCCTCTGGACAGCAGGCACCAGCCTGCTTTCTTCTCTGCCTTTCATAGGAGCAGATCCCTTCTTAAATTTACTCATGCTGATTTATTCTTTCTGCACATGCGCTTTCAGAAATTTGTAGAGGAAGGCCTTATCCCCATGTGGATAAAATCTTAGAAAAGCAGAGCAGGGTCCATCTTTACCTGGAAGTTGGTCAGAAATATACAAAGTCCAGACCAAATTTCAAGGCCGTGCTTAGTTAACCTAAGGGCAAGATACTCTTTCCAGTCTCCCCTGAGCAGCAGCACAAATAGCGCTGACTGCAGTTTCAGACAGCTCTACTTTTCCAAGAGCATTGGCTAGCAGGTAATCGCTCACCCCCACTTTTCGCAGTAAGTCTCCCACGATGTTAAGTGCAGATATTCTTGCAGCAGGTGTGAGAGGGGTTGCACCGCAACTGTCCTCAAGACCTGCAGGGCAGGTTAAAAATGGATAAATTACAAAAAGGAAAAAAAAAAAAAAAAAAAAAGCCTTTACACTGGAAGTCAGAAGACAGCCTGACATACAGAGCAGAGGAAACATCAATATCTTCACCTTTTTGTATCTCACCTCCAGATCTTTCATAATTAGGAATATGAAGCACTGTCTCCCTGAGACAGCTCAACTTACACTGTCCTAAGCTAAAGTCTCTAGATATACTGTGGCTTGGGTTTCTAGAGATCTGTTCTACCAGCCCACTCTGCATCTCTGTTGCTGCAGTGGGACCAGAGGGATGTGTCCTCAGAGGACAATCATCTTTCATTTTACTACAGATCTCCAAATCCTCTCACTTTTACAGAAGTATTAATTCCTCCACACAAAACACAGTTTTAGGTTAAGCATACTGAAGCCCACAATCAAACTATGTTAGTGCTTAGACCTATATCAAATCATGAGAAAGTGACAGTACAACTCCCTGCATTTATGCATACACATGAACAGTTACAGAAATTTTTGGCTTTTTAAGTATGAAGATGGCAGAGTCAGTGTTAGAGGTTTGAAATATTGAAATAATCAGTGCTCACAAAAAATAAGTAACTGATATTATTGATATGAAAGCAGAGATGTAGTCATTTAGTACAGACAGCTAGGACGGCTTGTCAGTGTCCAGCTGTTCCAGAGTAAAAAGAAAAGCTCTCTCAAAGAGCACCTACTCTCACAGAGAAGCCAATTCAAGTAACACGAGTATGACGTTGTTATGGGTTTACGTGGCGTGGTTTTCCTTGGTGGCAGGGGAGGGGGGCTGCAGAGGCGGCCCCTTTAAGAAGTTGCTGGAAGAATTCGCTGCCCCAAAATGTCGGACCCATGCGCCAAAATGTCGGACCCGCCTCTAGGC
>VYZV01021303.1:5959-26018 GCA_013401275.1 Pandion haliaetus | reverse complement strand
GGGCCCGAGGGCCCGTTCGCTTGCTTTCCCCATCGTTAGGCTAGGGGCGGGAGGCGAGGCAGGGACGGTGACAGCCCCGGAGCAACCCCGGCCTGCCCTGGCCGCGTAGTCCCTCCGGGGCCCCGCCGTGAGAGGGCTCCGCGGCCCCGACGGAGACCCCCCGGCCCCGGGCTGACGCCGCCCCGGGCGGCTCTCTCCGCTCTGTCGCAGCGCCCTCGACCTGGTCCCTTTCGGCATCAAACCCCTCCTCAGGCGGGCCGCGGCCTACGAGGCCCTGGAGAGGTACCACCTGGCCTACGTGGACTACAAGACCGCGCTGCAGGTGGACTGCTCCATACAGGCGGCGCACGACGGCGTCAACAGGCAAGGCCTGCGCCCTGCTCTCGGCGGGTAATAGCGAGAGGTTTGGGCATACAGCAGCTCGGTTAGCTGCTTCTGCGAGCCTCGTGGTGTTTCTACAACCGTGGCAGGAGGGAGGTGGGTCCCAAGCACACGAATGAGGCAACCGAGGCCTCTGACGCTTCGCATGTGCTCCCTGTGTCTGCTGGCACCCTTAGCTCCTTTCAAGGTGCAGGTTGAGGTCTAGGAATGAATGCCCCGGGACTGTTTCTGGTTTGCTCCGTGCCTGGTTTAAAGGAAGTAATAAACTACAAATTCTGGTGCCCTGTCCTTTAAGGCTCCCTGTGCTGACTGGGTTTACAGGCTGCTGTAGTAGTCCTTTTCTCTTCCTGAAGCTGGCTGCTTCACTTCATCATTTGCCAGACTGAGGAGTGTCATGCACATCTCTTGCTTGCCCAAGTACCAACAGTCACAGCCCTTGTCCTATGATAGTTTTAGCCCTGCTGACAAGAAGAAGGTCCTTTCACTAATGTCCTGGCTGTAGAAGGAACTTGGTTTAGATGCATGTAAAGGGGTTAGTGGAGAGATGCTGTCCTCAATACACAAGCCAGGTTAAAAAGTGACCCTACTGGCTACTGCGTGGCCCATCCAGCCAACAGACGGTGTGACTGCCAGCCATCTCTTCCAGGATGACTAAAGCCCTGCTGGAGAAGGATGGCTTGAACTGGCGCCAGAAGCTCCCACCAATCCCCACAGTCCCCATTTCTGCCCAGATGAGGTGGAGCATTCCTTCTGCCGGGGCCCCTGGGGCAAACGCTCCTCCTGCAACTGCACTGCGGGGAGAACCAGGTGAGAGCATTGCCCTTGGGCCAGGCACGGAGCGCTGCAGCTCAGAAGGGTGATGAACAAGACAGCTGCCACACCTGCTTGGCGTGTCTGCAGCTGGGGCTGAAGCCTGGAGAAACCTGGGCCTGGTTCTGCCACAGCCTTTTGGCTCATTCTGGATCCTTTGATGTCCCTGTGTCTCACCTCTGGTATGGGGATATTTGCTTTCTGAGAGGCTGCGCTGATCTTGTCAGTTTTATAGCGTTCTGTATTCTTTCACACTGTTTCCAGACCAGACTGGTGCTGGCACAGAGAGAGCTCAAACTCTGAAGGAAGAAGGAAATGAACTTGTAAAGAAAGGAAACCATAAAAAAGCAGTTGAGAAGTACAGTGAGAGTTTAAAGCTCAGCCAGGAATGTGCGACTTACACCAACAGGTACTACTCAGCTCATTGCCCAAGTACTTCTCGGCCCCTTAGAAAACCCAACGTGGTACTTCTGACAGAGCTGTCTAATGTTTGCTCCCAAACAAATGAATAAAACAAAAACACCTACAGGTGTTCACCCCAAGTGCAGTCTTCCCTGTAGTTTGTATAACTTTCTTTGATCAGGTCCTGCAAAAACCCTTGGAGACACTCAGCTTAGGGCTGCTAAGAGATTTCTCCCTTTAATGCTTGTCTGCCAGCACTCTTACTTTGAGTAGTGTCTGCTGCCCCATGAACCACAAATTGCAGATAGCTATACTTAAAGACTCAAAGTACTTCTAAGGCAATTGCAGCAAGCAGAGCATATTCTGGACTGGTATAGATAGGAACCTGCATCCTCGAAGTGCAAGTTCTTAGCTTTACAGCAGGTTGCTCTAAAAATCCTTTCTCCCCCCTCCGACTGAAAAACTTATTTCCTTTTTTCCCTCCTTTTAACTGAAACAAACTTGAGCTCGAAAAGTAAGTTGACATAATATATGAGGATAAAGACTGTTTTAGAAGTCCAGCTTTGTGCTGCACTGGGGTTGGCTGAGATCCGCTATGGATGTTGCAGCAGTAGATGCTGCTTTTAGCCAAAGGTCTCTAACCAAGTATCTGTATTGCAGAGCTCTCTGTTACCTGACACTGAAGCAATACAAGGAAGCAGTACAGGACTGCACAGAAGCTCTGAGGTTAGATCCTAAAAACGTTAAGGCACTCTACAGACGTGCTCAAGCACTTAAAGAGCTGAAGGTAAGTAAGTCAGGAGTTTTGAACATTTTTAGGCTAGGACTAGAAGCCTGTTCATGCATGATCAGAGCAAGAGATGCTGTTTAGAACTCATTTCTGTGCTTGACAACATCTGCCATCAGATAACTGAGACCTGTGTGGCTGGGGGGGGCGTGGTTTCTTTCACATCACTATTTGCTGGTTGGATCTCATGAGTTTCTCAGGACCAGGCACTGTTTCTGAAGTGTTGGAAGCAGCTACCTGTTGTGTTGAGGTTTATCTTTTCATGTCTGGTGAGAGATATCTAGACAGTACTGGAAGATTTACTGCATTGGTGTTGGACTTGGAACCCACTTGAGTGATGAAATTGTCTTTGCAGCCCTAGTTTTAAGTGTGTTTTAGAACAGCTACATTGATGCCAGTGCTTAAGCAATTATAGAGAGGAAGTCAAGGGCTTAGCTGTGTTGCAGGGTAGTAATTCTGCAGCAAGAGCCTTTGACTGCATTTTCAATGTACTAACATTTAAAAAATACTCTCCTTCTAGGATTACAGATCAAGTATTACCGATATCAAGAGCTTGTTGAAAACTGAACCAAAGAACACAGCTGCACTGAGATTATTGCAAGAACTGAACAGAGCCTAGGGTAACCAAGCAACAAGGAAAGCTTTGTTTTCCACTGCAGAAGAAAGCTTTTTCCCTTCTGATGTTGTTACAGGGACCAATCTTAATGCAGGATCGGTATTGAAAACTATCTTCCACAGCTGCTGACATGTAACAGGTTCTGTGCCAGCACCATGAATGTTAAGACACACAATCTGTATCAAACTCTATTATCTGGCTCTAAGTTCATTCAAAGTTTTAATGCCCCTCCCTGAGAGGCATAGAGGTTAACTTCCTTGGTTGAAGTCAACTTGCCTGTGACTATTGGCCTCAGGGACTCTTTCCATGTTGGCTAAGATGCATGTGAAGTGGCTATTCTCTTTTTGAAGAGCTACAGAGGGCTTTTTGTCCTTATTCAGGTGACACTTTTGCTGTGTTTGTGCTGCTATTACTTAAATAAGGTTGCTGCAGGAACTGCTGCAGTTGCCCTAGCACCACATACCATTCTTGTAACAGGCACAGTTACTTGCACAGGGCCAAGCTTGTTCCCTCTCCCACTTGATGCCTGCTGGCCCTCAGCTGAGTTTCTGCTGCTTAGTGTGGCTGGGCAGATGTTTACAGTAGCAGCTTTATTTTTAATTATTCTGCACATTTAAGAAAACAGCAGCAAGTTAAGCCTACCTTGTTACACTGTGCACTACTTCTTTCACATTCTGGGTGCTTGGGAATTTTACAGTTGCTTTTTGTATTGTTTTTTGGTTTGTTTTTTAAAAACCACTTTAGCTCCTCTGTGCCTTTTGGAGCAGTTGCTAGGGGGTGTTACAGGGAGGAGGATATGCAGTAACCTCCCAGCTGAGGTCTGGCTTACTACTTCAATGCATGTTTATATTTTTTGATCGTCTTCTTATCTGGTATTGATGGCACTGGCTTAAAATGGTAGGTAAAGAGATACTTGGAGTTACTCTATGAACTGTTAAAACTAGTTCTCATTAAAGCCGTGTTTATTTTCACTTTAGAGCTGTGTTTTTTTACATGATGGATGGTATAGGGGAACTGGTACACTTTTTTTTTTTTAACCACTTCATACTGTCTTCCCTTTTTGTCAGAGGGCTTCAAGCCCTGCAGTACAGTGCCTTGCTCTGTCAGATAGTGACAATACATCAGGGTTTCTAAACATTGCTCAGCCTTGCACACTGTGCGTGGGTAGAGTGCTTTAACTAGTAAGTCAAGATGCTGGACAACGCTAGACCAGTACAGACCAGGTGACAGAAGCTAGCCCATAAGGCAGGGTTCAAATATCTTTGTTTCCCACCTTACTTGTCCCAGCAGTCAGTGTTTCCAGCAAGCACCCCACTGAACCAAATTTATAAAGCAGACAATCCCTCTAATGCCATTACAGACAAAGACTTCTTAACTTAGCCTGACATTAAGTAGCTTTTTCTAGGTCCCAGGGCTGTACTCTAGCAGCTGTAACGGGCCAGGGCTTGAACAACTCCTTGCAGAAGGGTACAGATTGCTCCCTTCACTCCACTCCCACTTGTAAACATGGCAGCTGCATTCACCCTGCAACCAGGACTCGTGTAAGCTCTTAGCAAGTAAGCATGATGGATTTCAGGGTAGGGAAGCACAGGCCAGCAGTATACAGATAAGCAGAGGAAGGTCATAAAATACAGGAGGAAGACTGGCTTCACTTAGTTAAAAGGATAGCTCTTAACAGCCCTGCTGTTACCTGGAGTGGCAGATACCTGTACTGTTCAATTCATTACACCACCTCTACAGCAGCATTCACCATCTCTTTACAGCAACAGCAATGTGTTTTTGTACCTTATCTTTAAGACTTTCCCCAGCATTACCACCAGGTAGACAAAGATCAAGCACAGCAACAAGACATGCTACTTCAAGCTCAGGGTCACTTCTGCTCCCATCTCCCCTTCTGTTGCAGCAACAGTGCTGCTGTCCACGCAGGGCGCTTCCCAGGCATGCAAAGGTAGTGCTGTTCACATGGGCAGCAGGAGCGTGTTTATCACAGAGGCACACCTTCATCCACCTTTTCAAAAGCCACAGTAACTGTTCCAGACCGGAGACTCCAGATTCACATTTGCATTGCTGCTCCTGCCTCAACTCCCTAAAGCCTCAGACTTCCCCAAGGAGTTCAGCCAAGGAGCTACTCTGAAAACTTCCAGTACCCTCCAGTACACATGGGGATCCAAGCTCAAACTTCATCTTTTCTGATAAACATTTTAAAGACCCTGGTCCTTGTGCGCATCCTTTCTTAGACTGTTCTGATGATGCTGTGTGTTCCTTGGCCCCACTCTGCATTCCCTGTAGCTTTACAGCTGTCTTCTTCAGCCAAGCCATCTAGCATTGTAGCTGGTGTCACAGGCGCATCTGAACTGCCCCATTACACCTGAAAAAAGGTTGCAGACCAGCTAGCCAACAGCAGGATGAAGTTTACCTGTACAGTTCCATTCCAGCTCCTTATATGCATTACACTCATGCAAATACACATTTTTCCTCTAGAGACAAAGAAAAAAAGTTTCCAGCCAGTTACACTTTGGGAGAAATAACAACTTATACGGGACCTTCATTTAAGCATCTCACTGATAAGAAGGTATCTAAATAGTGCACAGTTCAGGCTGAGACATCCACTATGAGGAAGAGAAATATTGAAGGTCAGAGGAAGAATTGGCAAAATAAAGGCAAAAAGGAATGATGAAAAGCTCCAGGGAAGAGTCCTAGCTGAGCAGAGCAGACACCATGCAGAAGCAAACGTGTAAGCAATTCTATTAAAATGCTGGCAGGAAAACAAGAGGTAGGAGTGATGACTCAGCAGCAAGCTGAAGTGAGAGTATGATACAGCACAGAAGGAAGATTGAAACAGCAACACCAGCACACAAGTTAAACAGAAAGAAGGTAGGTGGTGCTGATGGAGGTATGCTCCTCGCAGCTCAAGGAAGTAGTCAAGTAAGGTCAATACATCGCCAGTCTCAACTACCAAGGAGATGCTAGGGACCGAAATTCCTAACTAGGAAGAGCAGGGCATTAAGGCCAGGATGACGACAGCAACACGCTCTGGGAGAGGCCCAGAGAGCAGTACACAGTAATAACAGGTCCCAGTTACTCCTGCAAGCAGGGAGCATCCCCATGGGACATAATGTGGTTATGAATATTTTCAGGCCCATCAGTGAATCCTTGAAACCACTGGTCAGGAACACACATTGGAGAAGCAGCTTTTGATTTACAGCTACTCCACACTACTTCAACAGCTGGGTCTTGTGCACCACAGACACATACGCACATGGTGTGGCAACCAGCAGAAGACGCTCGGTGCCAGTGCTCCTGCAGGCATACAAGGTCCATTACAAAAGGAGAACCACAGGAAGACGGTGCCTTTTTAAAAGGAAGTTAAAACCAGCCAGCTAGAAAGGATAAAATCAAGGTAGATGGTATGAAATTTGCTTAAAGCCATCCTCCTAGAGAGTCAGGCTTCTGAAAGATCAGGAGAGCCTGTTGGTTGGCAATTTGTTTGTTTAAACTTGTATGTCCCTTCCTGTCAGCAGTTAGGACTGCCGTCCCACCAGCATCACAAGCTTCAAACACAAATTACAGCAGCCTGACCTAAGTCCATCCTTCCACCTGCGTGAAACAGAAAAAGTATTTGCTGTCTTTCTGCAAAGGGAACTAACCCGTACTTTGGGGGTGGAAGCATCAGTTCTTTATTAGTGTCAGCTACAGGAACAAATAAAACTACAGAACCCAATAAATTCACTAAAAAATGATGATTCATCAGCACTTGTCATTTCCTGGGCAAGATGCTTTCAGAAGCAAGAAAAGAATTAATGGGGGAATTTTTTTACATGTGCAGGAGGAAGAAATTCTGCAAGGTTTACAATACACACACAAAAAAAAAAAAATAGGATGGGGCATTGAAGAAAAGCCAGGGTCACTGTACAGGCATGATTCCAAAAGCATGGTGGGGTTGCTGCTGCTGTTCGTCAAAGGCAACGTTCTCAGAGCTCACTCCAGGTCCTGAAGTCTACAAGAAACAAAGAAACCGCATATGCAGTTTTCAACTGGTACAGGAAGAATTTCATCCAGACAAGGTGAAATTCACCTGAACTTGGGTTAACACACAGTTTCCTTGAGATCACAAGTCAAGAAAATACTGTCTTCAAAGGGGTATGTGAGAGTCTGAATTGCTTGTTAATGTGTCTGTCCCAGCCTCAGCAGCAGGGCCAGCTCTCCTGATCAAGCCCACACAGAACCACTAATGTTTTATAGGGTATCTACTGACAAGGTTCTGCAAAAACCACTGGGAAGTCCCAGGAAAGATTTTGCTTGTCCCCACTAGACCTACAGAAAAGCAAGGTCCTTTCCTATCTTCCTTTCTGGCTCAACAGTCGTTGCCCTTGTCAACATAGGGGGGAAAAACCCCCACACAGAACTATGTCTGCAGTATGATTAAGTCTGGAAAATGGAGGGTACAACTTAAGAAATGGAATATTACAATCAAAGATACTTCTGTTGCTCATCAAGCCTTTCTTGGTCTGGACAAGAAACCGATCTCCAGTTTCAGAGTCACAAACCAGAGACCCTGAGCACACCACACACACACACCCCCCAGTGCCTGCAACAGCCCCATGCACCTACCCAGAGTCACTGCAGAAATGCCGTGGTGCTGCTCTTGTGCGATGTCTCAGTAGCCTGGTGCGCTTGGAGAACAGCCACCGCTTCCTCGATCTTACAACACAGAGCACAAGGCAGGGAGAAGTTTAGTTGCTCCAGTGTAGGAGCGCACTGTACAAGAAGTGCAATATTCCAGGTCCCGATCTGGCCTCTGCACAGACCCACTTCCAAGAGGTAAAGGACTTAATAATAATTATAAAATCCAAGTCTGCTGCTTCTGCAGGAGACTGATCAGCCCAAAGACCCCTTCTGCCTCTTCCCTAGGGAAATGCTGGGGCATCTCTCCTTTTCTATAGGAGTCAGAACTTGCCAGAGAGAAATCCGACTTCTCCGTAGGTGAAGCCGCCTGACACCACCCAGCAGAGCCTAGGCTCCTTCAAAAAAATGTCAATGAAAGGGTAAAAGTGAATTCTGTCAACAAGGAGATGCAGTCAATTCACTGCAACTGTTTTGATGGGAGCCAAAGCTGAACATTCACCAGGATTAAGGAGGAAACTGAAGAAATGCTGCAGAGAGGCAGCGTTTATCTGGTTTCTATTCTCAGGAAAGAACATCTCCCTATCTCCTTCTGGAGAGCAACACCCACTCTGCTTTTCTCCTCTCACTTCCCAGCCACCTCCAAACCACCCTCAGAGCTTGGCCTATGCTTTTGGGGAGCTGCTCTGACCTTCTCCTTTTGCTGAAGGTGGGCAGGCATTCAGGCACTGGGTGCAGTGCCATCAACGCGGGGCCCTTTCTGCTCATTTTCCACTTGGAGGAAAAAACAAAAACAAAACCAAAAGGCAGCTACTTGCTCTTCCCAGAGCTATCAACATCCTTGGCCCATCTTCTGGGCCATGATCACCTTTCCTTCCAGCAGCAGGTAGTTAGCCCTTTGGGATGTGATTTTTTTGGGCACTGAGTGCCTCCTACCTTGGAGTGCAGGGAGTCGGGGGACTCCAGGAGCAGCAGCAGCTCAGAGTTATCTATCTCCAGCAGCATCCCAGTGATCTTGCCAGCCAGTGAGGGATGCACTGCATGGATCAGAGGGTAGAGGCGCTCACCTGCTCCAAACACCAGGGAGGACATCAGCGCTGTGCAAGACCTCCAGCATTTTCAAACCCAGTGCAAGCCCTCCTGCCCTCCCAGGTCTGTCCTTTCAACTGAAAAGGGATACAAGGGTGGTGATGGTGGTGGTGGTGGTGGGGGAGAAAAAAAAAAAAAAAAAAAAAAAAAAAAAAAAAAATCACTGCTCACAAGCAAACCTACTCCAGCATGTCACAGCAACAGTGTTTGCAGGCAGGGAAGCTGCCAGGTGAAACCAGACAGCAGCAGGCACCTGCTGTGGGAGCAGGGCAGTGGAATGGCAAGTGTTGCCCATGCCTGCCCACCAGCATGCACATGAAGGGGCCTGCTTCTGCAGGAGCAGTTTCCTCCTGAGGAGGGAAAAGCTGGTCCATGACCTGCTGTGCTTTTGCCAGGCCAAGCCAGAAAGTCAGGCAGAGCAGGGCAGCCTCCCCACAGCAGGGCGAGCAATCCCCTCCCATGCCATGGGCACTGGTCACTCCATCAGTGGGATGCCAGACAGCACCCAAAGCCAAAGGACTGTATGGCAGAGCTGACCCTAACCCCTACAGCCACCAAGCTGTTCATCAGTGCCTACGCATGACAATGCAGGATGGCTCACAGTTCAGGGGAATCGCACATGCCCTGGTGCAGCCTGGCCGGGCAGGATAGAGCCCTGCCTCTCCTGCAGAGCTTTGCCAGACACTGTCTCGCTGCTAGGCAGCTAACATAGACAGGGAGTGGTTTTGCTGCTTCTATACCCTTCCAACACAGCCTGAATTTATTTATTTATTTTTTTAAAATCAGCATAATATCAGAGCAGTGACACAAAGGCTTACAGCTTCTCCTAGCAGCTAAGTTTTCCTTGGTGCATGCAAGTCCACATGCCCTCACATGCATGCACAGCCCCACAGCTGGATCTTTTCCAGCAGAACAGCCGTGACACCCACCTATCATTTGCTTCTGCTCCTGAGGAGGGGCTGCTGCAAGCATGGATGCTGTCAGCGGCTCCTGCCCCTGGACATGCACAGCAGGTTCTCCAGCCTGGAGAAGAAACAGAGAAGAGCAGCAATCAAAGGCTGGGAGTGATGTGCGAGTTACCTGGCTTGCAGGAATGGTGCTGGTCCCCAAACGCAGTGGGGTATTTCCCCCTCCCGAGATGCTGATGCAGACTCCGGCATTGCCTGTTTGTATCCAAGCGCTGGCTTCCAGGAAAGCTGGAGCCAGGCATCACAGCTGCATGGCTACTGGATCCATAGCCCCAGTTACCCCAGCAGCCCCCAAGAAAGGTCCCCATAGCACCGGTCATGAACAGAGCCATGGGGCTGCCTGAAGTCAGCAGTCACATTAACCCAGAGCAGATCCAGGACTGATGCAACATTGCAGTCACTGTGCCAAAGCCAGGAGCCCATGGAGTGGTTACCTGCGGGGCCACCACAGGCGGCACATGCCCCATCGGCTGGGCATTCCTGACAGCTGAGGAGTACTTGTACTGCGGGGCACCCCGTGGCAGGGTGGGCGAGGAAGGTACCCGGGCGCTGACCGTCTGCGTCCCAATGTTGGCTGCAACAGGGATGGGAACATTTCTAAGGAGGAGCCCGTCAAATGCATGTCTGCACTGGGGAGACTGAAGCCACAAGAGCAGTGTGCTCAGCCAGAGGGTCCAAAAAATCCCCCCACGGTCTCAAAGCAGCCCCCAGGTCAAAGGCAGCTTCCCCAGGACAGGCAGGGCACTGCCATCCTGCCCGCTGGGCTGGGGTGGTCTGATTTTGTGCAGGGAGCAGAGGGCTGGCAGAGGCACCTAACACCTTGTTGCCTCTCCTCCAGAAACACCCATTTGCATCAGCAGCCAGAGGATGACGACAGCACAGAGGAGCGTGGGCTGCAAGAGCAAGTGCCCCGGCCTCCAGCTCATCCTGGCTCCCCTCATGCAGGATGGTGAGGGCAGAGAAACGAGGGGACAAGGACAAAGGAAGAGGGGACGAGCCAAAGACAGCCCTCCTGGTCCCCCTGCTCACTTCAGCAATAAGACACTAAACACCAAAGATGACCTTGGGCTAAATCACACAAAGCTGGGAGGGTTCTAGGTAGATGCTGCCCCACCACCAGATGGTCCTATGTTTTGAGGGACATCAGACCTTCACCCACTCACCAAATGGGCAGCTTCCACCCTGCACTACTTAAGCCTCTCCTCAAAGCCTGTCCACAGAGGAACCTCAGAAGGGGCTACACTGTGAGCCCCAGTGAGCATCCTCCCCTTCCTCACTCACATGAAAGGCAGGGGGGTGATGGGACAGACACAGGGTTGAAGCACTCTCGGGGTGAGGAGTGGTCTGGGCACCATGTACAGGACAGCAGCTGGGTCACCACCCTGCCAGCCCTGGGGGGGTGGGCACAGCCACATCACGCTGGCAAGGCGGAGGTGATGCCCTGGGACACAGGGACGGCCCCAGCACAGCCAGACACTGGGGATGCCAGCAAGGTCTGGTTCTCAGGCCACAGCTCCGAACGCCTCTAACATGAGTGTGTTTTACTAGAGGCTTGGCCTTGGCAGCAGTTCAGCCAGAACCTGTAATAACCTCTGCTTCTGCCCAGGAGGTCCTTTCCCAACCTCTATGTCGGTCTGAGCACTAAGCCTAGGGTGCTGTGGCTGCATCGTCAATCATCTTTAACAAATGTATTCAAGGAACAGCAGCCAACAAGACCAATCTGCATATCAGAGACCTGTCCCATTACCTGAAAGACCACAACCTTCCCCAAAAGTTACACGCTTATTTACTACAGACACCACGCCGGTCCCATCACATCCAAGGGCACCATCCAGACTCCTCCATGAGCAATCCCACAAACCGATCCATCTTCAGAGGCAGACCCAAGCTCGCAGCAAGCACCCTTGCCAAGGCACGGTCGCTACAGTGGTGTCCGAGCTAGGTCCTTCCCCCACTCACCCACTCTCTGGGCCTGGGGGGGCACGCGGGGCACCTGGGTGGAGGCCTGTCTCATGGTGCTGATGTTGGACAGCAGGCGCCGAGGCGGCATGGCAGCCCTCAGGATGGGGGTAGCTGCAGGATATGCTGTTGTAGAGATGGAGCATGATTAATAAAGCTTCTTGGTAGCAAAGAGGTGGAAGGAGATGTGGTGGGGGAGGGACTGCAGTGGGGGAAAGCTCAGGAGCACCTCACCTCTGGTGTCAACCCTAACATCTCACCCCCCAGTGCCCATCACCATGACCCCTGCACCAAACCACCGTGCAATTCTCCAGGCAACAGCCCCCCGTGGCTACATGCTATGTGCTGCCTTTAGAGACCCTTGGTCCTTAACCAAGCCCAGCTTGCGCCGAGAGCCCCCAGGGAGAGACAGGCTGACTCACGGGGAGGCCGGGAGGGCTGCGCACTCCAGCGAGTGGCATGACGGACTGGGATAACTGGGCTGGGGCTGTAGAAGGTAGCTCTGGTTTGTGGCTAGGAAAGGAGAACACATTATCCAAGGTGACTTGGGAGCTGAGCCAGATCTAACCCAGAGCATCTCAGTGGCTGCCAAAGACATGGCAAAAGCCATGTCAGACAAGCCAAAACCATGCTCTGCAGCATACCAGAGCACTTAAAGATTGACCTCCAGTCCTGCTGCGTGCGTGTCCTCCAGCAGCTCCATTTATCTCCTCCCCAGGAGCTTTTGCACCTCTGTAACCCTTCTCCCTTCCCTCGTTTCATCAGCAGACTTGTGCTCCATGCTCACACCCTCCCACCAAACTCCTCCTTGGTTCCCTCCTCTGAGGAGCAGTTGGTAGCTACCAAATCCCCAGCCCATCGCCTGGAGCGCTCACACCCCACCAGCGTTTTGGCAAGCCCTGCCGCTCACGCAGAAGCCCAGCACCAATCCCACTAATCCCACACCAGCGTGCGCCCGGGGCTGCACAACCTGAGATAGGCTCCTTGGCCCGACTGCTGCCCCCCTCCTCCAGCCCAGGGCAAATTCAGGTCCCCATGCAAGGCTGCCATTCAGGAGCAGGGACTCACCTGTGGGATGGGGGGTAGGAAGTACCCCGGGGGGGGCTGGAAGGAGCCCAGGAGAGGGCCAGGCAGGGCCCTCATGGTGGCTAATCTCTGCATGTACTGGTTGGTGAGGATTGCTTTCCGCTCCTCTTTCCTTTGAGCGAGCGCGACGTAGAGAGGCTTAGTGCTGACAATCCGCCCGTTCATTTCCGTCACGGCCTTGGTAGCCTCTTCTGGGGAGGAAAAACATACAAACCCAAACCCTTTGCTGTGGCCACCCTCTGTCATCACCTAAAATTGGATTAGAACAAGACAGCTAAGTCCACAGATCACTGCAGTACCCACGAAGCACGGCGCAGTGGTGGGGTACAGAGGACCTGCCAGCCGTGGGCACCCCCTTGATTGCAGCCCTCGTGTCCAGGGTGGGACGGATGGGGCTGTGCCCATAGGGCTCTATGGTAAGGCGTCTCTGGGGAAGGGGAGGATTTGTTCATGCAAAACCAATATGTTTGGGAAATGAAGACAGCAGAATCTGGGACAGCCCGAGACCTGCAGCCTGTGATCTTCCAGGGGGTCTGTGCGCCAGCCCCGCAGGACACAGGGGCCAGCAATGCTCCAGTGCTTAATGCTACAGGAGGCAGCAGGGGCTGGGAATCAGTGGGACACCGTACCCTGCCTGAGGGCCAGGCAGCATCTGTCCCTGGCAGCTGGCAGTTTACAGGTGTCTGGCCTTAAAGCCAGACCATCTCTCTGCACCCATATGTACAGCCTTCAAGAGAAGCTTGACACCAGTCTTGGTGGCAAGACTAACACTTTTTTGGTTTTCCAAAAGGGAAAATGCCAGCCTGTCACCCCCTTTCCCCACAGCAAGGTGTCTTATGGGTCATTTCCATTTGTATCAGTCTCACATTGGTCCCAAACCACAGAGCAGCTGTGTAATATTCAGAATGATGTGGCTTTTAAGGTCCCATACCCTGCACCTCAGTGGGGCTGGGGTAACTCGGCAAAGCTACAAGATATTTGTTGAATCAATAAGCTCCTCAGGACAGCATGGGGTACAAATGGCATGTCCTTTACACTTGGCTTGAGATACAAGCCATCAGCAGGGAACCATAACTCAACAGGATGATAATCCTGATCTATCTCCAAGGCCTGAGTGCACCGGCCGGCTGACCCCAGGAGTCCCAGCTAAAGTCCCAGTCCCTCACCTTGGCGCTGGTGATGGTGCCGTAAGGAGAGAACTCCTTCCTCAGCCTCTCGTCGTCTATCCCATCATCCAGGTTCTTCACATATAGGTTGACCCCCTGCAAACAGGCAAAAAAGCAGCTTGGGCTCCCAAAGTTTACAGCAGCTTTTCAAGCTGGATGCATGTTTCACCAGCAGCTCAGCTGGAAGGTGGGACATCCCACAAACACATCCTCTCCAAAGCTGCTGCAGGACCGGTGATGTGGAGAAGAGCCAGGACCACATGTGTGCTCCACTCATAGGCGAGACACCCCGAGTGAAGAGGGCAGATCATCGCTATGAAGCTGCTCCAAGATGTCAGGAAGTTACCCCGTTTCTAGACTAATATTTTAATTTCTGGAAAAGAACAGACCCATTTGTTCACCTGCCAACATCATCCTGGGTTTAGATCTCTCTCCTCTTTCCTGACACTGCTTCCCAGGACATTACCAGGCAGCGAATGGATGCCTGTGCAGGTCTTAATTGCAGAAAGGACCCAGCACACTGATCTGCTCTGGGGACCCCTGTGCTGTTCCCAAGGCAAGGATGTCCCTGGATGCCTTGGCCATATCCCTGGTGCAGACCTGCAGGACAGAGCATCGCGCTCTTCCCTTACCTGGTACCTGCTCACTCGCTCCTGCTTGATCTGCTCAAATTTCCGCTTCAGCTCGCTCTGGCGCTCTAGCCGCTTCTGGGCTCGGCCCACATACACTATCCGCCCATTGATCTCCTTCCCGTTCATGTCGGCCACCGCCTGCCAGCAGAGGGAAAGGCTCTGAGCACAGCCAGAAGCGAACGGCTACGGCTCTACTCTTCACCCACCACCCCAGTCCAGCCCCACCACGAGCAAAGACCTCCCTGGGCAAGGGCAGGGAAGCAGCTCTGCTCCCCTTTGCCAGGTCCTGCCCATCCAGGCACCCCTGTCAGTGCCAGCACCGAGGCAAGCACAAAGCTGGTGAGGTTGCCCCCCAAGGAAAGGTGGGAACATCAACAGGGGACAAGCTTGGGGCCAAGACAGCAGACAGGTAGCAAGGAGCCTCTTGCCTTCTGGGCTTCTTCATGCTTCTCGAAGTTGACAAATCCAAAGCCCTTTGAGCGGCCAGTGTTGTCCATCATGACTTTGACACTTAGCGTCTTTCCTGCAATAGGAAAGGGAAGTATCTGTCTGAAGAAGGGTGCCCACTGAGGGGGTGCTGCTGACACGCAGCACCATGCTCGGGAGCCACCATGACATGCCAGTCCAGCGAGGAGACTGGACGGCCATAGCAGGACGAAGGACCCAAGCAGGAGGACAGGCAGCAGGGATCCCGCTGTAAGGCAGGAACAGGATGCTGCGCATGTCAGTGAGGGCAATCCCTCCCACCCTGGATGCTACTTTCATTGCTCTTGGCTTTTCAGTTTCTTTAGCCAGTGCACTGAGTTGCTTTAGCCAGACGTTCTCATCTCCCTTATACACGAACACGTATATTGGGTTCGTATGAAGGGTATTCACAAATTACCTGAGAACAGTGGCCAAGCATGGACAGTATGGTCCATGGCATGGGTTGGCACAACACTAAACCCTGTCACAAGAGGCATCCTCTAGTAACGGGCTAAACTGAAAAGCCTTTTTTGCTTTAAATTCAGACTCGGCCTCTCTTATTCCCAGGGCTCCTATAACCAGACAGCACACTGGTTTCAAGACAATTTAAAAAAACAAAACAAAACAACCCCACTTTTGTTACTCAAGAAAGTAAAAAAACCTTATTTTTTCCAGGAGAGCACCTAATACAACTATCCTCCATCATAGCAGCAAAATTGTCAGGACATTACATGCACTTAAGCACTTAAGTGGTCCTTTGGCGAGGTGGTGTTTAAGCAAGTGAGGTCCTGTCAAGAGAAGGGGCTTGGTATTTCAGGCAAGCACTCTCCCCAGCTGTCTTTGCAGTTGCCACAACTCCAGTTTATCAGACATGGGGATACTCTGCTTCAACAACTGTACTCACCAAACTTGGAGAATATTTCCCGCAGTCTGTCATCATCCATGTCATCCCCAAAGTTTTTGATATACACGTTGGTGAACTCCATTGCCCTAGCCCCAAACTCTGCCTCACGCTCTTTGCGGGATTTGAAATGGCCAACAAATCTGCAGGAAGCAAGGAAAGGAACATGAAACCCTCTGTGTCAGGCACAGGCACATCTGTCTCGGTATGGGCCAAGAGAGACCCCATCACTTCATCACTTCACTTTATGCTTTGCTCACCCATAAACCCACCCTGTGTTTCACATCCAACAACTTCAGCATGTGCCACTCTGGTGTTCCCCTACCCAGATCCCACTTGGCACTACTGAAACAGGGAGAATGGTAACACAGGGCACAGCCCCATGCTAGGGATGTCACCCCAGGAGACCCCCAAAAACCCCAAAGGATGCCACCAAGTGCCAGCTCTCTTCCTCCAAGGTATCCCCAAGCCTCTTCGGCAGCTGCTTGCCTCTGCAGAGACAGGGATGTAGAGAATAAGGTGATGCAATATAAGCAGAAGCCAAAGAACAACAAAACCTCTTCCTGCCCAGATTATCTGATGCTGACAGCTGAGATCGAGGACCAGCCCTGCTTTGTGGGCATGCGTTACACCACCTCAGCAATAAAACACAGCCCAGGCTTGGACTCCTTCCCTACCATCAGGAACGGCTCCAAACTGCTATCACACTTCCACCAGCATCAACCGCAAGTGACTCACTGCCCCAGCAAGCAGCAGAGCCACCATGCCCAGCAGGGATGGGACAGGAGGAGGGGAGAAAACGGAGAGCAGCAGGAGGTTGCAGCCTGAGCAGAGCAGGCATTTGCTCCTGAGCATGCACCAAGGCAAGCGGGGAGCAAAGCCAAATGCAGAGCCAAGGAGATACTCTCCTGTCTGGCACTTACACCTTCCGGTCGTTGAGCAACATCCCATTCATGGTCTCAATGGCCCGAGTCGCTGCCTCGTGAGTCTCAAAGTGAACAAAGCCATAGCCACGGGATCCGTTTTCGTCACAAACCACCTACAAACGCAGAGGAAGGAGGAGGAAAAAAAAAAAAAAAAAAAAAAAGAGACAGACACTGGTTTTCTTCACACGTGCACACAAGTAAGTTGCAGGAAAACCCACCCTCATTTTTCAGGGGCATTTACCCTCCCTGGCATCCTGCTCCCACTGTGGTTGAGCTGTGTTGGGGTGTTGGCAGTGGGTCAGGGAGCTCAGTGAGCCCAGGGCCAGATCCCCGGTGCTTTATATGATGCCCAGGAGCCTGTAGCTCACCAAGACCCAAGTGCCATTGATGCACTGAGCTCAGACAGGACAATGCACAACGTCTCTGTGCAAGGCCTGGAAAGAAGGAGGGCAGGGGAGAAGCCCCCATTCCTGGGGGAAATCTTCCATTCCCAGGGGAAACATAGCAGGGCCTTTTGGCTTCAAAGCAGATGGGAATTTAGAGGAAGCTTTATGGGAAGCGAAATGAGAAAGTGAATTTCAGCTGGCTGGAGCATGCTGCCAAGAATGCAGGGCAGCTCTGCAGCAAGCCCTCTCCTGCAGGGCCCATGGGCACGTGTACCTTGCACGACAGGATGTTTCCGAAGGCAGAGAACGTGTCGTACAGGGCTTTGTTATCAATGGAGTCATCCAGGTTCTTGATGAAGATGTTTCCAACCCCCGACTTCCTGAGCCCAGGATCCCGCTGGGACCACATGATACGGATGGGACGGCCTTTGATCACTTCAAAGTTCATGGTGTCCAGGGCTCGCTCAGCTGGCAAAGAAGCGAGTACAGGGGGAAGAGAGGAGGGTAACAGAAACAGATCCCCTTCATGTCCTACAGCAGCTGAGACGGGCACAGGTATCGGGGAATACTGTTGGACAGGGGCTCGTTAACCTAAATGAGACAGGCAGCTTTGCCTCCCAGGGCAGCAGGGCCAGGCAGGGGCTGCTCTCCTTCCCCACCCCTGCCCCCTCCAAAGCATGTCTGACTCCCACGGGATCATCCATTTCACTGCAAGCTCCAGTTTGGCAGATGCCCAACTCATTTACCCGGTAAGGATTTTGGTCTCCAGGGTAACTAACCCAGCACCTTCCCATCACCACTGCCTCGCTCCAGCACCTTTCAGTTACAGCACTGTATCACTGCGACGCCTGCCAGGAGAGGGGCTTCGCTTCACACCATGAGCGAGCAGGCAGCTGGCTGCCCTGGGGAAGGGCAGAAGGGGTTTTGGTGCCCTTCTCCATCTGCTCATGGAGGGAGGTGACTCTTGCAAGGCACCTTCCTCCCCCCACAAGCCCACAGCCCAGCTGCCACATCCTCTCCCAGTCCCTAAGAAGAGATGGGAGTGGGATGGGTCACCATCTGAGAGCACACTGGGATTAGTTACAACCAAAACTCAACATTAGCAGAATATTGCCCAAACCCCAACAGCTGATGCATCCACTCACACAACTGCTCCCCCCTTTTCCACTGCCTGCCCTTCCCTCTCTTGCATGCCCCAAGCCCCTGTTGCGAGGCAGCTCCTCGGGGCTGCATTACAGGGAGCATACCATCCACAGGCTGCTGGAAGTTTATGTAGGCATAGCCCAGCGATCGGCGCGTGGCAACATCCCGACAGACTCGGATGGACATGATGGGCCCAGCAGGCGAGAACTTCTCGTAGAGCATGGCTTCGGTCACATCCGGGTGGAGGTCTCCCACGTAGAGAGAGGCTAATGGATAGCCAGGGCCACTAGCGTTCATGGTCACCCACAAAGCTCAGCTGTAGAGGAAGACAGACCCGAGGCTTCAGAGCATAGGTTTTGGATCGCATGCAGCAGCCACAGACCCACGCTGGGGCTGGCCCCACCACAGCACTGTGAGCCCTGCCCTTCCCACCAACAGTGGTAGGACCAGGAATGCCCTAAGGATGCTGCAGTTCCCAAATTTTTCAGGGACATTTCAATGTTGCTGCAAGAGCCGAACTGGGGCGACCTGCACGCCACAGCCCTCCCACACGTGGGGAGTGGCCAGAAGGACACAGGCCGATTTGCTCCTTTCGACACTCAAAACCCAAGAGAAATAAAATGGGAGTTTAATTCCTCAGAAGGTAAATAGCCCTTCTCGAGTCTTCCATTTTAATTCCTCCTTAACGGCTCCCTCCAGCCGGCTGCTCAGCCAGAGCAAATGCAAAGAGCACAGGTTTGCCATGACGCATGGTGCTGCCCTGCCAGGGCAGCAGCAGCTTCCCGCGAGCAGCCCTGCAGCCCACACTCCGTGACTCTCTCCATCTCAAAGAAGGCAAACACAGGTTTTTAGCCAGCCCTTCTGAATTTCTCAGCTTGCTGACAAGGCCCCCAAAGCAGGAAAACTGACACTCAGTCTTTCACTGTTTTTAGGTGGGTATAAAGTTGGGTGTGAAGATGACAGTCACTGCTTGAGACCCCCAGCGCACAGGAAAAGAAAAATGCAGCTCCTGCCCTGAAAGCTTATAAGCCCATCTTTGGGGCTCTTACCTTAAAGCTCAAAAGACCCGAGACACTTATTAAGATACCCTATGAATGCCCAGAATAAACGCAGACGCGTAGGAGAGGTGCATTAAGCAATCCCTCAGCCAAAGGCAAGTCACCACCGCGGGCAGAACATGGAAGAGCCGTGCAGAGACAGCCCTGCTCCTCACGCAGCCAAGACGCGCCTCCCGCGGCCCTCACAGCAAGGCTGGCAGCAAAATAAAGACGAGCTGAGAGAGCAAACACAGCAGTCCTCTGCAGCCGGCGGGGCAAGGAGCGAGGGAAGGCGGTTAAGAAAGGAAAGGAGGAGGGCAGAGCGGTGAGGGTCAGGCAGAGATCCGGCCTGGGCCGGGCAGCAGCGATGCGGTACAGCCCCCCCCGCCGCCGGCCGCCGAGGAGAGCCGGCAGAGCCCCTGCGCCCGGCAACGGCAAGCGGACGGAGACGCGCAGCCGGCGGCAAGCAGCGGGCTGCTTGCTTGCTTGCTTGCTCGCCCGGCCCCGCTCCGCCGGCGGGGACCACCGGCCACCCCTGCCCCGGCAGAAACCCTCCTCGCCGGCCCGTAACCGGGCGGCGAGCCCCGGACCCCGCACTCACGCCGAGCGCTCCGCCGGGCTCGGCTCACGGCTCCGCTCCGGCGGCGGCACCCACCACCGCCCGCCTCTTCCCGCGGCGGCG
>VYZV01021302.1:77522-114369 GCA_013401275.1 Pandion haliaetus | reverse complement strand
AACATCTTGCAAAAGAGTTTGTCGCCCTGTTTTCAGATGAGTTTTTTTCTGTGTGTGGAGATGGGATTGTGGTGTCCTCCCTGCAGGACCAAGCGGGGTGCTCTCGCTGGACGTTGGCGTCTGCATTCAGGTGTCTTCTTGTTCAGTCAAGCAATAGTAGTTGTAGGTCAGCTTCAGGAAGCTTTAAGGGTGTCTGAGTTTTGTTTGTCATTTATAAAGTCTGAAAACCTTTCCCTTGGCACATGGGACATCGAGCCGCCCAGTTGCCATCTCAGGTGTCAAAGCAGACAAGGTCACTCATCGGCTCTGGCAGATGTTAGCTTAATTACATACACCAATGTTTTCAAGAGCAATGCATGGCCTGAAGTATGGGTTTGAGTTTTGTAGTTGATGTTTTTTGCTGACTGTCCTGTAAAGTAATGACCTGAATTAGGGGGAATCAACATTTGGTCTTTGCTCGTCAGTTATGTATGCTACGTAGACAGCTTCAGCAACCATTTCTTATGTAACTTTTTAATGTGCATTTGATTTCTTCCTTCAATTCTGCAGTTTTTTGGTCTTAAAATCATTTTCCTCAGAATGAAATGAGACCTCAGTTGATGACCTTGCGACTTTGGTCTTCGGTAATACAGGTTTTCTGGTACACAGGAGGTGGACGATGCCGAGTAGTGTGGTCCATTCCAACCTGGGTATGCAATGAACCAGGCATTCCTCAAAATCAAGTGCTGATTAGATTGATAAAATACATATCTGCAAAGGAGCAGATTAGAATTTCAGTAATTTACCAGGATGAGCTCAATTCTACGATGAGTCATTAATTTCTAAAATATAACTCACTGTCATAGAATATGATTATTCCTGAGACACAGGACTGGATCGTTATTTTTCTCTATACAGCGTTTAGAAACTGTTAAAGCATTTGACAGGTGAATAAAAGATTCAGCCCTTTCTCCAAAGAACATAAGCCTTGTCTGCATGGCAGAGTGACATTGTTTTAACTCGCCTGTCTTCTTAAATCGACGTACTTAGCTCACAGAACAGTTGCATCTCTCAAGTTAAACTGTGCTTAAGACCAGTTTACTTTGTAAATCTACATATGTAGGTTAAATCAATAAGGTAAAGTAAGGCATGCTTGAACTGCAGTAAATGTCCCTGGAGCATCTTGCTGTAGTAGCCCAACAGCCATTTGACTTTCAGGCTGGTTTGCAGTTTCCTCTTGCGTACAACACCATGGAGTAAGTTTATAAAAGGTCCTATGAGCTTCGGGAGAAATCACTGTTTTCCACTGGTGCTATCGTGGCCTGAATTTCATTTCCAAATCACAGAGATGACTTCTGAAGATGGCCTCCGTCTGGAGGGCAGAGATAAGGCCATCCCTTGTGTCCGCATAGGCTGTGTGCTAGGCAGGGGCTACCCGGATCCCTGCAGGAGCCCGTGGGCAGTCCTGAGCGGTGCAGCCTGGCACTGGGACGATCCAAGCCACCGCCGTGGGATTTGCCTGTGATGGGTTGGAGAGCTTTCCTGGACTTGTCTCCTGCCAGCTGGAGAGAGACCATCCGACCAATGGACCCAGGCAGGTTTGGAAGAGAAGGTCTGTTGTGACCCTTGGTGAGGCTCATAATGACGATGGTGATTAGGAGAGATACTGAAACGATGAAGGCTGTCAAACAGAACCACGCTTCGCTACTGCTGCGCGTTTCAGTGATGGAGGGTGCTGTATCTGAGCAGCTCCAGCACTGGTGAGCCCAATGGTTAGATGACTTCCAGATGACATCTCTCCATAATGTCCTACGGGATGCTGCCTATGCAGATTAAGTCAGCGTCATGGGATACGTAGCTGATGTGGCTTTTCCTGAGTTGTCTTCTGATACGGCTTGAGAGGCTGATGGACTTGAAGTGTGTCCCCCATTCTCAGCTTCCCTGTTGGCAACAGCTCGTGGCATGTGGCTGTCACACATACATGTGCGCACCTGCCTTCCTGAAAGCTGCCTTGTCCTATCTAACGGTGTTGCTTTCATCCCAGGCGCCCCAAAATCCTGCCTTGGTTGGGTTTCTCCTTGCACAGTTGGAAGGAGGAGGTGGGTGGGCGACAAGCTTCACAAGGTTGAAATAACAGTAGAAGGAAACTTAAATGGATTTTTTTGTTATAAAACAAAGAGTAGGAAAGTTGGCTTCTCTCCTTAATTCTGCCATCACTTCATCTGACCGTGAAGAAGCCAGCAGACTTCTGCGAGTTTCGTTTCTTCATCTGGAGAGCAAGTGTAGCTGTGTATCTCTGTGTCACCAGGAAGCTTAATTGAATGTTTCTTAATGTACTAATTGAATCTCAAATTATGTTCCCACTTAGTGTTCCGTTAGAAAAGGAAAACAGGTTTTTTTTGGTGTGTCTGTTTGCAAGCAAATAATGATCATAATTGCATTCTTTAAACAACTGGGAGACTTTTTTTGTTTTGTTTTGTTTTTTCTTGGAGCCATCTGTCAACCTTTCAGGCAGGTTCACTGGATTATATTCATAATAAGCTGTTGTCCTCACTGCTCCACGAGCGTGGCCAGTGCAGCACGTGGAAGCAGAACATGATTCATCTCCTCAGCGTGCCAGTGCTCGTAGTGCTGCAGTCTCTGCTAGTGGGTACTGGTGCACAATAAGAGCTAATAAGATTGTCAGAAATCTGGTAGGTGACAGCTAACTAAATTAACAGGATCCCTTATGTGTGTGTGATGGAGTCATTGGCGTGGATTCATAAAAGTCTGAGCCTTTGAAATTCTCACTTTAAAAATTTTATGTCCTGCACTTCAGCAGATGTGCTGACCGGCTTATTGTCTCCATGGTAACAAGGTTTCGTTTTTAAAATAGCCTAAAGTCACAAAAGAGAAGTCAGATATTAATAGCATAAGCAGCGTAGGTACGAATAAAAAATAGGATTTGGCTATTCCTCATCCAAAATGTTTTGTATTTGGGAGTTGTCTGTCTCTTTGTACATACTGTGGGTGTTTGTTTAAATGTATTTCTCTAGCGTGACCTATAAAATTAATTCTCTTTATTCATGCAATGTTATTACAATGAAATATTTACATGATTACAGTAACACTTAGAATACTAGCATAATACCAAATGCATAATATTTAATAGGTAACCATTAAAAACAAATCCTTACAAACGTGCACGGCATACAACAGTATAAATGCAAGGTGCTCCTACTGTCCCCCTTTCTGTAAGGGGGAGACTGGAGGCAGAAGTGCGATGTGAGTTGAGGAACCCTGTGTTAAATCCGGGGCTCGAGCGCCCTGGGCAGCTCCACTCCCACCTCCCATCGCCCATCACCTCCCGACAGTCTCACCGGTATGTTTTTACTGTACGGTAACAGAATGTGCAAAACTCCAGTTGTGTGGTTATAGTGCAACGCCACACGCTAGAGCCATTTTAGCAGATTTTGGGAGCTCAAGCCACGCACGGGCTCTGCCTGCGTTTGCTGTCATGCAGTTTCTATGGACACCAATGGATTGTGTCAAATGCAATCTCGAGGCGATTGTCTGTGCTGAATATGGAGGAAGCAGAGATGATTACATGGGACTCCAAACCTGTGTTTGCTAAAATATGTTCTGTTGCTTTGCAAAGAATATGGTAGAGACAGAAATAGCTTTTTCCTAAAATCCTTATGTCTTGGGGTGACCCACAGAGTTGGAAAAAATAGCTTCTTAACTCCTTTCTGTTGGTTTCAGGGTTATATGGGAAAGCCTGACGTGTATAATCTTCAAAATTCCGCTTTGAAAAATACCAAAGCGGAGCTCCAGCAAAATAAAATTTAGATGGGAACTTCTTCAGCCACTTGCCATGTTAAAAAGCTGTCCCGTTAAAGACAGGCTTTGGCTAACAAGTCAAATGTAATAAAAAGAATCAGAAGGTGATTTTGATAATCGATGTCAGATAATTTGACAGTTGAGAAAAGATGTAAAAAACGTGTTTAGAGAGTCTGAGTGACAACATCTCTTTTGTCTGTTGTATTAATTTTTTGGCTGCTTGCAACGAGGACTCCGGTGGTCCCTGGTGCTTTGGGGCAAAGTGGGATGGGTGATAGATAGGACTCACGCACCTTCCCCTGTCCCTTAAATCCGAATTGGCAGCTTTCTTAAAACATGGGGAGGAAGGATGGGCGGAGATCCCTTCCTGCCCCAATTCTCCGCCCCTGCAAGTCTTCCGTGATGTGTACGAATAAAGTGTATTTTTGCCACTAACCAACTTTGTTGAGAGCTTTCACAAATCGCACGGCGTGTAAAAGGGTGCTGTTCCTGTACGGCTGTCAGGAGTTTCTGTGTTGGCGTTCCCACGGGTAACTTCTTGTATGTGAGCGGCCCCACACCAATCTCTGCGGTTTCTGCTTTTTCCAAAGCGACTTGCATGTGTCTTTTGTGAGATCTGGGCCAGAGTGTGTTAAATGCTTTAAGGTACTAGAGTAAAAAGACATCTTAGTAGTTACACTCCAGTCACATTCCCTCTTAATAATAAACCCTCTTTGCGCTCTGTTTCCTTGACACTTTTTGCGATGAGCATCACAGTTTTTGGGAAAAACTTTTTTGTTCTAAATAAGAGATTTAATGTCCTTAAGTAAGAGTCACTTTTGAATACTGGATTCTGATGGCTTTGTGTTGCCTGGGTCTCGGTTATGACATCTTTTCTTGCACAGAATAAGCAATATTCTAGCTGTAATCTTCATTTGGTTTTACTCGTATTCTGTTTCTGCTATCATTTGTATTTTTATGATGGTCATTCTCTGGACTGATGGTTTCTGCGCTTAACTAGCGACTCTTTTTCCCAGCTTATACAATATATCGTTTTTCCATTTATACGTACGGACAGCAGGAACTGTCCCTATGTCTTAGTATTTCTTTAAGTTAATACGCTTCATGCATTCTGATATCCCTCGCAAAATTTGATACCCTGATTCAGATAATGTAGTAAAATACTACAGGTCAGAATTCTGAAAACGCTTGGTTTTTTGAAAGTCAAGATAATCCTTTTATTAAGATAATCTGGTAGCTTCTACCCAGTGATACTACATTAATTTTGCACATTTCACTTGTAGAAAGATTTCCAGTGGTTTATTCTCTGGGAGGAAGAAGAGGCAGCGCAGCGAGGCAGCAAGCTGCACGTGGGCAGCTCTGTAAACAAATTCCTGTTGGATCTGGAAGAAACATGTCCTGCTGAAGTGCTCCTCCTGCAGTGGTTATTTTGTGGGGGGAATTGGCTTTCAGCTGAAATTGTAGAGGTCTGTGTTTTCTGGCAAAATAGTGGATTCTCTTTGTGTAATGCTTACAAAAATTAGTTCTTCTTGTTATAAGCATGTCACGAAGAAAATGCGTCTGTGGGGTTTTATGTGTGGCCTACATCCTAACGGGTGTTTTAGGGACATTCCCAGTATTGCTGACTGTGCTTCGTGTGGCCCTTTGGTTTTGTTTCTTGCACTTCCCATGAAGAGCTGCTCTCATACCACTCATTGGGTGGGAATACGTCAGGTCTTGGGAACCAAAACCAAGCTTATACCTGAGTTACCGTTGGCAGGAGAGACTTGTAAGGGCACCCATCTGTATGCTGAAAGAGGAGGTGGCACTTCTGGTGTGGTTTTGGGAAGCCAGGCTGTTTCATGGTGGGACACAACAGGCGGGAGTCGCTTGCCTCAGCTCTGGTGTCTGGTCCCACGTTGGACATCCCAGGCTCTCCCGGCTGAGAGCATCCAAGGACAGCATGCTGTGGCAGGTAGGAGGTAGGATCTGGGCACCTGTGGAAGACCATCACCCTGCTGCAGCCCCGCAGGATTTGCTGGGTGATCTGAAACAACCTTAGACCCCTGAGTTTAAGCAGGAGAATCCCATCCACCATGGTTCGGAGGAAAACCTAAGTTAAGCTCCTCACTTGTGACTTCAGTAAGCCTTGATAACTACAGGGTTACACATCTCTTTCCAAAAAAGAAGGTAGATTACTTTATGATTTTCCAACCAAATTATATCTTTGATTTGGATTTTGCTTGCCCACATTCTTGTGGTGAGATATGTTCTTCACTTCCTACCTTATGGGTTCAGTGGTGCCTTGTCCTGTACAAGACCTTCTTGGTGACAACATCCACGTCATACGTAAATGTTCTACTCCAATTTCTGTGAAGTGTTTTGGGAACCTTTTATGGCAAAGGCACTTTGTACCTTGAAGTTCATGAGTGGAAGTTTTGTTTTAGGAATTAGTTGAAATAAAATTCTGCTGAAATTGGGCTGCAAGTTCTGCTAAAGCATGTGTGTGTGTTATGGCCATTTTTGTGATCATGCTTAGAAATGAAGGACGTAGCTATAAGTAATGCAAAGTGAAGTGATTATGCTTAGAAATGGAGATCCCTTTCCCCTGCCTCCCCCAGTTAATACGACAGGTCAGGTACTGCTGAGCCCCTCCAGTGGCAGATTCTCCATGACCAGCCAGCAGCACAGCAGTGGTCATAGACACTGAGCCACAAAAGGGATGGTTTCTTCTTAAATACAGAAGATGTGGAGGACTGAAAGGTAACCTAGTCCAAACTCAGTTCTTGCTATAGACTGGTTGGCCTGATCTGCTCCGCCTGGAGGGGCGTTTGTTCCTTGGGCGATCTCTTCTTAGCAGTTGAAACTGATTTTCCCATTAGGAGACATTTCATAAGCTGATGGTTGGGTTTTTTTTTTTTCCCTCTCTTTTACTCATCCTAGAGTGATAAAAATTACCTCGGCACTAGGGATTTCTTAGGGTCTAATGACCAGTTGGGGTTAATGTTCTGAGATATATTAAACATCAAGCCAGTCATTAATCTTCAAAGTGCCTGGTAGCAATTGTGGCTTAAATATTCTTCTCCTGTTCTGGCTTTGATCATCTTGGGCCATTAGGAGCATCTTCGTCTCCCTCTCCCCCCTCCCCGTATATTGGTGTCATGGGGAGAAAACATCCTTCCCGCAGGGCGATAACAGGAGCTGCTCCGACGCGCTGGCTGTCGATATATGAGATGTATGACCTGGGGGTGTTAGATGGAAGAGCTGGTGGTGGTGGTGCTGGGTGGCAGCAGTAATGAAGCTTATCTTCAAGTTTCTGCGGACTGTGATAGGAGGAGAGGGAATCCAGGACTGCTGAATGTAACCTGCTTCCTAAGAGAAAAAGGTCAGGTCGAAGACACAGAGAAATGAAGAATGAGATGGGGTTAAAAAGGCATCAGGAAGGTAAAAGAAGAGGAGATGGGAGAGCCAGGACCACAGTTAGAGCACAGTTTGGGTGGTGGGTAGAAAGGGTATTTGTGAAATGAAGGGAGGACTGAGCAGGTTTGGAAGTGAGGTTCTGGAGGTAGGGGAAAATGGGCATCGCCACATGCCAGAACAGACCTCTGCATGATGCTTTCCTACCTGCCACGTTCACCCTTTTTAAACTAATATTCCTCTTCTGCCATTGTTTCGCCTCCCATCGCTGAGTTGCTGTCCTTCCATGGCTTTCACTCGCAGTGCTCCTGTGCTGCCTCCTCCTTGTTTCTCTTCTCTGTCCTCTTCCAACTCTGCTGTTGGCATTCTCGTCCTCTTCCAAAAACTCCCCCTGGTCACTGGCCTTGACTTGTCTGTCTCCTTTCTCATCCCATGTGCCTCTCATTTCTCCACGCTGAATTTCAGCAGCTGCCTTGTTACCCAGTTTTGTTCAAGACAAAAAGAGGGGAAATGACAAATTTTTACTTAAGTAACAATTTAAATTTGGCTAAGGACAGTATGTGAGATTTTATTGTTTGCTTTTTTCCTAGGAATGTTGTTGTTCTCTTTTTCTCGCTTTCTGTATGTCACATCTTGTATTTCTCTCTTAAAACTGACAGTGGACTCAGCATGTTATGACACTTGCTCCCCAGCTAATGAGAGCTGCCCAGTATACAGGATGGCAGCCATCAAATTAGCCAAGTGATGTGAAGAGATATAGAGCTAAAAAAAAAAAGATCCCCCCCAAAAAACCCCAACAAAAAACAGGGGCAGAGGAAAAGGCGAGAGGAAGTAGAAAAGGGGGAAGAAAGGAGAGACTAAGAAAGCGGAGGCAGAATGTCTCTAGCTGGTTTGCAGAGCAAAGAGTATATAAACTAAAAATGTTAGTAGCGGCTTGCCAGAATGGGTGACTCTTGCATAACTGTCGTTTTCTATGACTTTATTCACCCGTGTTCATAGGTATTCTGGAAGGAAGGTTTTCTCTTTTCCTTTAGGGGGCCATCAGACATGTCCTAGCCACGCTAGCTGGTACTATCACACGTTCCTCTGTTATTGTCCCTTTCTTTTCTTTCTCTTTTCTTTCTTTTTTGGTCCCTTTTCGTTTTCTTTCTCCCTGTAGAGTTACAGAGAGGATTGGTAGACATGCTGGCAACAACGAGACAGCAGGAAGGCCAGAGTCGTCTGCTGCCTCTTTGCCACGTGATGGGCCTTCTTAAGGGCATTCTTACTGTCAAATCTCTGCTGTTCTCTTTTTTCTGAGGTATTCTTCCAGGCCTGGGATGTAGTTTGTAAGGCTTCTGCAAGGCACTGAGGTTCTTCCTGGCAGTCTTGACTTCAGCACATGTGGTTCTGTTTTCTCAGTGGTAATGACAAGTTTACTCAGGGACCAAACCTTCAGAAAGCAAAGTTTACTTGGTCCAAAAGCCTTACCAAAATCAACCCTCTCCAAACAATATGTGCCTTTGTTCCATGCCTGCCTTCTCAGGCACTCATCCAGATTCCCCACGAAGCTCTCTTGGGATGATGAAAATGCCTCACGCTCCTTTGGGATGTGTCCTTCTTGGCCATGGTTCCATGTTGGCGCATTGTGCCAGGTGTTGGTTTGAGCAGAAGTCTCCTTTCTTCTCGCATAAAGATGGTCATTTGGTTTTGCTTCAGGCTCTTTGCCTTGTCATGTGACTCTTGTTCCAGGTAAAATTAACGTAAGTAATTTTCTCTGGGAGTCACACCCCAGAGGATTAGGTGCTGCTGCTGTTCCAGCATTGAGGATTTGCATGAATTATTCCATATGGACTTCAACTCTTGAAGGGAGGATACCACTCAGCGAAGAGTAAGATCCTTGTTTACCACAGAAAGAGACGTTATGAAACAAAATGAAGATGGAATAACTCTTACAAAACTATTGCAATAACCCTAGAGTCCTGGCCTGTTCCAGCCATATACTGTCCTGGTGCAGTGCTAGCATGAAGAATCCAAGGGTGAGCTGCATGACTTGCAGTGGGCTGCATGGCAGAATGGTAAGATGCAGAAAGAGATGAAAGACAGACAACTGTTTCTCTTCGTATTACCCTTTTTTGCAATTCTTTTTTTTTTTTTTTTTTTTTTTTTTAAGCGAAAGCATGAATTACCAATCTTAATGTAGACCCCCCAGCCACCAACCGCAAGGAGAGGAGACTGAATAGAAAAGGCTGCTTTATTCTTAGCCATATTCAGTAGTCAGGAGGTAGACAGCATTTGCTTTCAAAGAGATGATTTTCAGAGCTGAAAAGCACACTTTAAAAAAAAATTTTTAAAAATGATGTAAGCATTGCTGAGCAGAGCACACCCATCTGTTTGACTGAATATCCAGGCCCTCCTTCTTATGATTTTTATAATGAACTTCCTTCTCATGGTAAATGTTGAAATAACTATTACGTAGGCCGATTTTTGTCTTCCAAAGAACAGTATGAAGAGTAGCATGCACGCGGTGTGTCCCTGCTGTGCAGTGTTCCTCCTTCATCCTCATCTGTTTCTCCTTCTGTTCATTTTAAACGCACTGTTCTCTTGTCAGATGTGGTGGTACATATGTATTACTGATGTCCCCCCCAGCGTATGTCTTGATGCACGCTTCACATTTCTTATTAGTACCTATCTATTGCCCAGCTTCTTGTTGAGCAACTGGAACATAGTTATTTTTCTCTTCTCCCCATCTTTGCTTAGAGGAAAGGCTGGTGGACTCAACAGAGGCCGTGCTGCTCGTATTGCAAGGCAACGGCTGTGCAGTTTGCACTCCGTTTGGTCAACTGGGAGATTGCTCATAATGGAGCTTTTATTCTGTGTATCGGATTCATGTGGGTTTTATTCTTGTTCAGAGCAAATATGTTTTATTTGTTCATTTAATGCACTTAAGGATTTTTCTGCTTTAGACCATTAACAAGTAACTGAGGAGCTTATATCCCTCCATGACAAATCTCCTGATATTTTAAACTTCTGCATAATCTTGTGCTTTGGATCCTCTCTGAGATTAGTGGTGGTGATTTAGAAAGACTTCTGTATGCTGTTGTTAACTGTGGTCATTGAAAAGGAAATAACTGAAAAGTTATCATACGGCCAACCTCTCACCAGAAAATGGTACCTTTTCCGGTCGTCTGGACCACGTGTATGTGTTAAACTTGCAAATCTTTCACCTGTAAACACTTCACCTTCCTTTCTGCAGATGACTCTGTTTTCTGTGATCATTAAATGAGAGGTTACCACTTACATGCAGGAAAAACAGAAGTGTGATGAATTACAAGCCGGTGTAATTTATGCAGAAGCAGTGTGGGGGAAATTGCAGCCCACTCTTGTTCCACATAAATTATGCATGTACCTCCTTGAAAATAGCTACAGAGGGTGTTCGGATTTTTTTGGCTAATGAATCATGCCCTAAATTTCTACAGTACATACATTGACTCAAATGTCTCCCTTTTGCCCCACCTTTATTTTTAGATCATCTGTAAACTTTTGCTGAACGTGCAGTTCCGGATGTTTCTTTATTTTCCTTACAACAGACCTGTTCTTTGAAGACCCTGTTTTGAAAAGGGGCTCCTAGATTTACTACTTCTCCCAGAGCCCTCCCATGTGAGAGTTTACATCTTATGCTTTGGAGATCTCGGAAGAGATCCCTTGGCTGTTGTATTAAGGATATATGTGAAGAAATGTGATGCAGTCATCGCCCTGCAAACCACAGCTATAGTTGTCTTTGGAGCCTTCAAGCCTAGGTCATGGGCAACGCAAAACCTTTGAACCTGAGCGCAGAAATAAAGAAGTTGCAAACAATTCGTGGAGAAAGCAAAGTATGATGCTGTCCACCATATCATGTTTGCTTGGCGTAATATATAAATATAATATTTATTTGGCCATAAGCTAGTGAAGCTTGGAGAGGGTTACAGGAACGCTGCATATAGCCTGAGCCACGAGTAATAACTGAGGAGCAGGAGGGCTGTGGTCTGAACGTCTCCTTCACCTCAGGAGCAGTTGCAAAGCCGAAGATCCCTCTATGAGATGGCAGCACTGAGAGCATCAACCAGCAAGAAGGAATTTTGGAAGGGCTTTGAGAAGATAAGTGCTTTGAGGAGGATTTGGAAGGTGAAGAATGGTTGTTTGGAACACAAGAAGATGGAACAGCTTTGGACCTAAAATCAGCTTGCTACAAGGATACAGAATGTTATGGAAAGAACAAGTCAGAGAGACGTGTGATTTTCATTATAATCAAGGTGTGGGTGGACCAGCGTAGGCAAGCCTGGGAGAAGGGGTGGCATGAGGCTTCGACTGGAGTGGAGGAGCAGAGATGTAAGGGAGCAAAGGCTTTAGTGGTGAGGAAGGTGGGGGCAGTCATGGAAGACCATTTTGATTTTGTCATGGATGTGGAAAAAGGAATTTCGAGATGCTAAAGAGAGATGCTTGGTATATTTTATTGTTATATGTTAGGGGCTTGCCTAGGCTATATATAGTTGATCTCATGTGTGCTTTCTTGACGATTTTTCTATGTTTTTTTCCCCTGTTTTATGTTCTTTTTTTAAGCACAATTACTTGTCTTCCTTTGATGTGTCTAAGCAAACAGTGATCGCGCATTTGGGGCCAAATCTCTCTTGCCTCTGCCTTGCTCTTGCTGAAATCAGTGAGTGTCTTCCATGTGCAAAGCAAGCAGGATTGCATGAGCTAATAACACAAGCAGATTTTTTTCCCTTGTCTGCCATTGTCAGTAAATTAAAGTTTGCTGCCCCTGCACATCTACATTTCGATAAATGAAAAAAACAAACATTTGTGGGAATGGCACTAAAACCAATTTGGTTCCCAACAGAAAAATGAAATATGATTGGCCTGTGGGACTGATATATGACATCAGTTGGCTGTTCATATTTCAAATGTGATGTGGTTAGAAAAAGTAGTTTTCATATAGTCTGGTCTTCTAAGTAGCACTAGGCTGATAAACTCTGTTGATGATCTGTGTGATAAAAACAGTGCTAGCTCTTGCAACTTGACTTTTAAGGGCTCCATGTGGATGGATAATGCACCAATTTACAAGGCTGTGAGAATAATTATCTTCTGGAGTTGTTCAGCACTGTCCTTCAGGTGGGGAACTCCTTGCCACAGGGTGCTGTAGATGCCAAAACCACCCCAAAACAGATCAAATCAAAAAGGGAGTGGACAAACCAGCAGGAGAGAAGTCTTTCTACAGGCTGTCAAGTACTTGGCTATAATTTCCAGCTCTGGGATGGAGCCAAATCCTGGGCGCTGAGAGCACACGGCGGTGTGCTTGCCCTCTTCCGACGCTCTCCCTGGAAGGGCACTGGTGGTCACCAGTACAGGCAGGGGACTGGGACAGGCAGATCTTTGGTCTGGCCTGAGGTGGCTTTTCTTCCCTGTGTAAGAAAGATGTTTCTTGATAAACTAATTAAACTGTATTTCATACCCCTCTTCTCAGGGCACATATTCAGAGCTTTTATTATTTCTGTCGTTCATTTCTGAATTCCTTTGAATTTTTAACATCCTTCTCCCAATGGGGATAATAGAAGATGGCATATCTGGGAATGACCTCAGCAATGCCCTAAGCAAGGTCATGCCATGTCTCCCCTGTGGCTACTTGATGCTGCCTTATTGCCTGGGGTTTTTTTTTTGTTGTTTTGGTTGTGTTCAGGCCCCCAAGGGCTGCATTTCCCTCTGTGGAGCTGCTTATTCAGCCTTTTACTCCCCAAATCCCCCCATTCAGTGTCGCTGTGCTTTAGCATTTGTCTCCAGTCTTACATAGGCAAATATTACTTCTTGAAGGCATGTAGACCTTTTGCCTGCTCATACAAAAACATATACTTGGGAACTGCATTCCCCCTGTGCTTGATACTTACGTTAAGCAATTTTATGGAAGTTTACACGTAATGGAACATGCTAATATTTTTGTCACGACCCGTGTTTAGTACAAAGAGAAGATGTGTGGCCATCATTAATGAAGAGGATGCTAAAGAAGTGAAGTTATGGGGAGGTCTGTTCTGACTTGAGGCATGTGTGCTTGGTGAAAGGCAAGGCAAAGGCTCGGAGTGTGAGGAGGAGTGGGCTCCATGGGTTGGGAAGAGGTGAATGTGCTCTGGACTTGCACCGTCCTGTGGCTGCAGCATCCCTCCTCGTGTTCTAGTAACTTCTAACAGTGACGGTACTGAGATCTATCGATTAACCATTTTCTTATCTTTTTAATATTAGACTCTATTGATTTTTGGATAGAGCAGCCCTTTTACCAGAATGTCAGGCAGATCTCAATCAAATATCAGTATATCTGAAAGAAAATGTTATCAACCTGTTTTCACATGTTGTTTGATGAAAGCCATTCCAAGTCTGTTTTATTTTCAGTGAAATGATGATGATTTACATTATCGTGCTAATTCTCTTCAATTCTTCAGTGACAGTGTTGCACCTCAGGATTCCCTTAGTATGTTTTGGAAATTATCCCTGATTGTATATTTACACAGTGCTACCTTTCTCCTAGTCCTTAGAAAGTTCCTCAGTATTTAAAGACTTACTTTAAAAGAAAAAAACCCCAGTTAACCTTTAACAATTCAGAGAGCCCTTTAGCCAATTTTACTAATAACTTTGGGTGAAAATTGTCTTTTCCAACTACCTAAAAAGTAATAGGTGTTGTTTCACTCCTTTCCTAGTTATTCGTAGGGGAAAAAAAGGCTATTACTGTGCGATGTGAATACATCATATCACTTACTTCTAGATGCAAGACAGTAGTTTTTATTAGTCATATCTTTTCTGTCTTAGGGCTCCATTGCATCCCAACGTCACCATTACCACTTTTACTACTATTAAAGCTACACATTAAGTTGTTTTTACAATGTGTTTAAATTTCTGTTCTCAATATACATTTAAATTGCTCTGAAACGTAACTTGGCTAGTTGGTACCTTTGCCCTTCCTTACAGCCCACAGTTCTGTGCAGATTCCCTCTACTTCTAGCCGTTGGTTTCATGATTTCTCATCTGCTTTGCTTCCAGTTGCTGCTCCCGCTCTCTGTCCTCCCCAGGCTGGGCTGGGTCTCCAGCCTAAGATGTGGTTCAGGCAGTTTCAGGCTTGAGCGTTCCCCACTCCTCGCTGTTCACGTGTTTTTATTCATGTCTTATTCTCACTTGATCCCGGGGTTGGAGGGAAGCTGCTGGGGTGCAGTGAGCATCTGCGCCTGCCTGGGGCCGTGCTGGGTTTGCACAGCAAGCAGGAGGAGGGCATGGCCACTCACGGGATGCCAGCCATCGCCATTTTGCTTCCACATCCAGTGTAGTCTTTGTCAAATATATAAGTGCTTAAGTTCAGGCCCTGGAAGTATGCTAGTCTAACTGCTAACGAGCAGTGAGAATGCATTGTTTTAATGTACAGCATTAATTCCATGGGTTTTTTGAAGTTCAGCTAAACATGGCTTTTAGAGGTGGATAACATTGCTGTACGCAGCAGTTTCAAGCCCTATTTTTTTTCTCATTCCATTCCATTATTAGAATACCTACTTGCTACAATATATTTTAATACAATCACAAAACAAAATGCACTGTACAGATGGTTACTGACTCTCCAGTATCCCCTTTCAGGACTGTGCCTGTTAATTAGTTCTGCTGTGTTCACCTGTGTGTTCCTGTTTTGTAGGAGGAAAAATCCTTTGTACCTAAAAAGCAACTTTCTAGGGTTGAATGAACCTGCATTACTCCTATGGAAACAAAATGCTGTGCAAAGAAAAAACCCTCAAAATTTCAAAACATTATTGGAAATTTGTGACCATCTGGAGGGAGAAGCTGTGTAGCAAGATGGCTGTGCCTTCACATGACAGTGGGAGCAAGGCACAGATGCTGCCGCTCTTTAAACAGTGGCTCTCAAGGGGTTTCGCTGCTCCCTCCTGGGTCTGCCGCCTCGACTCGCCAGGATGCTTCTGTGCCATGGGTAGCATCGGGAACCGCCGCTGTCGTGGGGGGCTGGCCCACCTCTGGAGTTGGGAGTGCAGCTGCGCACCCACTAGTGGCAACAGCTGCTTCACCCAGCTGTGATTCTGCATCTTCCAGGACCAAATGTCCCCAGCTTTGCCTTGGCACGCTTGTCTCGGCACTGGATTTGCCATTGGGGTTTCTTCATAGCTGCAGCATAATTACTGTTGTTATTTGACCCCAAATCCAGTGGCATCCAGCTGATCCAGCAGCTGGGCTTGGAAGACTGCAAGTCCAGCTTCCCTTTATGAGTCTTTGACATTTCTAATAGACTGTGTCACTCCTTATGCTCTTGGTTATTATCGTCTTCCATCAGGCGTCTACTGTACAGCACTTAATCAACCAACTTACCCGGGCGCTGGGTACATGCTCAGGCTGCGGTGGCCAGTGCCATGTGCTCTGTTACAAGGCGTGCAACTTACTGGACGGCCGTGCCGAAGTCCTTGCTGTTCTGCCCATCCTCCTTATGCGTTCTCCTCGCCGTGGCTGATCCGAGTCGAACCCGTCCGTGCCCTGTTGTGATTACAGGAGTCACCTCCTGGGGCGTAAGGAGTCCCTTAGGTCTTCTGTGCACGAAGGGGAGCGGACACAAATGACCTTGCTTTTCTGACAGGCAGACAGCAGTAATAATAATCTTCTGAAGTGTAAGGTTTTGACAGAAATAAATCCTGTGTCTTCCCTGTAATGGGGGCTAGGACCATTTGGGCTGTTGAGAAGCATAGGGTGAAGGCTGCGGGGGATGCTGCTGGCTCGTATCATGCAACCAGCTATTGCCCTGGTCGTGTTCTCATCCTCAGTTGCTTGTTGTTCGGATTTAACGCAGGAGCTGAGCGCAAACAGCTGGGCTGTTGTCTCAACCATCAAATTCTCATTTAGACTTCAGAAGGGTTTTTGTTGTTGCTGCTGCTTTTTATCTTGTGTGGCACCAGAAGTTGGAAGACTGGCTGAAGCTGGGTGCAGTCAACAGCAGATCAACTCAGGTCCCTGCAGCTGGCAGTTAGTTTGTATTGATGCTGTCTTGCATTTTTTGTAGTCCTTCCACCTTAATGCCATCAGTCGACGTATTTTGTAAGGATAGACAACATTGAATTTCATGGGATTGAAGTATCTGATCCTAGAAAAAATAGGAACAGTGTTTCAGGTAAGAATTTTAGACGTCTGAGCCATCTATTCACTTACATAGAAAGTCATATAATTATTACGGTTACTACCTTTTAGAAGCCTCTTTTCACAAAATTCTTCCTTAGTATTTCAGGCAAGATTAACCTGGCAAATCCTGGCTTGTCTGGTGAGCACAGTTTGGGATAGGCAAATGCGAATATGGTTACTAAGGGTAATTGTGTCAGTCACCACTGTACGGGATAGGTGGCTGGGCTTTTCTGCGCTCTTACGTTCTTGTGGCAGTGTTAAGGTGAAGATAAAGATCCTCTTGATATACTAAAAGGTGTTTCATCGCTTATCAAACACACAATTCCCATTCCTTTATAATCTCAGATAAAGTCGTATAAAACTACTTTACTAACAGACCGCATGCAGGAGTAGGTGCCGTGTGTCTTTATGTAGAGTTCTTTGACAGCATGAGCTGTGCTTCTAAGGTGGGCTGAAAAGCTGCAGTTCTGGTAAAAGCCACCGGGTGGGGTTGTTACTTTAAGGCTTGCTGCGATACTTTAATCCTTGAGCATCAAGTTTGGAGTCCTGAAGTCTTTATATCCTTTTAGTAATTTAAATGTGGTCTTTATATTTTTCAAAGTCTTCAGCAAAGAGCTTGGCTCAGGCACAAACATCACAATCCCAATATAATTAATTTCCAAAGAGTTGCTCCTGCTGATTTTTGGGGAATAATTTGCAGTGCTGGATGTCTGGTAAGATGCCTAGGTTATCTCAGGAGAGAGGAGTGAGTTGGAGCTACAAGGAGTGCTGCTTCCAGGAATTTCTGATTTTTGTAGCCCAGGTAAGAAAGATACAAGTTCTCACTCTTGCTTTGAATTTACATTCGTAGGTGTCGAGCTTGCAGGATGCACGAGACAAAGCGAACATTCAACAATTACAAAGCATCTGTTAACTTCTTAAATGAAATACTTCCTGTACCACTAAGCCACAAAAGGGGGATGTCGATCATAATTTCTGGGCAGGATTAATAGTGCTTTGTGGCTGTGTGAACTGAGCTGCAAAAAAAACCCCAAATAAATAAAAAAACTCCACCAACCTCCAAAACTGCTCCTTTATGGCTATGTGCATGTTTCCATGTGAGAAACACTTCGGCCTTTGCCAAGGCCTGCTCTGGCTCTGGCCATGCAGAGCTCCCCAGCTCTCATAACTCACAAATACTGACACCACAGCCGCCGCCTTTCTCTTCTGACTCACTTGCTACCCCTACAACTCTAATTGGGATGCTAATGACAAAGATTTTGCCTTTTTAGCACTTCTCAATAAGCGCATGGAAATGACTAATATGCGCAGTTAACTGCGTATGAGCAGGGTGGATTTTTACCTTCCATACGCAAAATTGTATGTAAGGGCTAGTCACATGTAACAACTTGATATATCGAGGATTAATGTTATGTAAGAAATAGTCAAGGTGTTTTTCATGAGACATCTTGGATCGACGATGGAAACTGTAAGAGACAGTAACATCATGCAACCAGTTGATGTTTGCCTAGGCTGGGCACTAGGCTAGACCTCTTCCCCTTGCCTGCCTTCATCCCGAGCCCAATTCCTCCTGTCTGCTGGTTAGGCTGTCGGATAGAAAGCCCGTGTTGGTACACGAATGGAAAAGTTTCTGTCCTCTTAAGCCACTCAGGTGGACTCTTCTACTCTTCGTTATTTGTCACATTAAGGCTTTTTCCTGGAAAGAGCATTTTCTTCATAGGTACCCGCTGTTCACAACAGGCCGTCACGTAAGTTGTGGTCTGTTTTCTGGGTGCCCAAGGAGGCTGATCCTAGTTAAACTCAAGCGGGTAAGGAGCCTGATTCTGACAACTGTCATGTATCTCCCAGACAGAGACAGGTTTGATTTTTTTTTTTGTTGTTGTTTTTTTCTTTTTCCCCCTTCTTTCATCTGCACTCTCTGTTGTCTTCCCGTACTTAGTGGGCAAACCCACAGATTAAAAACAAACAAACAAAAAACCTCCTCTGGTTGAATAAAGACATTTTAAAAGATGCAAAGACAAAAACAACGGCGCTGTGCGCTCTTTGAAATGCATCCTCTGAAGGGGAGATGTGTTAAAAAAACGTTTTCTGTGATGAACTAGCATTCTTTGGGCATGCAATAAAAAATCGCTTCTTCAACTCCACATTTAGGACTCCACTGACATGTTCCTGTGTACATCTCTTTCTTAGTCCCAAGCAAATTTAACACCCTTGTCTTCGTGCTGAAGGCTCCTCGCAGCCTGTCCCTGCTTTGTCTGTCATCTCTTGTTCATGGCCAGGAGTCCTGCTCCTAACGAGATGTCCAGCGCTCTGCTGACTTGCCCAGCTAATGTTAGCACCGTATTTTAGACAGGTGACATCTCTATTGGCAGCTGTCTGAAGCTCTCAACCTCCTAAAGCTTCACTTGCAAAAACATGCAATGTTTAAGCCACTGATGAATGGGAACTGGGGAATAATCTTTTGGTTTGTACTCCTCTGTATGCATGTCCAGGCGTTTGGCTTTTGTTTTTCTATTTACACCACAACTAACTATTGTTTAATGTTGATGGGTTTTACTCAAAAGTGCTTACTGATTTCTTTTTGCCACCTTACAGTGTCTGCACAGAGCGCATTGGTGCTGGGCTGACAGTTTCATAAAAATATTTGTCCTGAGAGTAAAGGACAGGAATTACAGCACACACTTTTATAGGAGGAAAATTAGATGCTATCAGACCACAAATATACACCTAATTTGCCATTAAACCTCTGCATTTGAGGCTCATAGAAACCAAGGGGCTGGAATGCAGCCCTTGTTGTGCCCGGTTTGTTTAGCTTACGGCAATGTGATATGCTGATGTGCTTAGATAGATACATAAATACCCAGTGGGCAACGTGGTAGGGAGCTATAATGTATGGTGGCACTGCTGAGATTTGGAGTTACGTAAATTAAAACCAGATTTTTAATTTTTTATATATATTTTTTTTTAGGCTATAAGCTCTTGACTTTTCTCCCAGATTAAATTGTAAAGAAATAATTGGTAAAGGCAGCCAGATTTGCTAATGCAAATGACCCTGTTTCTGCTGTTTTGGCAATACAAAATTGTGAGAAATCTGATGAAAACAGTACTTGAGAGGTGTACTTTTCCCAGTAGACTGCAGGCCCATCCCTTGATGTGCTGTACTGAAAGCTCTTTAATAGGGAAGAGGAGGTTATTCCCGCCACGCTGTGCTTGGTATTTCCGTGGGGAGGGGGTCACTGCCTTATTTTCACCCTGGAAGCCAAGGTAACAGCATGTTGCTGTGTCTGAATCACAACTTCCCACCTCCCCGCCCCGAGATTTTCCGTGTCTAGCTATCTACTCCTGACCAGGTGTTTTTGCTGTGGGGGTTTTTTGGTGGGGTTTTTTTTTTGTTTTTTATTTTTTTTTTTTATATCCGAGCTTGCTTGGCCATGGACAATGCACATGGCAATTAGCAGAGGAGGTCTCCTGAGGTCTTCTGCATGATGACTTTATAGATTTATAATTAAATACAAAAATCTATGTCCTTATTGTGCTGGGTTATATCATGGCCTTGAAGCCTCAGAGTAATGTGGTGGCTCAAATTCAGTAATCTATTGCTTTGGGCACCAGCTAGTCCCTTCAACAGAAGGTTATTCAACTGGGAATTCATGAGCCCTGTTGATAAGTGCTTTCCAGCTGTGTGTGTTTGTACGTTTTTAGGGCAGCCTGTAGCATTCCCAGCATCTCCTGGGAGCGTGGGGTAGGGCTATCTTCTCTCCGTCTCCTGGACTGGTAGAACTGGGCAGGCTGGGGGGGGATCTCAGAGCTGGCTTGTCCTTTGCTTTTGTCTTCTTGGAGCCCCAAACACAGTATGCTGATGTGCAAATCTCTCTGCTTTCTCCCCCGACGTCATAGAGCACAGGGAAAATCTTGAAGATTCTCTAAAGATGGAATTGTTTTGAGTCATGAAAACACTAATAAACACTCCTGCACGCTTGCAGTACTCGAGCTCAGTTGTTCTAAATAATTACAATTCCTTTAATTTGTCATATTTTGTCATGGCTTGCTCATTAAATCATGAGCTTCATGAAAGCCCCAGCTACAGAGCTGATCTGGTAGAAATAGTAATAGTATTTAGCTGTTTGCACAAAATTAGGCAGCAATTATGACGAAACAAATTCATTCTAGATTCTGCTGATTACCATGGTAACCCACATTCAAAATAGCAGTATAAGGCCACTTAGCATAAGAAAAACAGGGGTTTATCCCTTATTAACTGATGCATACTATAGATTTTGATAAAGAAATCCTTAAAATGGAGGCGCTTTCCTTTTTAATTGCAGTTGCGTTGTAACACTGTGAATCCTCCTAGGAAAAGGCAAAGAGCAATCTTGCTAGGATCATCTCTCTCGCAGAATAGCTAACCTTTTGCTTTGCATAACATGCTATATATTTTTGACTTTTCTGACTAACGGCAATTAGTAAGGGAGGACAAGTGGCTGTTACAGGCAGAATTCCCAGGTTAGCAAAGCAGCCTATTTTTAGGTGCATCTTGAAGGAACAGCTATTAAGTTCTATGCAGTGCTTCCTGTAGCTCCAGTTTATAGCTCTGGACTCGGAGAACCTTGAGCTGTACGATCGATGGGGCTAAAAGGATCTCATGGAGATGTAATCTGTGAGTTTTGGACAACTGCAAGAATTTAGGTATCGAGTATTGACTCTCAGAAATAAAGCTGACTTCAGTTGTTTTCAAAATGGCTGGTTTGGATTCACTTTATGCCTGTACTTATGGTGTATATTTGTTTTAAAGTGCAGCTTTTTTTGCAGCTGTGGGGTTTTTTTGAAGGCAGTTTTCCCCAATTGTGTTGGCCAGAAGCATTTGCATTAAAGCTGAGATGGGCTTTTATTTTTTAATATTTCCTATATTCTTCTTTCTTCAGAAATTGAAGTGTTAAGGAAAGCATTTGATGTCATAGCACTCATGGTAAAACTGAAAGACTTTCTCATCCTGTACATATTTTACTCATCATTGGTGTAAAAATATGAGCTTTCTGCTATGAGTCATTCCCCAGCGTAGCTGCAGAGGAATGTATCAGGGCATCCTGATAATGCCTTGCTGGCTTTTTCATTAAGAGCATGAGCCTAGCCCATACAGACCCGACAGAGAATGATGTTACCTACAGGAGAGCTGCTGGTGGGGGGGCAGCTCTGATGTTAAAGGCTGTGGCAGGGGCTTTGGGGATGCCACCGCACAAGGTGATGCAGCAACCCCTTCTCTTGCCCCATGGCGGGTCCCAAGTCCCCATGATGGAGAGGTAGGCAGGGAATGGGGAGAGGTTGGTAGCACTGAACCCGTAAATAAACAGGGTTTTCATGCTGCAAAGCAACTAGTCTCCCCTGGCAAAAACCCAGGTGTTACAGATGTGGCTCTTGAAAAGTGTGGAAGTGATAGAAGTGTTAGTGCTGGGGATGTCCCGTGAGCTAGAGGAGGCTGCATGGGGGAGGGCTGCGGGGAGCCGGGGTCAGTCGGAGCAGTAGACCTGAGCCCTGGGAGGAAAGGAGCCCAAATGGAGCAGAATTATCCAGTGCTTTAAAATAGATGCTGAAAAACTTAATTGTTCTAGCAGGAGGAGAATGGGAAGGATGTTGTTTCACTGATGGCTGCAGAAGATGAATTTAGTGGGTGCATACTTGCGTATTTTTATTTATCTGTTTATTTGTGATCAGTGAAGCGTAACAGGAATGCATTCTTTCTCTCATGTCTTCCAATTAGTTTACTTGCCGGTATGTTCATGAGCCGTACAGAGGGTGGGTTTATGCACAGTTCTGTTTGAGGCAGTGGATGCTCAGAAAATGCTCAGTGAGGTTGAAGTGCAGTTGTAAGGGTACAATCCGTGAAGCCTTTGAAAACTCACTTTTGCATCACATCTCTAAGACTTGTCGTAGAGTGGAATCTCAAGTTCAGGGTATGTTTTCAGTCTGCCTAAAACACTGATGTAGAAGCTGGCTTGTCTGTGCTTCCTAACTTAACTGAAACCACACGGTGCTCTTCTTATGAAGAGATTCTTGCAATACTTTGCTCCCTTGGATTTGCTTAATGAAGGATACAGGGCAAGCATAAAGCTGTTTTTCCCACGATACACTTAGTGTGATGCCACTTCCTCATTCTACAAGGTTATTTTAAGTTATTTGTATTGGTTTGTAATAGCAGAAGCAAGTTAATAGTTTAGTGTTCTCACAAAGACAACAGCGTTTCATTTTTTGGGTTACTGGATCAAATCCAGCCTAGGCTGGTAAGTGTGTTTGTCTTGCTTACATGTATATTCAGTGGCCTATCAGAAATGCTAAAAATCAGAGTCCAGGTCTCTAGAGCTGGTAACTACTGCACCTACCACTAATTGACACTTGTTTCAGGTGTTGGACTTCAAGTCTCAGCAGAGGCCAAAGGCAGCTCATTTGAAACAAGAAGACGGCACAGTACTCATGAAGTATACCTGTGCCACAAATGGCCATAATGTGCTTATTCCATTCATTAAATGTATTTAAGTGGCTTACAAGTGGGTTGCCTGTACTTTAAATTACCTGTGAAGATGATACTAGCATCTGACAATACTTTGAGGCTGTTTGCCACTTGTTTGTGGTTGGCAAAAAAAAAAAAAGCAAAAGCTTTTTCTAGAAGTAGCTTCTCAATTTCTTAAAACTGATGGTTTAGTCTGCATTATGGACATAGAATCATAGAATCATTTTAGGTTGGAAAAGACCTTTAAGAGTCCAACCATCAGCCATGCCCACTAAACCATGTCCTGCAGTGCCCTGTCTACACACTTTCTGGATACCTCCAGGGATGGTGACTCCACTCCTGGGCAGCCTGTTCGATGTCTGACAACCCTTTCAGTAAAGAGATTTTTCCTAATATCCAATCTAAAAAGATGCAATCTAGAAAGATGGAAAAAAAATTTGGGAGCTAATGTCTGTTAATGCTCAGAGGGGAGAGGAAAAATTGTCTGCAGGTAGAAGGAATATTCTCATCACCTTTACATCGCTGCTCATGTAAGATAAAGGCATTCAAATGTCTGGTTTATGATCTGCATAGAATTAAAGACATTCGGCATTTTAAGAAAATGTTCTCATTAATGTATCAGACCCATCAAGCTTCACCTATTGAGCTAGATATTCACAGTTCAGAGTGTAATTCAGCTCGCTGCTATTCCTTTGTCACCTATGCCCTTACTACCTACTTTCCCACTGCCAAGATTTTGGTGGGTTCTTCAAAAGATGAATAAAACCAAATTTGCTGCACGAAGAAGAATTCAGAGCTTTCAAATTCAGTGGGGAGAGCGGGCGCGCATGTGTGTGGGAAGGAATGAGTCCACTGACAAAAGAACCTATTAAATCTTTAATGCTTGCTTCCTGCTACTATGGAAAGTATTGGTGACATTTAATAAAAAGTATTTTTTTTCCATGACTAAGTCTGTAAGGCTGCTATACTGAACTTGGGTTAAATTCCTCAGCTATAAGGTGCTGCCCGTTAACACCTGCTTGAAGGACTGTTCCCTGTTCTGGAAGTGGTGGTGGTTGGCTGTATTGCTGTTGTAATGTATGCCTGCACAGAATTCTACTTCTAACATATTTTTAACGTTGCTGCTTCCTGTACATCTGCAAAGCAATTACATCTTATTACCTTCAACGAGTCATAGCAGTGCCTGCCCCGTCCAGTGAGAAGATGCATAAATGATACACCCTCAAACAGTGAAGCAAGACTGGTGTGCGTCTTCCCGGGACAGGGGTGTATCCAGGCAGCAACGAGAAGTGGAAGCAGTAGCAAGTTGTTTTGAGGAGTAGCTGTGGAGGGATTTATGAAGATCCAACGGTGTTGGAATACCAACACAGAAATACAAGGAGCGTCACACACAAAGGCAGCTGAAGGAGCAGGAAAATGCTGACTCAGCATTCTCTCGTCTTCATTTCTGGCTTTTGTGCTCAAAACCATGCAGTGCTTCAGCCTTTGTTTCAATCAATTCATCTCTCTGATTAATCCGCAGAGTAAGCAGTGGGCCCTTCTACACCTTTCCATTAGGCAGGATGAGTGCTATTTATTTATTTTTCATGGTGGACTTTCCCTTCTTCATTTTCTTGTAGTGCGTACCATGTTGTGTCTTTGAATTTCATTTACTCTGCAAATATTTAGTGATTTCTGCTTTTTTTGGTCAGGGATGATAGCTGCATCCTCCCCTATCACTTCCCCTTGTCTCCGTTGCTTCTGCAGTGCCCTACTTCCATCCCACCCGGATCGGGGCTGGAACCCCTTGGCTGAGATACATCCAGGCTGAGTGGGAAGCAAAAGGAGTTCAGCTTGTGTTGGGGAGAGACGCTGTGTTGTTGAGAAGGGGTGAAGCAATGTGTGGAGTGGTGTGGAACGGGGGTGAGCATGGAATTCCCCTCACCTGGACTGCCCACCTTCACATGTGATGCGTAAGTTCAAGAGCTGATAGGAGTTGATGGAGAGGAGTCATAACTATAGACTCGGAATCTTCCAGTGGAACAGTTTTCTGAGGAATACGGTCAGCCCGAAATGGGTGATCAGAAAGACCAGTGCATTTTGCTGGATGCAAGACAGGGTACTTTTTGGGTGGGCTACTCCTGACACAGATATCTGATACCTGCCGGCCACGTGTAGACCTGTAGTGGTCGCTGTAGCCTGTATCACATCGTGGTCCCCAGACGTCCAGATTAAAAGCGGTCTGAGTGAGTGATGGCTGGTGTGCCCAGAAAGCGGTGCAGCTGGGGAGGAAGGGACAGGGAGACTGGTGATGGCTGGGTGGATTTTGCTTTGATGTGAAGTTGACCTGAGAGTAGGAAACACACCTGGGACCAGGAACTGGGAAGAGCTTCCTTGTCCCATAGAATAGCCACAGACCCTGTGCTTCCTCAGGAGGACTACTCTGCGGCATGGGACTTGGCGCTGCCTTGGTCCCTTGCTGGGGCTAGCTGTGCCTCTGCACCGTGCTCCTGTTTTGGCCCAAGCCTGGGGACTCTGGAGGCTCAGCAGGTCAGGCGCCAGGTGTTGAACCACATCATGGCTACCCGGGGTGGACCTCAGACCTGGGAGCACTGCCTGTGTGAACCGGAGACCTTGGGAGTGCAGACCTGCATCCAGTAGAACTGGTGGGCTTCTTGGTTTCTTGGTAAAAACTTCTCATTATAATCTTGAAATCCTCCTGCTCGTTGGCCAGCAGCTGTCACGCTACCTGTCAGGACAGAGGACTAACTGAAAGGGATCTTGGCAGGTTATGAATGTGGGCAGAAAATAAAACGCTCATCGGCTGCAAAAATACAGTCTGAAGGAGAGTAATCTTAAGCGTACATTGAACAGATGGATGGTGAGAAAAACAAGGCCAGAAGTCATCTCACAACGGTGAGCATAAAACAGGCATTGTGTTTCTCAGAAACTTGTCTTTTGTTGAAGCGGGGAAGTGCCATTTTAATGCTCTAAATCTTGTCTCTTTATTCAAGTAATTAGAGAAATGGAGCAAGTTTCAGCGGCACTTTTGCTAGGCAACCACCAATGTTATAAGGGAACAACCATCTCCAGTAACCTTTGCTCAGGTACTTTAAAGTGAATGAAGGCAACTGTTCCCAAAAATCAGAGGATAACAATCTCTGAACTGAGGCTCCCTAATGGTAGCTGTCAGCTGCACTTTAATAGCGAGGGGGATTAACTTCTGGAGCAAAAGGAGGCTGTGGACTGTCCTTTTCTTGATGTCTTCGAATTGAGACCAGATGCCTTCCTGGGAACTTATGTTCACCTAGTATAAATTATTTTTCCTAACACAAACTTGTAGGTCTCAGTTAAGGGCTGTGGTGTGTAGGTGAAATTCTTTGGTCTACAACTTACAGGAGGTCAAACTCGATCACTGTCTACTCTGAACTTCTGAATGAGTCCTCTCTTGCTTCCCGGGGTGAAACAGCCGCTGGGTACAGCAGCATACCACTATGGCTTGTATTGTGGCCATGCTTCCAAATGTGATGGAGCTGCGTTCATTGGTGCAGTTCCAAGGAGAATTTGAATGATAAAATAGTAAAACCAGAATGTGGCTTTTTTTCCTTTAGATTTGCTCCATGTCCAGCCAACTCTACTTTGGTCAAGGTCAACAGAAGTGACTTCAGAGTATCCCAGTTCCAGCTAGGTTTGGAAAGCCATCCTAAACCCACAGGTTTCCAAGGGCCAAATTTCTGACTGTGCAAGTCATGTTGGAGATTAATGACAGCTCCTCATACATACGCTCCATCTGCAGAATGCTACTTTGTAATCTTATTCTGCTATTTTTATTCTGCTGAACCAAGAGGTGGCAGCAATATTCACTACTAAGACATTTGATATGTTTTACTGTAGTATAATGTTTAATAGCAGTAGTGAGGGTTCAAGTCATAATTTTATCTTTAGTCTGAACTGGAATAAACCCAACTTTTCATCAGTGCGCTAATGTGTCTGAAAATAATGCTATAAGTTTCTGGTCTAGACCTAAAAGGCTGGGTTACCTTTGGCTGCACAGGGGTCAGTGTTGTAGGAAGTAATAACTACCATACTTGAATAGAGTGAATATGAGCCTAATCTAGTATTCTGCCCATCACAGCAGCTAATGGCAGATATTTTTTGAGAATAAAATGCACGGGAAAACACATATAGAATAAGCTGTCAACAATATTAGGTCTCTTCCTAAGCCTGTCCTTGCCAAGGGATCAAGGCTGAAAGAAAAGCTTGACTATATCCCTTCAAATTTTGCTAAGCAGAACATGTAAAGCTACAGCAGTTGCAGTATTCAAATAAATGTACAGTCCTTTTTTTAAGGATAGGCTTACAAGTTTTTGGTTCCATTGTTTATTTTAAGAGTCTGGAATTTTTCTACAGTTTGGATAAATATGTGCTTTTATAAATTTTGATTTTTATCACCCTTTAATTGTGTGCTCCCTCATCTGGATATTGAATTAAATTCTGAGAACATGGGGTTCTGATCTGCTTCTCTATTGCTCATAGTGATTATAGGCAGGGATGGCGGAGCTGCCGTTATTTATTATTCTCAACACTTCCAATTATAATACTCTGTTTTCTGCTTGTAACTCTGTCAAGCTTAGCTGTTCAAGCTGGATTTTTCCATGCTTGCTCTCAGATGACTTCATTTAATGTAAGAACATTGCTATTGTAATGGACACTTTTTTTGGACCATAGCAAATATTAGACCCTAATATTGATCCTTCTCCATTTATTCCTACTTTTTGTTTCCTGTCTCATAGGCAGTTCTAGATCTAGGACAGAACTTTCCTCTCAGCAGTCTATTTACGGTTTGGATTTTTTTTAAAGTAGTCTCTGTAAGCATGTTGTCAAAGGCTGGAATAAACTAATCATTCTGTTCTTTTTTTATGCGTGACTGCAGGGTTTGAGAAACTAGGGAAAATACATGTCTAACAGCTGCATGAAAGAGTCAAAGGAAGAAAAATACGAGTATTCGTATAAGTGTTCAGAGCATCAGAAATTACCTGATCTCATCAAGCTTCTGAACTATACCTGAGCTTTCACAGAATTACAACCTAACATCACGTGTGCTGGTGCATCATTTCAAACTGGGAATTTTGAAGGTTTACCGATGGGTTCAAGCATCTTTGCCTAAAAGCTGAGAAGCAGATTCTATTCTATGATATTTTAGTAGCTCCTCATGCATCAAACCCCTTTTACACATAGGGCTTTTCATACCTGTAGCACGAAGATGTGCTCTGCTGCTGCAAGGCTTTTTATAATTATGATTGTTCTCTTTTGTAAGGAAAAGGCAGAAGGTATTTTTAGTCATTTCTAACTGCCTCAGATTCGTAAAAGGACTCATACCGTGCTGCTGGCATGTGGAGTATTTTGAGATGCTGAATGAATTAAGTGAAGATTGCAGGTGTTTGTCACCCTGAGCGGAGCACAGATGACTCAATTCATCCCAGATTCCCACCTGACTTTGCTAGAGGGTGGCAGTGCCTGGGGATCCCTGGACTCTTGTCTCGTCCCAAGTCACTGCTGTACCTGGATCTGCTGGTACAGACCCCACCTGGCATGAGGTCTCCCTGCAGCAAGAGTAGACTGTGGAAGGAAGAGGGGTCATGTTTTGGCTGCTCGGTGTCTGCTTTGAGCCATCCCGCCTAGCACAAAGTGGCTGTTGGCAGGCTTGACTAAGGCCCTTAGTCCTCCTCCTGGAAACAGTGCCGTTTGTCTCCTTCAAGAAGGAGGAAGAATTACTGATGGAAGGCAGTGAGCCTCTCAAATGGAGACACACGTTAGAAATATGTTTTAGGATTCTTTTAGCGTCTTACCTGTTCCAGGAGAGTCCCATAATGATGATGAGCGGTCATCATTTTCAGGATTCTTTACACAGATTTTGTGTTCTGCTTCTGGATGGTAAGAGTATCACAGAGTCATCATTTCATCAGGTAGGTAAGAAAAGGTCTCCCAGAAACTTTACAGGCAAGAACTCACTTAAATATGCAGAGCCAAATCCTCGAATCTTTGTTTTTCTCAACTTGGTCCTGACTAAATATTTAAAGAAATCAGGTCAGATAAGTGGTTCCTCATTCATTGATCTGTTGTTTCTGGATCAGTTTCTCCACGTGGATGGGTGTCATGGAAATCTACTGAAATGAACCGAAGAGTTTCCTTTAGTCCCTTGCCATGAAATTGAAAGTGCTGTGTTGCAGTATATGGTAATTGGATTATAAAGCATATGAAAATGCAATAAAACCAACAGGCTAATCAAGCCATCCCTGTGAAATCCCAAGGAGAAGCAGCAAACTATAGATGAATTTGTGTCACGTTTGCCTAGTTTTATATATTTCTTTCTTCCTTTAGCCTCTTAACAAGAACAACAAATTCTTCTCAGTGCTAGGACTTCAAAACTTTTTGTCTGACTCCTTTTAGGACACCCTTTGTCCTAGTCTGCTACCCTAAATACAGAATAGAAATTGTAGTTTTACTCATTTATCTAAAGAAAAAAAAAATCTCCAGTGAGATCATGTTTTTCTACAGAAGCTGGCATTTCATTTTAGCTAGCAGGTTTGTCTTTGCCCAGCTCCAATTGCTCAGTCAAGGCTTTGTTTTCTTCAAAGTTGTAATTTTTTAAAAATATACTTCAAGTAACCTTTCTTTGAATGTTTACTGTTAAAACTACAAATATTTGAATGTATCTGGGAATTTAGTACTGACCAGGAGCTTTCTGGGCTGTATGTCTTTTATGAGATTGGAAAATCTTTATGCTTATTGCTCTGTAGCCTTTGTGACATACTCCATCTCAGGAGTTTGGGATTTTGATGAACTCACTTAGGATAGCAGCGTATTACTGCCACCAGCTAATACACTTTTGTTGTAATGGCTATCAGATGATGCTGAAGATCTGGAGGTGATCCATATGTAGAGTGCGTAACGTTAAACAAACAGCTGTGGTTGGATGTCATGTACCTGGCATTCCCGGTCACCACGACCGTACAGCTGCAGTGCTTGTTCCCCTGTTACACGCTCCCTGCAACTTTGCTTTTATCAGCCCCAGGTGGATGATGGTTGCTTTCCTCTGTGTGTGTCTGTGTGTGTTGCAGTATTGATGAGGCTTTCCAGAATGCAGTGACGGCTTCCACCACTTGGGTAAAATAGCACCAGCTTCCCATAAGCTTCGTAATTGGCTTTTATTGATAGTTTCCCATCGTTTCATCTAAAGTAGTATACAGCAGCACTCAGCATCGGCACTTAACGGCAGTTAAGGAGATTTCTTTTTGTATGAATGGTAATCAGAGAAGCTTAAAATAAGAAATAAAACAAATGCTTAATCCTTTGGCCCAGATGTTTTTTGGCACAGAAGATAAAAATGTGTATCTTCTGAAAAAACAGACCCCCCCGCCTTCCTTCCGACAAAGAAATATGACACAGTTCCAGCCACAAAACCACTCTGTCTTTTCGCGTTAGCACCTGTAGTGTCACACGGTATTTTGGACCTTCAGCCGGTAGCAGCCTGGTGGATGCTGAGAGCTGCTGATCGATGGGAGTTTTGCTGGAGGGAGATCTCCGTGTGTTCAGTCTCTGTGAATATCACCATGACTGCTCAGCTGCCCACGTATCAGTGTAGGTACTTCATTTCAAGTTCTTTAAGAGGGAGACCCGCGTTAATACAGCGGTATGGCTATGGGCTATATATATCTGGGCTTGCAACATTTTGCAGGTAGTTTTGGATTTGCTTTGCTCAATACTGGGCACCGGTGGAAGCCACAATTAGAGTTGGCTTGAGTTATTAAAACCTCAGAGCACATTCACATCTGCCTCAGGAGGTGGAGATAATCTACTCTTCTTTATCAAAAACACTGTGGAAGGCCGTAGCTAAGGTTCCAAGTTCCCCACAGCTCAGCTTCTTGCAAATCTCCATAGGGCCTGCAGGAAAGAAATTTCACAGCTTGTTAAATATAGAGGATACCTACAAATGTAGCCCAGTTACCTCTCTCATTGTAGGTGCTTTAAACCAAGAGAAAGTGACAATGAAGTCTTCACACTCTCTTTAATTATAGCAGCCTTTATATAACGGTGTCAGATAAATGTGTTTTAGAATAGGTGGCACCTCACTTCCTCCAGAAGAACTGTCAAATTAGACCCTACCAGACTAATTTATTACTTGAAATTCAAGGAACTAAAGCACGCCATCCAGTAGTCTCTTTGAATAAAACCTTTAATTGTGCAGAATCCTCTGTGCCACGACATATCCCAAAGAGCACAATACTTCTTTCTTTAGAAATATAAATACATACTTATTCATCTGATAGCTTCGAGGACTGCCAAATACCACGAATGTCATCCGATTCTCATTGCTCGTGAAATGTTAGAAAACAGGGTTAGCGGGGATCTCAGGAGGTTGTCTTATTTGTACCTCCACCCCAAGGCAGCAGCTGTTGTTACTGAACCAGATGCTTATCTAATCTATATTATAAAACAGAGGAGGGAAGAGAGTGAGAGAAAGAAGCTGCCTTAGAGGGAGAAGGGATAAGCAATTGGACTATGCCAGATACCTTAGAAGAGTGAGGAATTGGACTCCTTCCAGCTGGTGGAAGCAAGTTCTGCCTTAGGTGGATTGCTGGAGAATGCTGACGGTCCTTTTCCTTTATGTTAATGAAATGTATACTTGGGCTGTTTTGCTGATTTCAACAAGAACAGCATTATACAAGGGAGAGCAATCTTCTTCAACAGGTCCCAGAATTCAGGCAATGGAAGATCAAACCCAATGCTTATGTTTCATATGAAGTATGCTGATGAAGGCTGTGGGTTTTGGAGTCTTCTGTGCGCTTAAAACTGCTAGGAGTGGGTTCATATCCAAATGTGCTATTAATGTAACCACTAATGCTTTTTGTTCATATGCCCTTGCCTGCTGCGGGGATACTGTCTCTTTACCCCTAAGTAATGTTCTGAGTCCAGGAACATAACCTTACTGTCAGAGCAGGAGGAGGCCATAAAGAACTTCTGTCCTTCTTCACTGAGTTGGTGTTGGGTTTTGTTGCTTCTGGGTTATTATTCCTGTCGATCCTTCTCTCCTCCACAGTAGCAGGAAAAGAGGCATCGAGGCCTGCAGTCCTGCTGCACGACCCGCAGTGAGTTAATAACAGCGAAATCCCAGGTGGAAGTGAAATTTGTTAAAGTACGGAAAAGAGAGAACTTGCTGACTTACATTCTGGCTTTGCGCACTGCAGTGCTGAGGCATTTACTTGACTTGGCAATCTAGTTACTGTGCATTTATTCAAATAGCACTTTAGTGTGTTTATGCAAATAGTTCATTGCTACATCTCCTAAAAGCACCATACAAGTGCTGTCATTTGATCGTGTAATCATTAGATTGGGCTTTAAATAAAATTTCCTATGGTTCTGTACAAAATTAATGCCCTGGGAAAAAACAGTATTCCCACATTTGGATAGGTCAGAAATGACTAAATAATTGATATTCAGGAATATATGGATGCTCGTCTCAGAAATACTTCCTTTGTACTTCAGAAAGGGTTGGCTTTAATAAAAAAGGAGAATATGAATAATCTCTAGTGGCATCAGAGTATTTGGAGGAAGCCAGGTATTTCAGAGTTCTGTGGGATGCTCAAAATATTCTGACTTCCAATCCTTTCTCTTACCCCAACCCCAAGAGGGTGCAATAAAGTCTTGGCTTTAATGTTAATGCTGGTTCAAAATGCCAGGAACAGCTTAATCACCATCGAGCCTAGTCTCTTATGTGTCCCCTATCTTCAGGGGGAATTCTTTCTTTGGAATAATCCCGGGGTTTCCTTGTGTGGTTCCGATTTCTGCTCAGGAAGAGTTTTTGGTAGGTAGTGTTTGAAGGCAGGTATAGTTACTCAGTTGCGTGCTCTTGTTTTATGCTGAATTTCTACATACCGCATTTATTTGAGGCCAGAAGAAAATGTGTTAGTCTGTGTTATATCCTCAGTGACTTATTGGTCATTAGAGGTTTTTGAAGACTCCTTCCAAATGCTAGTTTTATTTTAGGTAGCCACGTGGAAACAGCAGCTATAGGTAGTGATGTCTTAAGGTACATGTTTGCAGGACCATTCTCTGACCCCAAGATCAAAAGGAAGCGCAGAAAAACAGCTTCCTCCATGTACCAGGTCTGAGACCAGAGACTTTCAGCGATGGGACAACCTGGTTTTTGACAGACGCATTGGGTAGGTCCTATAGAAACTGGATTGTTTTCTGGTCTTTGTTTACACCTCCTTCAAAAACTCCTGTGCCCTTGGGAACATGTGGAGTTGTGGGCTGAGATCAAAGAACAACATATGCTCCTTGCATACAATACTGCAGTAAATCCATGTGAAAGCTACTTCATAGTGGTCCTGCTGACATCATCAGAGGATGGCCATCCTCAGTAAGGAATAGTCCACATGTTTATAGAGATCGCAATGCCCCATGATTAAATCCTAGTAAAAGTAGAGACCGGACTGCTTGAAAATGCCTGTTTACCAGTCTTTGAGGATTAATATCATAAATGAATGATACAAACAAAATGCATAATGCAGCAACTGACGCCATTAAAAAAAAAAAAAAAGTAGTATTTTAAAGGGTTAGACCTTAAAAAGACTCAGTTCAGCTCATTTACCCGTTACGTGTTTTCACCGGGTCTCTCACAGCTATGCATGCACACACACACAAACTGATGGGGTTTTGGATGCTATCTGCTTTAGTGTTAGCCAAGTGCAGACTGAAGATGACAGGTACCAGAGTCTTTCTCTGTGGCCCGAGGCAGTGGAATTCCCTGCCTAATAGTATCAGATCATCTGTATTCTCTTTCGGAAACAGGCCAGGGATGATTTTGATCTCTCAAAACCTTCAGTTAATGTGAGACCCTCATTTTTTATTGTAGTGGATTTTTTTGTTTGTTTATTTGAACCACTCCTTGGGAAGCTCACCTAAAAAAGAAGCTTTTAGCTGTGTCTCCTGTTGTACTCTTTCCATTTTGCCTGCACTAAGCTGTCCCGTAAGTTGAAACCAAAGAGATTTGACTTCCTGGAAGGTGACAGAGATGACCACCCATATATCCAGTGTAACACAGTGTGCCTTACTGTAAAAACATAACATAACATAACATGCTTTTACTGAATAATGCCCCATACTCTAGCAGTCATGTATGGAGATACCTGCATTAGAGATAACAGTGGAATAGGGATGGCTTGGCACTGGAATAAATTTGGACTTATTTTCCTTAGCCTGTATATCCTCCCCTCTGCAACCCCCCCCCGCTCCCTGTTTCTGAGCTCCATCCAGCCTCCTGTTCCTTCAGTGTATTTTGAGAGCCTGATTCCTTTTCAAGCAATTTCCAAAGAGCCGGCTGTCTTCCTCTCTCGCTTCGGTGTGCTACCTCTGTTGGTTTCCGTTGCGTGTTTCTTGAATAAATTCCCTCATGATATTCAAAACGGTCTTTGATTTAGGGTTCCTCTATATTACAGGGATTTGTATTTTTGCATTTGGGGCACATTTTAGGCTGGGAAAAAAAAATATAAATACAGGGGTTCCTGTATTTTTTTGGCTCTTCTAATAATTTTCTCCAACTTAGACCATGAAAATGGGTGTTAGGTGGGTATGTTTGGGCTGACTGCGATTTGCTCTGTCGCGGTGGGGGGGTGGGTGGGTGCAGTTCAGGTCTCCCCCACATCCCGGCCCTTGTGCTGGCAGCAGGGTGGTGTACCCGGTGGGCAGGGAGGGCAGGGGCAGGACCCTGCGGAGGTGTCGGGGGGCTAGGACTGCCATACCTGCCCGTAGCCCTTCAAGCAAACTGGGAAGAAGTAACTTGAGGCTGCTCGAGGGAGATTCAGAGCCCCTACGCTAACGAACGGCCTAAGCACTGTACTTCAGGCACCCAAGCTAAATGCTTGAAGTAGGTTGTTCGACTGTCCCTTATGTTTAGGTCTTTTTCAAGTACAATCCCTATTTAATGAGCTGTGTGTATTTTTATAGCATCTTTTAGGAGCCTTTCAAGTTGAGTCATTAAATATATATTTCTAATAACCTCTGTGTCTTAAAAGGGCAGTGTGAAATGTAAGTACTGGAAATCAAATAGTGATTCCTCTGACTTCTGAATTAAATTATTTCATTACAAATTTCTGTGAAGTTCAGACACTTTTTGTTTTTTCTTCTTGTGATTTCATGGCCTTTTTTTTATTTGGAGCTGACAAATGATTCTGATGTTGCACTTAGAAATTCCTTCTTGTTTTAAATTTTAATAGTCTCCCACCAACAATTATTTCTTTAAATTAGTAACATCACAGATCTTCAAGGTGGGAAGGGGAAGGGACCTGCTCTGTAGCACAGGGTCTAAGAATTGATCCATTAACTCCTGTATGGGGAGTTAATGAGAATTTTAAAGGCAATCTTAGAAGCTGAAACATCTGCTCCGTCTGATCAGCCTTGCTTAAACCACCGTGAAGTGCCCCAAAACATGCTGGCTGTGTTCTCCAGCCCCAAAGTAGCTGGAAGAATAACCCCCACGAGGAGAAGGAGCCGCTGCTCAGTCTCTGGGGCTGTTCCACACTTGGCCAGGTCGGAGCAAGTCAGCATCAGTTGTAGAAGTAATTTCTGTCATCTGAACAACTGTTCCACCAGGAGCGGTTTGACAGAAGTGCTGTCTTGTTTGAAACAGACCACTGAAAAGCCATCAGAGATTAATTATTAATTAACTACCTGCTGCGTTTTGTTTGTTGGTTTAACATCAGCAATGAGCTTGTTGCATGGGGCTAGAGATGAAGTTGCTGTGCCTTGGAAGATCTCGTAGAGTGAGGACTCAATCCTGAAAAACTCTTCAAGAGATCTAAACTTTAACCATGAGATTCTTCTCTAGATCATCAGCGGGACTGTGCTTCCTCTACATGTAGATACACAAGCTTTTGCAAACCAGGAGGTTACATGGACAGAAGCAAACAATGCATGGAGGGCATAGGAAAAGTAGTAAACTGGGAATAAGACTTAAAATAACTTTGGGGAATCTTGGATGAAATTTGTAAGAATTTGTGACTATGGGGAGAATAACACCTTTGGCTTTGCTTCAGATGTCTGTTGGACGCTTCCCAAGTGATAGTGGTAACTTTGCAGAACTAAAATAAGCCTTTGGAAGAAACAGTAGATGGAAGCAAATGGAAAGGACAAATAGGAAGTGTCTGTGAACACGGAGATGTTGGATCAGATTGCACTGAAGATGAGATTTTAAATAATTGTTTTAATAAGGAAAGGAAGTAAATTGTAAATAATTTCCCTGTAATTATTTTTTATTATTTACTTTTTTATCATGTAGGGCTATTCTCTAGTGTTACACTTGCCCACTGCAAGTTGTGACATTCTGGAAATGAGAAACATTCAGTGTTTAAGCGTATGAGATGGGAAGTCAAGAGACATACACGTGAAGGGCTGGCTTTGCAGTTTCCTCACTGCGTGACTGACACTTGTTAGTCATTTAGCTTCTCTGGACGAGGTTTCTTCACCTGTGGAATGAGGTTTGCCTGTCCCGTTGGCATACTGTGAGGTACAGTGTGTGTGTGTGTGTGTGTGTGTGTGGCTGATACTCCACAGAAACAACCAGTTATTTGAAATGAGAGGTGGAACCAGAAACGGCAGTATTACGGCTCCAGTAGGACCCGTTTTAGAAATCTGTTTCTTCATTTAGTTGTAAATAAGGCCCAAACTTACATTCTTTTAATTCTTACTGTTTAGGGTTTGGTTAGCTTGTTCCCAGACCTTGGGAGGGGTGCGGGGGGGGGTGTTTCTCCTCAGAAAGGAACGGCCGTTCTCTGGAATCTTGAAGAAGTGAGGCTGCGGGAAAGAAAGAAAGAAAGAAAGAAAGAAAGGAATGCCGCCTTTATTTGCCTCCTCCTCGGACAACCCGCCAAAAGGTGGCCCCGGCCCCTGCAGGCAGCCGCTGTCGATAGTTTGTCAGGGCCGCGGCCGGGCGCCGTGAGGCGGTTGCCG
>VYZV01021302.1:38533-76976 GCA_013401275.1 Pandion haliaetus | reverse complement strand
AGGCTTTGTCCCCGGAGGCGGCGTCGCCACCCGAAGCGCTCCTCCGTTACATAATTTTGGGGGGGAGCAGCAGTATTTCGGGGTGCCGGCAGAGCTTGGCGCCGGTCGCCCGCTCTTGTGCTCCCGTAGCCGGGGACAGGCGCCTCCCGGGGCGGGCAGCGCCGGCTCCTGCTCCGCTTACGTTCGGCAGCGTGGCTGGGAAAGCCGCTGATGACACGGTGCTCGGTGCGCGTTTGACAAAACAGCAGCAGAAGTTGCTCGGTTGCCGTCCTGGTCAGCCCGGGCGCCTTTGGTGTGGAGTAACAAAGCCGCGGTGCGGGTGCCGTGGTGGCCGAGGGCACCGTCGGGCTGACGGTGTCTGTATTGCCCGAAAGAAGCGGGAACAGGCTGGCGTTGTTCCTTGGGAAACGCCGTCCCCACCGCCTCCCCCCTAGTCTGCACCAAAGGGCCTTGCTGGGAAGCCGGTGACATCCCTCACAAAATGGTTCCCCCCGTTACCGTGGTCGGAGCTTGAAGCCCAAAATAAGAAACGTCCGCGGCGGTTGCCCAAGTGGCGTTTCTTTCCAGCCGGAGCCCTGTGGGGCGGAATTACTCGGGGCAAGGAAACTGCTGGGATTGTGATGAACATGCTGTTCCATATTAAACAGGGATCTGTTACATAAGGCGTTGTGGCCAACTTGTAAAACATACAGATTATAACATAAAATAGAGTGTACGTCAATGCAGATGCATGTACCGTATGATGTGGTATCCCCAGGAGAAGGGACGAGATCCCGTATTGCTACAGACGAGGCTTTTTTCCTTGCCTGACGATGAGGTCGTGTCGGTCTAGGACTGGGAAGTGTAATCTGTCTACGTGTTGCCTCGCATACTAGCAACTTGCTTTAGCATCCGTTTATTTCGGAGGGAGAGGCACCACAATTGCCGTGTACCATGTTGAGGAAACGTTTGGATCCTTGAACACTGTGTGCTTGAATTCTTTCAAAACTGTGCTTCTGTGGGTCAATTTAGAAATTCCTGCCTTTTTAGTATGCATATGTTAATTTGTGTTTTGTGTTTTCTCTTAGCGCTGCTTACAAGCTGCCATGCCAAGTGCATATGAGCATGTTGGTTTCTTTAGGGATGTGTTTTAGGATCCAACTGCATGTTTCTGTAAACCAGGCATGCATAAGGCAAAGCGTGAATTCTTGGGAACTGTTCTCAATTCCGAATCTGTCTTGTGCTGGTATAATGTCTTTCAGCAAAGTATAAATACACTTTTAAGAAGACAACTTGAAAGTATAGTAGCATGGCTAAGAAGGCTAACTTGCTGCGTAGTGGTTGCTGTAGAAAAAATGTTTTATAGATATAAGCCAGATTTTAAAGGTCACTAGAGAACGCCGATGAATATCTAGCGGGATTCAGGGGTGCTTCTGAGATGCTTAACTCCGGTATATCAGTAAAGCCTCACTGATTTCTTCCAAGAACGTTATTTGGGAAAAGCGGTTTAAGCAGTTTTAATAATAGCAGAAGACCAGAGATCTACCTGTTACACAAACTTCTGTGTTAGGATTTGTACTGTAAGAATCATGTTAGTAACAGAAGAGAGGAACTAGATCTTTAGCTGTCCTCTTAGAAGGACTGGGATGAAGAAGTAATTTCCAGGTTCCTTAATATTCTCTTAATTAGTTCGTGATAATGCTGTGTACAGCTTTTGTAATTTTACAGTATCTAAGTACTTGAGAATGTTTTTGATAGACTTAACTTCTGGAATCATGGGAATATGTGAGAATCTTAGCCTTCATTAACAAAACAAAACCAAACAAGAAACCTAAACCCAAACCACCAAACCCTAACAGCAATCTAGATCTCATAGTAAATGGAAAAGCTCGGGGCCGTAAACCCAAAGGCTCAGATAGAAAGTAGATAAAATTCCCCCAAGTGTTTGGTTTTGTTTGCTTTATGCTCCTGAACCACATTATACCTTATTATTATTTTGGATTCTGACTCATGAATTGAGAATGCCTGCTGAGACAATATTCTGGCAAACAGGTAGCGTGATGGGTCATATGAGTATTACTTTCAAGCCAAAGACAGCCAACGTAATAGAATTAATATAGTGAAAAACAAGTGAAGGGTAGAATACTGGTTCCCTGCGGTTGAGAGAAAAGATCTGTGAGCATGCAAAGATTAGAGAAAAGGCCTCTGTATTGTTCTGGGTTTTAGGACTTGGAAGGCTTAGCCCAGATGTTGTGCAGCTAGTGAACTGAAGGAGCTAACAAGTATGTATACTTTATGTGCTCTTTCATTCCCTGAAGCACAGAGAGATGTGATCGAGGACTTGTGCTCCTTGCAATGCTTCTAGCATAAAATAAATCATATCAAGATGAGTCATTCTAGTACAGTAACATCTTCCTAAAGTAGGCATTTGCCCTTATAAAACCCATACAGCCTAATATTCATGGCAAGAAATAAGAGCTAACAAATCATTGTCTTTTTTTACCCCAGTTTTCATTATTTTGCACGTGGACCACGTTCAGTCCTCATTTTCTCTGAAGGAAATCCCGGTGCATGTCTGAAGCAGCAGAAAGCTGTTGGAACCTGCTGGACTAACAGTGTTCGCTCAGGAGGTCTGTCTCAACCTCCAGCTTGGAAGGCAGCCGCTCCGGAGTGAGCCTAACCTGTGCAGCTGCTGAGCGTGCTTCAGGCGCTCTCCCCAGCAGGACTTCTGCGGAGATGCAGTGGGAGCTACAGCTGTACCTAGCTTTAAGGAGAGGGCCGAAATGAAAATCCACTCACCCTCCTTTCTTGGGGTTTGGCCCTGCAACATAAAGATGCTGGCTAGTGGGTTGAGTTTATCACGGCGAAACCGTTCCTTATCGATGAAACCAGGGAGAAGAGCAGCAGTTGTGATCAAGGGTTAACCTTTGTCGATCTTCACTGGACTGAAATAGATGTGTGTTGCTGAGTGCCTCTGAACTGCTTCAAGCTAACCTAGTGGTATTACAGTTAGAAATCAGCTGAATGGCACAGTGACTTTAAATTTCCATTATGAGTTTTTTCAGTAATCGAACTGTACCTATGGTAAGTCCTGTATGTACATATCAAATTTTAATTTGCATTGGAGGAAAAGGTGAAAGATCAGTGTATGGCACCTATACAGAGTAAAAAAGCTCACTTTTGGAAAAGTACTATAAAATCACAACTTTTAAAGATAAGGAAGCTTAGGTATTTACTGAATTTATACCTAATCTTTTCTGGTAGATAATACACAGATTAACTGATCAGAGAACACTCTAGCAGAAGTGCACAGGTGAAATTTTTCTGTTAAAACCAGGAACAAACATGACAGTTTTTAACAGTGAACAGTTATATAGATTATGTTTGTAATTGAAGCTATTGTTATACTGTGTTTGTGTGTGCATACATCTAAAATAGATGCAAAAATATGTATTTATGTACATGTAAAGAAATGAGTTGAGTGTGTGCATGGGTGTTACAATCCATTGCCAGCTGTGATGATTAATGTGAAGTAGATGATGCACTTGCTCGTATGAGGCTTTTTGGAGGAGGAAAATTACACTGTTGAAGCATGAAAAAAACTACTGGTGATTGTAGTCAAAAAGTAGTTGCCACGTTGAAGAAAAGAGGTGCAGAGATACGGAAGCAAACAACTTCTGCAGGCACTAGTGCCCTCGTAATGAACACAGAACGTGCAAGCTTTCAGGTGATGGAAGGTGTGTGACCATAGAGAGAAACATCTTCCCAATGAAGATTTTTGTCTTCTTGCCCTGCCCTGTGATTTTGGGGGGCTTTTTTTAGTGCTTTGGGTAGTTCTAAATGGGAATGAAACCTTGTTTGCCTTGTATGGAAGTGTGTCTTACATTCTTGATAACAAGAGAATAGGATCTAAAAACCCATTAGCACAAGGGGGCTTAAGGCAGTGAGGTCCATTGGGTGAGCAAATAATACTGTTTTACCTTCACAATTGTGAACCGTTAGGTGTGTGTCTGTCTGTGGTGGGGAGAGATTTGAATGCTGTTTGATATGTCAGTCCAGAATTTCCCAGTGCTCTTCGGGTTTCAGTAAAGACTCCCATCTTTTTCAGAAACAAGCTTCAATGAAACCTTCTCATAAGAAATTGCAGTTTCTGTAAAATTACATTTTCCATTAAAACAGCATTTAATTGAACGGTTCTCTCCAGGAGTTAGCAACAAGTACCCTCTAATGCAGAGTCCTTCCCAGTCGCAGCAAATGATGGGGAATGACACCTGCTGCAAGCGTCACCCTTCTTGCACCTGCAGAACTATCCGACTGGTCCCTTTTCGATCGTTTATTTATATTTGCACGTCCGAAGTGCTCATTTGAGAGCAACAGCTGAGCATGTGAAATGGCTTTCCTCACTTCTCACAAAGGTGTAAGTTTAACGCTTGTCAACACGTGAGAGGCTTTATCTTGTGTACTTGAATCGGTTATCGGCTGTTGGAAATAGCTGCCTTTGGATAGGTGCTTAAAAGTTCAGCTTGGTTTTGCGTCAGGCAGAAGGGCAGAGAGAGAGCAAGGGGTGGCCTGGCATGGGATTAGCAAGGCCTGGTGTCGGCAGGGCTGGGGAGCCGGCTTGGGCGAGAAGCCCCTATTGCATGGCGGCGGTGGTGCCTGCGTGGAAGTGAGGGAGCCGCGCAGCGTCACCGCTCAGCGGGAGCCGGTGACAGCCTGCAGCACTCGCTCCGCGTGCCTTTCTGCTTAATAATGCCAGTGCTTCCCGTTCAGGTCATCTCCTTCCCCCTTGTGTTCAAGTCATTTAAGATGGCGTTTAATTTATGCCTTTGTCTTCCACCTGTCTTTTTGGTAGGGAAGTTCCTATTTAAATATTGATTGGATTTCTGTGTGGTGCCCCTCTGATCTCTAAAGGAGGAGGAAAGGTGGTCTCTTCTTGCCCTGTAAATTTCTGTTGTAGTAGGTCTTTTTGTTAACTGCTTTTATCTATTCGCTTTTTCTCCAGCGTGGTCTCCTTCTCCTAAGCCGTACATGCACCTTCTTTTCATGACCTCTCTTAGCCATTTGGCCTGCATCTAACCCTGCTCTGGTTTTCCTCAGGCTCTTCTCATCCCTGCATCCACAACCTGCCTCCTACTGCCGATGCTAGAGGGCATCTAGATGCTTAGTACACCAGAGGAGCAGGGCTTTACTGGTTTGTAAGCCAGGATGGTGTGCTTCCATCAAAGGTACTATGCAAGTTCAAACTCTGTCACCAAGAATTAGAGAAACACTTTTATAGAATCATTTAGGTTGGAAAAGACCTTTAAGATCATCGAGTCCAACCGTCAACCATGCCCACTAAACCATGTCCTGCAGTGCCCTGTCTACACGCTTTTTGAATACCTCCAGGGATGGTGCCTCCACCACTTCCCTGGGCAGCCTGTTCCAATGCCTGACAACCCTTTCAGTATAGAAGTTTTTCCTAATATCCAATCTAAACCTCCCCTGGCACAGCTTGAGGCCATTTCCTCTCGTCCTATCAGCAGCCACCTGACAGAAGAGACCAGCACCCACCTCACTACAACCTCCTTTCAGGTAGTTGCAGAAAGCGGTAAGAATCCCCTTTGATGGGATTCATGGCCAGATCCACAAAAGAGTTTTAGATCCTGAAAGTCCTTTGGTGTGTACAGGAACTAAACACCACTGAGACTGACCCTGGTGGCTGATGTTCAGAGTTTGCCATAAAAAGGGCACTGAGAAGGACTGTGCATGCAGAAGCCTGCCTAGACTCTGTAGCAGTTTCTACAGCCCTGGCACATTGGGGCTGTAGCAGGGAGTTGGGAAATAGTGGCTGGCGGTGCAATATATAGCATATCATTACAGCATATAGTAGTATCATACTGGCAATATATGTGGTGGTAGGTATGAATTTCATCCGCAGTGTTAATGGCTTTAGGTCACACATTAGGGTAGAAAGCTCTGCTCGGAGTCCATTGTGTTGTTAACTAGGGGCACAAATTGCGGTGTTACCACAACTTGATGACGTCATGTGTATGCTACAGGGGCCAGAAAGGAGACCGCAGTGATGCAGGGCAATAGCACTGGGCGTTCATTCCACTACACTAAAGTTTGATACGACATCTACGTAAAAACCATGCTGATCTGTAGGTTTGTCTTCAGTTATTGCTTATAATTCTTGAGAGAGCATAGCTGAGAAATTTTAGGAAAGAGGTGACGGGAATAGTAGGAAAACACGTTTCACATACTGCACAAATGGTCAGTGTCAGTACCTCTCTTACCTCTGCAGGAGAAGGAAAGGTGGTCTTTGCTTGCTCTGTACATCTTCTCAGTTGTCATAGGTTGAGAATAAGAAATAAACAAAATATGTATTTAGAAGTGTTTTTCATCCTGTCTCCTTGTTGATTATTCTACAAAACTCTTCCAGCTAGCATAATTTTAAAGACTTGTGCTTCTGTTTACTTGTAAACTGTTCTGCAGTATTGCTTGCGATAAGTGTAGATCCATGCAGGAGTTGCAGCCCAAAACATCAGTCTGCTGTTTACACAGCAAATGTACTTAAAGTGGCAGCTGGTATATTCTGGTTTCTTACCCCTCTCAAAGGAGAGGTGCCAGATGGCCTGTGCTGGGAAGGGGTGATGCCTGTAGAGCATGTACATGGGGGCTGCAGTCATAGGCATTCACTTACACTCTCTTCTGAAATTCAATGTGCCTGCAGAGTTTGTCATCTCTTTCTGCTATCCCAGGGCCGGTTACTGTGGTGAGTTTTGTAATACCCAATCCATTTTACAGAACATCTTTGTACAGCAGGCAGCTGAGACAAAGCAGAAGGCTTCGTACAGCTGTCAAATAAAATCTGGGACTTTCAACGGGGTTAGAAGGGTTTCGGTGGTTATTGGGTACATCGTTTCCACAGGTCCCTTCTGAAATTTTCAAGCTGGAAATTGAAAGTTGGTAGTCTCTAGATCTGATTGACATTTTATATGGCTTGATGGATTTTGCAGGCAGGGATGAAGACTGCTAGTGCGAGTCAATTCATTTTTCTTTTTTCCATCATGCTTGCCAGCAGGATTCTCTGGTGCTGGAAAGCCTGGTGATACACACCCTCTTTACAGTGCACAGAGGAGTTTTCGTACTTGTGAAACCTTTGCTTGGTTTATAGGTAAAATTAATTTTAGGGTGAGACTGCACAGGGAATGTGCTGAGTACCCAGCCGTACAGGCTGTCTGTGAGATGTGCAGCTTTCCTCGTGGTTGGTGGCACGAAGGGAAATGAGCTGAAGACTGCTGAAGCTGTCCTTCTTTGGGAGGTCTACTTTAATAAAACAGTGGGTAGGTGGTCTCGTAAGACCCACAGTTGTGGGGCTGATCATCAGTAGGGGCAATTGGATTTCCTCTCTGTTACTCCTCAGAGAGACCACGGATGCATATGCGAACTGAGAGAACAGTGTTTGCAGTGCTGTTCATCTGTTGATGACACGGCTTCTCTTCAAGCATAGCTGTTCTTTGTTTCTCCATTTGAATTAGTTACGTTTTCTAATGTTTAATCCAAAAAGGATGAGTAATGTCAGGACCCAGTCATTCCAGGGTTGTTTGCCTAACTGCTACCAGTTACCTACCTGCTGTTCGTTTATGTAGGATGTTTAGTTTCACGTGTGCACTAAAGTCCGTCTTGACCAGGAACATAGTCGATAATTTCTGATAAAAAGAGATTATCCTCTGCCCATTAAGTCTTCTGAATTCTCACTGAGATTTGGCTTTCAGAGGGTCAAAGCATTTGTGTGTTTTTGACAGTTTCAAATCTGTTTTCATTTTCATTAGTTCTTAATATATTGCCTTGATTAATGAATCATCATCTACCTAACATTTTTCTTTTGTATAAAGGGCTGTCTGACAGGGGTTGGAAAGTTAGCTTGTTTTTTGTTTGGGGGTTTTCTTGGGTGTTTTTGCTTAGGTTTTTCCTACTAAAATTTCCAGAGTCCTAGTACTACTACATTACCTGTTCTTACCATGTCTAATGTTCTGTGCCCACATGAAAATAGTTTTCTATCTGACTCAGATCTTCTGTTTGTTAAATGTAATGTTGTGATTTGGTAGTATGGTAGTCAAATAAAACTTTCAGTAAGAATCATAAATAATTTTTATAAATTACTGCCTGCTGTTTTCATAGAGGTACTTTTTTTTTCAGCAAAAATACATTGAAATGCAAAAAAAAGCTTCAAGTCATGTAAATATAAGAAACATAATGAGGAATAGCTGACTGTGTGTGTTTTCAATTTCAACTGCAAATAAGAGCTCACCTGATTGGGATAGTGTGTATTTAGTAATACTGTTCGTTCATGTGAAGAACTAAGGTGTGTAATTAACTATGGCTTTATTCCTGCTTTTGGATTCCTTCTGGTGAACTCTGGTGAATGACTGTGGAGTACAGCTGAAATTACAAGGGCTTCTCACAAATGTGCTGATCCTGGATTGCGGATTGTTTTGAAAATTTCCCAGTGCTTAAGAAAATGCTGCTGCTAGGAAGCGTAAATGGCTCTCCCTGGGCTCAAGGGCATCTGAGGGAGGAATGCGGCTCTTGGTGCTGAAGGAACACATCACAGGGATAAGAAATAACAAGGGGAGAAGCTTAACCTAGGATTTGTTGATGTCATGGCTTGCTTCCCTATCTCCCTAAAACACGTTCTGCTTGTGACATACTGAGCTGTTAGATGTTTTTCCATTGAGTATGCATTTACAGAGATAGTAGAGCCTGGTTTTAAAAATCAGCAACTTCCACAATGCAGATTACTTTACAAACAGGACAAACCTGGCAACTGTTCATGGTCATTTGGAATCCAGCAATTAATTTCAAAATGTCATTTAGCTGGCTGAATGCTGAGTTCTGTAGGGATCACAGGTGGTGTCAAGATTTGCTTGCAAACTTCCAGTGGATCCTGATTTGTATTTTTCCGCAGTGCTTTGTTACTGATTTCCATGCCAACAGTGAAGTGTTTTCAGTTCTTAAGTGTCTCATTTCGTCATGTTCCTTCTTTTCATGTCTTCATGTATTTACATTCAGGTGCAATATGTTTGTGTTTCTGCATGGAGCACAGTGAGGAGGTTAACAGACTGTTAATAGGCATGGTCTTTGTCTTGGTCCAGGTAGTTTCCCTCTTTCAGAAGAGGTCCGTTACTAGTGAACATCTTGGTTCTCTTCACTCATGACATCTTTCAGGTCATGGACCTGTATGTGCCAAATGAATTTAGCTGCCTGCCAGTCACTCCTGATGTAACATCATCTGTGTGTGCAGCTGTTTGGGAGGGTGGCTTAGAGGGAGCTTTCCGTTGTTTGTTTCATAAACCAAAGAAGAGAAGGACTGGACTGGAGCTCCCTTGCCCCATTATAGCGTGATGGCTCATGTGCTGGAACACTGGTTTGTGCCCATCTTTCTCTGTGTTACTGTGTATCAGAAGGGATTTCTTTGGAAAAAGACATGAGAGAGCAGCTCTTGAAAAACGAGAGGAGATGTGGACAGTTGGGTGGGTTAGAGAGGAGTGCCTCCAAGCACAGGTAGGCGGTGTAGTTTAGCATGTGCTGCATTACTTCGGGGCCTCCTTTTCATTGCTCCCACATCTTTCATTACCTTCCCTTCCTCTGAGGTTCTGTCTTTCCTTAACTTGGCTCAGTTCCTAACATACTCACTTTGAACAGATGATGGGTTTGTGTCTATATATACACATACATATGTGTATATATATACACATATGTATATATGGGGGGTTGGGCTCAGGAGGTGCCTTCCAGCCTTAGCTATTCTGTTACTCTATGAAAATTGAAGGAGGACTTTCAGAGCAGAAAGGGAGGCAAGAAGAGGGGGGGGTTGTCTGTCCAACTGCAAGTTCTAATGACTCTGTCTCATGCCTACCTATCTATCTTTGCCTGCCCCATGGCACTGATCAGGTAAACTTGATTTTTGATTTGGAGGATTACTCATATGTCCAGAGTCAGCCAAGCTTTTCCATCCCGCACAGAGAGCTGGAGGAAGCCAGCGGTGCCTGGTTTTGTGCATGCATGGCGCAGGGTGTAAATCTGCATTTTCTGTTTCTCTCTAAAGCTAGGCTTGTCTGAAAGGGTTTTAAGTGTTTTGAGGAAAGGGCTGAGGAGGAGCAATGGTGGGCTAGAAGGTCTGCTCTGCTTCTCAGGGCTGTGGGGATTTTAGTTTTCACAAGGGCGTAGAAGAGCAAGAAGACCCTGGGGGAGGGGGACAAGGGGCTGCTCTTCTGTTTTGGTTTGGGGTTTTTTTTCCCTAAAAAGTCAGGCAGTACAAAGGCTATCTAAGTTACAGAGATGGAGCTGTTTGTTTGTGCTGTTTCACCAGCATGGGGAACGCAGCCTGGTAGTGATTCGATTTATTACAGCAACATGGAAGAAATAGTGAGGAAAAAATACTCCCTATCATCTTGCAGAGTACTGAAGTGGTGAAGTGCGTGTTTTGAACAAGCTGCTTACGCTTCGTATAAAACTTCACGAGCCTTTCTATTTTGAGAGAATTCTGCTTATACCAAATACATTTTCTCTGTGTCCTCTCTTGGTTTTTTTTCTGTGCTGGGACGTTTCCCTGCAAATTGACTCGCTCGCTGCTCAGCTCACTTGCACTTTTCTGCTTCCTCCCATGGGCTGTTTGTCCTTGGTACTGTGGCATCACAGTTAGTGATTACATTATCATAAATGTCACGTTTTCTTTGAAAATGTGTTGCTGTAGATGCTGTACTAGGTGTTCTTGGTGTGTATGAGGCTGGAGGACCTTTTTTTTTTTTAATACCTGTGTCCATTAGGGCCATAAACGAGTCCTTTGCACCTCTCTCCCCCGTGGGACGAGCTATAGGGTTAGGTGGTCAAGGCATTCTCCTGGTTCCCCCTTCCTGCTCACCTTCAGGTACAACCTGAAAATCTCTGGCCTATTAGTTCAAACTAAACTTTTTCAGAACTTTACAGAACTTTTTCATCCTTTAATCTCTTACTATAAGAACCCTGGGAATAAAATCATGTTTCTAACGGTTACCCCCTCCTATTCTGCTTCTTTACAAACTTTTCCTTTCCATGTGGGATTTCTTGGCACTATTTTTAAGCCACCTTCCTTCTGTGATTGGTGTATCCCCTGAATAATGTCTCTCTCTCTTGTCTGGGAAAACGATGTATTCTGACAAATCATCAGTTAATCTCTGCTAAGATACATAGGTCATAAGATACCATGATAAAATTTTATTTTCCAGAACAATTAGTGGTGATATCATCAGGTTCTGACAAAACAAGCTGCAGCATCATTCTTGGGCAGAGAAGTTTCAGTTATGACCAATGCAGAGAAAACCTCACCAAGCGAAAAAACCCAGTGGCAGCTAACCCTGCCTTTGTCAGCAAAAGCTGCTTCTGTGTGAGACCTAGCAGCAGCTCCTGGCGGCAAGGGCTCTGTCCTAAGCAGCATGATGAAAGCTCAAGAATAAACCTGCTGCACTTCAGGAATGACAGATACCACAGAAAAATGTCTCCAGGTGACACCAAGCTAGGAAAAGAAGTGCCCGTTATTCAGCAGGCTGTGATAGTACTTGTCCTGCCTCCACCAAGGCAGTCTTTGCTCTCGACTCAAGCTAGATTCATGAAAGGGTTGTCCAGTGCAGGAACCCAACTAAGCCGCCAGCATGAGCATGATCTGCAGCATCAAGTGTGACTTAAGCGCTGGTGCTGCACCTAGAAGAAACTGTCCTGTTTCCGGCTACCTCCCGGTGTACGCTCTCCCTGCTGGTGAGCAAAAAACTCTGTCTGCTGCTGTGCATGGACTCCCCTTACCTGGCTGAGGTGTCAGCTGCTCTGTCGAGTCTGGCACTGGGACTAAGGTAGGGAGGGTCAGGCCCTCTCCTATGGTATTCCAGTTCAGCCATTGCAAACTGGGACACTGGCCTTCACACATGCAGAAAAAAGTTTTTTCATCCCTGGGAAAAAGGCCTCTCCACCACTGCTTTCATGTCTGAATACCAGAATGAGCCAGATCTGGAGGACATGCAAGTTCCCTTACCAGTGAGGATCTCTTCCTTGTCCTGCTGAATGACACCCGCACTGTCACTGTATGACTGTACAGTATTTCAGAATTTCCAGGCAAAGACTGCCAAGACCCAGAGGTGGGACATGACACGTTCCTGACATGTGTCCAGGCCTCCCCGCCAGCCAGGACTACCTTCTGGGCTAATGAAAGACTGTTTGACCTAGCCAGAAGCGAATAAGTGGCGAGCACTAGCTGCTGTAGGTCAATGCCAAAAGCAGAGTAAATGAGCAGAAGCCCAGTGTGTGGTAGTCTCTTTACCCTCCACGTGTCTTGACCGACTTTGTTCACGTTAAGATTTTTTTTCTTTTTCTTGCAAAGTTCCTACCACCGCTCTGTTTCCTCATAACAGGGGGTGAGGAGACAAGGGAATTGATCTGGCCCTGCAAAAAAACTGCTTAGCAGAGATACCTGATGTCATTTTACGTGTGTACTTACTGGTGCATCTGGGCCAATGGCAGTCTCTCACCTCACAGGAGCTCTTGCTCTTCAAGCAAAATAACCTTACTGATATGCAGTTGTAATGAAGTGTACTTACTGAAGTGTCTGTTTAAAAAAGAAGTGGGCAAAATTATTTTGAAGTATATTTGTTTTCAAAGTTTCTGACAAGATACGAGAAGCAGCTTGATCCTCAGTGTAGTGCTTCTTCTAGTTAAAATGTTCTCAAGATGTTTTTGCACACCATGAACAAGAATACTGAAACTTTGCATTTTTTATCGATCTCATACTAGAAAATGAACAGGATATCAACAGATGGAAAAACAGATAATTTAATTACATTTTGCCTCCCTGCGTTTTTACAGGCTAGTTTCAGTTGTCTGTTACTTTTTACTTACTTTCCTAAGGAGTAGAGTGGTAGGAAGTACATTGTTGAGTAGCTATTGTGTTACACCCTAGAATGGATTCATTTCAGGAATGCATTAAGTAATCTTTCTCTTCAATAGATTAGGTCTACTATATGTAAACATACAGTATGAGTGGGAGTGTAAGAGAGGAAAAGTCACAGACTGGAATATTTCCTGAGATACATTTAAAATTTATAGAGTGGTGCTGGATACGTAGAAGTTGTTTTGCTGAACTGAATTAGGAAGTTGACTTGAGCTTTGAAACTTGCCATTGAATGTTATTTCTAGTGCTGATGCTGCAACTAGTTATAACTATGCTGAAGATAGTTTATCTATTACAATATTTAAGAACCTTGTTAAATTTTTAGCTCCGTTGCTCTTGATGCTCCATTGCTTTCACATATGAACATTTCCTTTTTGTTGGTTTAGAATCAAATTTACACCTTTCCATTTCATTGTAAAACCTTTCCATCTTATTTCTAAGAGAGGTGTCCCATACTACCCTCCTAGCTCATTCAGTTACTGTATAGGCTTACGTTGTGCAGGAGTTTGTACACAGGTTTTTGAATGATGTAGCGCCCTCCTCCCCAGCCCTTGAGAAAGCTGTTTCCCTGTTAACTTTGGTCTCTCTCTGTCCAAACACTTCCTTGATGTGTTTGGTTATTCTTCTTGTTCTTTCTGAGCCTCTCATTTTCCAGTACTGTTTCTGGAGAAAGCGAAGTTGTGGCTGGTGCTAAATGTACTCTGTAGATAAAACTGCACCAGCATGGGGGAAATGTTCACTTGACAACTTCAAAGTTGTATATATTTCAGTGTACTTCATGTGTAAAGCACTATGCTTTGTGAAAGAGGCGTTATGCTTCCCAGTGACTGGACTATGTACATTTGGAAGACAGAAAAAAAAAGAGTTTGCATACTACTGAAAAAAACACTTGCAGGATGAGGGCTTTTCTGAATGTGTTGTTACTAGTTGACAGTGGTCCAGAGAAAGATTAGTACATCAAGTATTTCCTTGTGTGTACAGTTCCAGGTTCAAAATACTCGGGCTGATCCTTAGCTGTTGGTTTTATACATAAGACCATAACGTCTTGGGTCTTTGACTACATTGGGCCAAGTATGTCCCCAAGTTTAAAGTTATAGCCATGATATCTAAGGGATGATTGTGACAGTCACTTTAATATGACATACGCTCAGTACTAAAGTCTTATTTCTAAGATGCTTGGATATAACACACAAAAACATAACTTCCATAGACTTGTTGTCTGCAGGAGGAAGCTTCTGTTTGTAACATTTCTTATTGAGGTTCTCTGTATGCAAGTGATAACCGCTAAGTGGGAAAATATATTCAGAGGAATGTAACTTTGCACAGGTATTTTGCGTCTTCCTTCATAAGCAAGTATTTAATGTGTAAAAGATATGTGAGATCTGTTCGGCATCAGAATTGAATATTTTACATTCCTCAACAAAACAAAAAATTAATAAAGCTAGGCTACCTTTCTTATGGATGGTCCAATTTCCTACAGATAAAGAAATCCTAGGGGCCAGAACTGAACTGAGGGATAAAACCAAAATGAGAGCTTAGGTTTCTGTGGAGCTAGACTAATGTATTTCAGGGAAGCACAGCCCAAAAGTCCCGATTCCTGCTCGTTTCTTCCAGCCATTAAATAATTCCTCCCTTTGGTTGTATTGCCTCTTAACCCAACTGCAGTTGCTGCATTGCTTACAAAAAAAGCTACTTCCCAGCAACTGGAAGATTAACCAGATTTCCCCCATCAGACTGTTTCAGGAAGGAAATCAGCAAAGTGGTTTCCCGAGTGCCTGCCTGGCTGGGTACATGCTGCAGTCTCTGGAGATCCTAGAAGTGTTTGGGTTTGGTTTGTTTTTGTTTTTGGGAAAGTTTTTGGGTTTGTTTTTTTTTTTTTTTGGGTTTTTTTTTTTTTTTTTTTTTTTTGCTTTCATTTTATTTTGCTCCTTTCTCCTAGTGCAAGTCCCTCTTTGCCCTTGCTCTGAATTGCAACGGTGCTACTGACACAGAGCTGACTGCGAGAGTTTCTGCCGGAGAGGAGCTACGGCTGCCAGGAGGAACAAGCCAGATCCTGCTTTTCTCTGGTTTTCTCGTTCGGCAGCTGCTGTTACCGTTCCTCCTGTCAGATCGGAGGGAGTTGGCCAAGCTGTAGGAGCAGCACCCCAGCGGTCGCTGCTTGGGGATGATGGGGCAGGGGGAGGAAGAAGAGTCGCTCCTCCCTGAGGCTCAGCGCTTTCCCCCCCCCCCCCCCCCCTCTTGGGANCCCCCGACTTGTTCGGTACCTCTTACTAATTTGGTAATCTGTTTGTATTTCAGTAGCATGGCTTGCACAGCTCATTTCCAAGTTTGAGACCGGCATAAGAGCTCAGTGTAGACATATGTAAGGGGCTGCGTTAGGGCAGCAGGACTGCAACTCAAGAGCGATACAGATACAAATGTCAACAAGAAACAGCTTGAATCCTGGCTGTGCCTGTGATGGCAGTGTGCTCACTCTGCAGTTCCCTGCCCATAGTATGCCCTGACAAGCCGTACAGTGGAGCAGGAACTTCATAGGAGCCCAGGACTCCCAGGCCCTGTTTCTGGACAGGAGGTATATGAAATGGCTTCCAAGGGGAAGGCAGAGAGGAGAGGGTTCTGGGATTTTGTACTTTTCACCCTGTTGTGCATTGCTGGTGGAGCCGGGTAAAAATCCTCCTTCAGGAGATTGCTCTAAGCAGAGGGGTCATGTAAATCGTCAGTGGGACTGAAGGTGTGCATACCCCACGCGTAAGTGCTCAACTCATACATACATACATTGAAGTATAGCCTGCTCTGGCTGGGGCTGGGGTGCCCACGCTGGGGACGGAGCAGGCACGCTGCCCTCTCCCTGGCCGTGTCTCAGAAAAGCTTGGCTGTGCTTAGTGCTCGTGCTTCTGTAAGGCCGAGGGAGAACTGGGGCGTACGTGGCCTCTGCCAACCCCCGTTGCCACCGGCAGCCTCTTTCTCCGAAGACGCTGCTGTGCTGGCTCGTCCTTTTGGCAGGGAGGACTGGCTGAGCTCCCTGGGGGCCTCATCAGTTCTGCGGCTGTGCGGGTTGGAAGATGTTGCTGGAGCGTAGCGTGAGGCCTCCTGCTTCCCCTGCACTCCTCCGCCACGCTGCTTGCTGTCTCCGCAGCCTTCCCACCTACTGCCAAGCCGGGGAGAGAGATGCTGGGCGCAGGAAGAAGCGCTGGTTTATCAACAGAGTACAGCGATGCTGTGCCCTCGGCATGGAGCTAATGGCACGCAAGTGGGTTTACAAAACGGACTGGGGGAGAACACGTTAGTAATTGAATTCTCCTGCAGGTTTTGTGCTGCAGAAAGTAGGATATATACAGCAGCCACTGCAGCTAAACACAGACCTGATCCCAGAGGAGCATTCAACCCTGTGGCTTCCAGGGAGCGAGCTCCTGGCGTGGAAAACTCTCCGTGAACGCGCGTAAAGAACGTAACACAAAACATTTAGTTAATGCTAAAATGTGCTAACAAAGATGTGAGTTTAATACAAGCCTTTCCTTCTTCCCAGCAGCACAGGAGCCTCGGGCTTGCAGTGAGTTATTCTGGAGCACGGAGATCTCTTGGTGATCTGTCTCCTGCAAGGAGTGCCATGAATGCAGCATTAATACTTATATAAGCTATGCCTGAGTGTATGCCCGTCCCCAAATCTCTTCTGTTATAGGAGTTAAATATGGGTATTGCTTACATATATGTTTAGATCAACATCATGTTATCATGACATTAAAATATTTTAACAGCTGCAGTGTAAGTTGAGGGCTTGTCTGTCCAGCATGAGCAGTTTGTCTACCCAAGGATCAAGCCCTGGGGGTTTCAGTTTGTTTAGCCCAGGGCAGAAGAGGAATTTGGGAAGATCCTGAAGTTTAGCTGTCTGGCTTTTGATTTACATCCTTCTCCTCCTCCTCTTTCTTTGGAAGTGCAAGGAATGGTTTTGCATCTGACTTCAGTGAGATGCTTATCTCCCTAATGGGAACTGACTCGGCGTAATATCAACGTAAGGGTGGTTGTGAGGAAGCAATCATCTTCCATCTTTTGGACTTTAGTTCCTTACTTGTGACTTTAATATTCTGATGATGGTCTTTGAATGTTTTTCTTCCCTCTGCTGGATATTTTTCTGTACTTTTCACTAGGCTTTGACTTCACTCTAGCATCATACCCATTCCTTGCCTTTCTGGTTACATTTCTGTGCAGATTTATAGGGCACTAGCAGAACCCTTGACAGCAGTGACATTTGTTTTTTTAAACAGATGTACCTCTTCTAGAATATCCCAAAATAATGGCAAAAGCTTTAAACCAAAATAAGGGTTTTAAATCTTGCCAAGTTTTTGACAGATTCTACTCCTGACAAGGCTTTTTTCCTTCTTTCAGCAAAGAACAATATCCAGGTGCTTAAAGTTGTCCAGTTTGCTGCTTCTGTAGATTTGTGTTACTGATGCATGTGAGAATTTTGATAGAGAAGGAGCTTTTTGTACAGAATGAGATCTTCATTGTCCTTCTCAGTTACTGCTTTTGCCAAATCAAAGATGATGTGGGTACGATGGTGATTCCTAAAGGATTTCTTTCCTTGGTTGGAATGCTTTTATTGGATGCTAGTAAGAAGGAATATTAAACTATTGTTTCTCCTAAGCCATTTAATTAAGAATCCATTTTGAGATAATACTGGAGGCAGTTATTAAAAAAAAAAAAAGGATTTGTCTTTGAGTTTCTAATTTTTAACTCTCTTAAATAACTGTCAAATACTGTTGTACTATGCAAAATTGAAATAGTTTGTCATAAGCTCATAGTAGTCATAAGAATTTGGGAAAATATGTTCAGATCATGCTATGTACCAAAAAAAAAAACCTTACAGTGTCTGGAGTTTAGGTGTAACCTAAGGTTTTGGCTGTTTCCTTTTCCTGGATTTGCATTTCTACCTACCATAACTTAGTACCTTCCATTTATCCCAACAGTGAGTATATGGAGAGACTATTTAGCCAGTGGTGTCCCAAGATTTTTAAAAAATCTTTGATATTTGTTTGTTCCTGCTTCTTATGCCCCCCAAAATAGTTGTTTGTTTGTTTGCCTTGTGTTTTGTGGATCCTTCTTACAAACCACCTGAGAATACATGGTAATAAGAAGTATCTCTCAAAACACTGGTTTGTTTTCGAACATGTGGACTAATATCCAAATCAGAACAGACATGGTAGCACTCAGTAAATGTTATCAGTGGGGGTTTTTTTTCCCCATTTTACATAGTAGTGATAAAACCCCCCTAGTTTGTTTGGGGTACCTGTGCTCCATCGCTACTTAGCAGTGCTCTCAGAGCTGTGGGAATAGGTCAGCATTGCTGTAATTGGGCACACTGAATTTCAAGTCCTAGCACTGTGAAGTCCTATCCAGCCAGTGGGCAGCAAAGTGCAGACTGTAATAAGAGGTCCTAGAAAGTCCTTGGAGTCCTGAATTGATTACAGCAATTAAGTTCCATGAAGTGTCGCTCAAATATTACCTCAGTAGGTGATAGCAAGATGCCCTTTCACTTGTATTTTGCTCTCAGCACGTACAGTTTTTAGATTGCGAGGTTTTGGCGAAAGGAGTTGCTATTTACAGAGTGCATAGTACTTAGAAAATTAGGGCTTTTTCTTACTAAGATATTTCTAGCAGTATATAATAGCATATTGTGAGTTCAGCAGTCTTGTGATTTCAGAATTTGGTCCTTGCTGCAAGAAAAATAGTGAGAGATCATTGCAGCTGAGAGATGGTTCTGGGGGGGGGTGGGGGGTGGAAAATGTGAAAAGGAAAAAAAAGTAAAATGCTCTGTTTGTAAGCCTGATTTATTAGTGTTTAAAGCTGTTTCTAAGTCTCCAGTTTGGAAGCTTTTGGAAGGAAGAAGCTAATTAAAACCACAATACAACACAACATACTAAACCTTAGCCCAAACCCTATCAGTTGCTTGGCTTAAATTAAGCAGCATGAAATTCATTTCAACAATACCGTAACAGCATGTCACAATTCTTTCCCATTCACTACACAGCGTGAATATTTTATACAAAGTAATTTTCCTATAATTACATTGAAGATGTAAGTCTGTTTGGGTTTTTTGTGCCCTGGTGAGACCCTTAGCAAAACCTGTGAGAGGTGGGCAAAAGCAAAGTGGATGGGATGACTTCAGAGGAAGTCATTGCCACCTAAATATAACTTGTCACAGCAGAGAGCTGCAGTCCTCTGTGTAATAAATGGAGTTTGGCTGCCCACCAGGTTTCTTCAGTGAAGGATTAGAAAACACGTTGTCTGGAATTTGACTTCTGTGAGATGGGGGGCCTGGTACGGAGCTGGAATACCTGGTACCCTACAGACGTGCAGGACTTGCTTGTGCCTTACAAACCAGTGGGTAATTGCAAAGCCGATGACTCGTCTGCTTGAGCACTGTTGGCAAGTGTGTGATTTTTACTAAATCAGCTTTGGGTCAAATTGTGAGACAGTTCAGCATGTTCTAAACCACTTCTGTTTAAAAAATAAAAAGAAATATTCAGGGTTATTTTGGTTGTATAAAATCTGATGGTGTGGGAAGTGGTGACACCATGCTAGAAGAAAATCAGGACACTGTAATTATAAAAATCCTTAAAAAGATGTATGTTCTTTAATTTAACTGTTTGAATTAGGAAAAGCATGGAGTGAAAACAGACAGGTGGCTAGGATCTTCTCCACAATGAGGTCTCAAGGAAAATTCCACTTCTTTCCCCACATTTATAATACTTGGAAGATTATTGTATTGAACATTACTGTTTCGGGGGGCTGAAGTCTTCTGTGTGTGTTTGCAACCCGAGGACATACGTACTGTTTTTTGGAAAGTTGAAAAAAATAATTTTAGCCAGTGAATGGGAGAAAAGAATTACCGAGATCCTTCATTTGACGCTTCTTACCTTTTCCAGTAATGCCAAGTCAGCATAAGCGTGCTGTGCGGAAGAGATGACAAGGAGGGAGGTGATGGCTCCGGTTGTTGTCTCTCAGCCACTTGGCAATGTAATTCTGTGAGCCTCTTCCATGCAAACCATATTGCGAGGGCAGCAATTTGAAAACAGCAGTGATCTGGCTCACCCGATCTACTTGTTTCTCTGCCATCAGCTTCTGTGCTCAGGTCCTGTTTACTAAAATAAGGTCCCTTATGCACATAATCTGTGAAATAGAAACCGGAGGTCACAGCACATCCTGAGGAAAATAAATGTCAGATGTCCACGTGCTGCTGAACAGTCCTCCAGGAAAATAAACTTACCTGTTAACGTCCGAGATCTCTAATTTTTCCTTTTTCTTAAAGAAATCAGCTGAAATACCAGCCATCCTCAGGCACAGAAGAAAGCATAAGAAACAAACTTCTGCTTGTTCACTTCCAGCTCCCTCTATGAATTAGCTTCTCAGAAACAGATCATGGTCTGTTCGCCTGAGGAAAAATAGAGGCAGAGGTGGAAAATAAATTTCAAATAATTCAAGTTTTCAGGGCTTTTTTCTTCCAGGGAGCAGTCTGAAGAGCGTTGGACAGTTCTTGTTCACTTACTAAGTGATCAAAAACTTAAATTCTAATACTTACTTCTTTCGTTGTCTGTGAAAACAAGGCTTCTAGATAAAAATGTGCCGTGTCCACAAGTCCTAGCTTGATTTGTGCCACTTACTGAATGAAACTTATCCTTAGCAAAAGGTTGGCAGAAGGTTTATCCGCCAAACTGGCTCACGAACATAAGATGACATTCGTGGCTTCTCTCAGCTGTACTTAGTTTTGCATATTGATATTTCAGAAAGCTTCAAGCTGGATTAGTAGCCTAGTAGATTGATGGGAAGTACTACGTTTAAGTGCTCCACATGCCTGTTACTGTATTTAGATTGTATTTTAATATGTCTGCTTGGCAAATGTAAGCTAGGTAATAACAACTGTATTACTTTAAAAACACCTGCCTGTGCTGGTACAAGCGGGAAGTCTCTTGTCCCATTGCATGTGTATGTCCTTCAGTCCTCCCAGTGGCCCACGTCAGGTGGTTGCTGTTGCTGCCTTTGTGGCTAGATACGGAGTTCTTTAGCAAAATTTTTGCCTTTATTCAGGCAAAAGCGGCGGGGTATTTTTAAAGCAGTGACTAGTATGTTTTGTTGTTACTCCCCTGTGGGCTTTTTATAAAGATCCAAAGACTAAAATCTCACAGAAGTCCTGTAGAGGCAGATAAAACAGTAGTGATGATCTCTAGAGATGATTGCTACAGAAGCATTGTTACTGGCCTGTTGACAGACTTATTAACTCCCCCCCCTCCCCCCCAAACCAGGCAAATGATGTTGGCCTAATCACTGGGTGGTTCATTGCCCCCGTGAAGTCCCAAGGTGTGATTTTTGGGGCAATGCTTCCTGTGCCTGACTTCAAAAATGGTCCTAAACCTGTGACGATAGTAACGTACTCATTATTCACTTCACTGTAAAAGAATAAATGCTGATTTATAGACGTGCCAAAAAACGCATGATGGCCTCTATTCAAAGGTGGAATAAGTATATCTGAGAGCAGTCCCAGGACGGGGTGCGAGCAAGCACAGCGTGGCACAGGGCAGCCCAGTTTTCGCAAGGGCAATGTGGTGATACGAGTGTACCAGGGAGAGAAAACAAAGCTAAGCTAGATGAAGACAGAAGAGAAATGGGGATAAACTTGAACAGAGTGATGTAAGAGGAGAAATGGGAGCTAATCCTTTTCCAGATCGCCAAGTTAAATGTCTATGATGCTGTAAAAAGGAACTAGATGTAGGTGTGATTTAAAAAAAAAAAAAAAAAAATGCAGTCCACCCATTTCAGCAAGAACGCTTCATCACAGCCGGCATAGGAAAGCACCCATGATATTTTCAGACCTGCTGCTTCCCTGTCCTGCATGTCTCTCCGCTCCAGGACACTGCACTTGGAGCAAAAGATATCTCCAAGAATAATGCGGAGGAGGCAGGGGGAGAGACTGGGGGCTTAGGGAGTGACATAGAAATACACCACATTATTTCAGGACTTTCTGGCTTTATTCTGTACATCTGAGGAAATGTTGTGGTAGACCACATATGGTAAACACAGATGCTTGTGTAGTTGGCAGTATGATTAAGTTTAGTTTGGGGGCAATATTTGTGTCTCTCTTCTTTTTTTTTTTTTCCTTTCTTTTTTTTCTTTTCTGAAGACTTACAGAACATTCTTGACTTCCTAACATGTTATTGGGGACAGATGCAAAGCATCATCTTTCCAGGAGAGCTCATTTAGGATAACAGGTGCAATTTTATTAGCTGGTGTATTATTATCAGGTGTCATAAAACCCCATAGTAGTAGCTTCACAGAGCCTTGGGAAGATCATTCAATACTTTCAAGAGCCAGAGTAATTAGGAAAAATAAAGCAGTGTCTCTATACTGTTGCAGCTTTAGTTTGATGCCTTTTATCACTGGAAAATACACCTTTTTTCCTCTCCTGGGTCTTCTGAATAGCTTTCATGAAAAAGAGGGACCAGCTGCAGAGATTGAAGCAAAATTCAGACTAGAGGTGTTCAGCTGTTGATTCAATCACACTTCTAACTACAAGCAATTGGAATAAAACACAAATCAGAGCATTCCCAGACAGATCTTTGCTCTTTTATTGTTGAGCAGAAAAACGGACTCTAAAAGGTTTGTGTAGTGTTCAAATTCTGTGGTTCAGACATACTTTTGGACAAAAACAATCTGAGCCTGTAGCCATTTACCTGACTGTGATCCTCACCTTCAGTTTGCTTGGAGACCGCAGAATAAGTACTTTAGGTGTTACATTATGTGGGAAGATCTGGATTTAAACTCTTTGTTGGAGGGGGAGAAAAATCCTCACCCCAAAATAAAAATTATTGATTTGGAGGGAGGAGTAAAAAAAGGATAAGCAGGCATTCGTGTCTGTCATTGCCCAGTTCTGCTGTGAATGCCGTAGGCAGACACATTGCAGATTCTGGCAGCCTCCCATTGCGAATATTTCGGGTTAGAGATGCCCAAGAGACAATCTTGGTTTCTTTCCTTGGGGCAGAGCACTCCAAGGCTTAGTGCCAAGGGAGACCCGGGCAGACCTTGCTCTGGAGCCGAATGACTTAACTGCAGTTAACCAGCAGCTGTGGCAGGAGGGACTCGTACCAGAACTTACGGGTGTTTCCCAGGATGGGTTTTAACTCCCAGCAAGGTAGTGCTGGGACACAGCTCAGCCGAGTCCTCGCACAGGTGCTTGCAGGGAACATGATGGGCTTTGCCGAGTAAGCGGATGGATGTAGGCATGTGCTTAATGGCTTTGCTGAATAATAGGCCAAAATGATAGAGCAGCTAAGAACCGTTCCTGTGAAGGGGACTGGGTAGCTTTTGGTATCCTCCGCTGTTCTATGTAGTTGTTACCAGCAGAGGTGAGGTAGCTGGAGCAGTTTGATTAGTGTCACAATTAATTTAGTACCTTGCTTATTACTAATACTAATATGTAAATGCATTTTTATGGTCAAGAGAATGGAAACATTGATGGACTAACTAGTGAAACATTTCATCCATCTTTATACTTCAAGTAGTTTATGCTGTCCTTTTTGCCACTAAAACATCTAAGCTTTGTCTTGACCCACTTAGTGTTTGAGGTTCTGGCAAAGGCCAAATAACATTTGAGTTTACAGTTATTTATAACATAAGAAGTTACATCTGTCAAAACGTGAAAAGGAAAAGTTCAGAACAACTAACATATTCAATGACAACTATCTTGGGCTTCTTTTCTAGTCTACACAGGTCTTCACACTGTAGACCTTTTCCATGTGTAACATCTAATGAATGTGTAAACCTGTAATGCATGTCAGGCAAAATCTTGCACGTCTTGCATGTTCATTTGAAAACTACAGAAAAAGATGTAGTATTTTGGCAGTAAATGTATATATTACCAGTATGGTTTTTTAAACCAAATTTCTTAGATGTAAAAACACAATCTGTGCTGCACTGAAGGCAGCTTGAGAAAGGAGATGTGACTGCAAGATTTTAAATTCGAGGAAAAAAAAAAAAAAGAGATCATGAAAAGAAATGTTAGAACAATTGCCCTATTTTCTAATAATTAGTATTCACAAAGAAAAAACATGTTCTAACTACCTAGTAATTTCCAAATTGCTGAGACACCTAATGAGTTGTCTTAAATAAATTTACCAAACATATAGAAGGAAATAATTACTGAGCATTTAAGTCTGAAATCACAACTCAATGCAAAATGGTTATGCAGCTGGCTTGTATGTTTGTCAGTTATTCAGCAAGAAAATGATTTGGTTGGGAACTGAACCTTGTCCTGTTTGGACTTTCAATGGCACGTTCACATTGTCTCTTAGATGTGAATTTGTGAAAAAGTCCTACTAAAATGCTTTCCTACAGCTCTACTGGACCTTGCTATTTAACATTACAACAGCTGTAACAGATTTTGTAATTCTAGGGGGATATTAATAATTCTAGAGGATATTGAAAGCAAAAGAGGGGCTGTGCTTCCAGTGTAATCTCTGTGCCTCATTCTGCAAAGCCTTTACATGTGGGAATAACCCCTTTGGTTTCCTTAGTGCAAAGGGTTGCTCCTCCTGCCCAGAGCTCCCACAGAAGTCTCACTCCAGTGCTTAGGATAGGACCTCTCTGCAGTATTTTACTGAGGTTGTTCTTACAGCACACACAGATTTTTCTGGCTCCAGCTTTGCTTGCAGCACAGTAATTTTTTCATGCCAAATGAATAGATACCCACTGTTTTGTATTTGCCTCTTAATTACATCACCTGCCCAGTAATTAAATTTAGCTGCCCACCCTGCATGCTTAGACCAGGTGAGCACCAACTGTGGTCAACAGTAGCAGCTACTGTTATTTAAAATGCGGGGTTTTTTAAAGTCCCCAAGTTTTGGTTCCTGTTTTCCTGTAAAAATATGTTAGTACTTACCCTCTGTAACACCTGTCTTTATGGCATTCTTACAGTATTAACTTCTGTGAGTTAAACCTACATTTTTAGGCAGTGGGAACAATAAAGATACTATGACTAGCTTGTGTAGAGGCTAATCTTGTGCAGAGGGACTGCACAATGCACATGGACCAGTGAGATGGTTTATGTTGGGTCTTGGAGTGAACTGCATCTGCAAGGAATAGGTCTTAAGTTTTAAAAAAAAAAACCAAAAAAAACATGCCCTGAGTGCACGTGGCATATGGCAGCATATGGCCCAGCAGCCAGCACTGTGCCTATTTGTTCTGCTTTTGCTTTGTCAAGAACTTTGTCAAGTTTCTGGGAACTCGTTAAGGACATGCATAGCCTCATGTGCGATGCATATTGACCTGGATTCTCGCTGAAAGTTGTAGAGGACTGCAGACACTCGGTGTTTTTTCAAGTTGAAGCTCTAGTTCTGGATGAATGCATCTCGTGTGAAAGGGATGTAGAGGGTGGGCTAATGTAATGTTCCTGCTAATGAAATCAGTCTTCCTTCTCCAGATAGCTACTCAGCTTTTTGGCCACTTCCACTGTCAGAGTGTGAAGAGACCTCAGTGCCAACCAGGGACAGAGCCATGGTCTGGAGTTAAGCAGGCTTTAGGATGTATCTTTTGTTTCTGAGCAGTGCTGACGTCCTGAAGCACGGTGAAGTTGGAGCAGGCTGTCATTGCTCGTTATTGAAGATGGGAGCATAAATGATTACAGGGGTTTTATTATTCTTTTTTAAGTGAATGAATGAATACAACAATGAGTGCAATGGAAAAGAAGTGACAAAGCAATGAAGAAAAACAGTCTAATAATAGTAATAATAACAATAAACAGATCTTGAGTTGCTTAAACGTTGCAATATATGGCAAATAGAAAGAGCCACCTCTCTGACGGGGTTATTTTGACCTTTTACCTGTGGATGCTGTTCTGTTAGTAAAAAAGAGTGTTATTACTTCCATGCACATACATTCCAATTTCAGAAGTATTGTATATAAGCAGTTTTACAGACCTGTATCACAGTGTAACTTAAATAAATAGTTCTCTCTAAATACATAACCTGAAAAATAGCCAGCAATTTCTGTTGTATGGAAAACATTACTCTTGCGGACAAGACATGGTTGCCAAAGACGGGCTTTGCCGGCTTGGGTTGGTGCTGTGGCTGCGAGGGGACTGTGAAGAGGCAGAAGCAGCAGCTCCTGGCTCGCACAAGGTGTTCGTTGCTCTGAGCTGAGCTTTGGCCTGCTCTTCTGGCCAGGAGCAGCGGGCTCAGCACCCAGTGGTCTGCACCAGGGGTTTTGAGATCGCAGCTTTTTGTTCTGGTTTGGGAGGATGAAATCTTGGATTTCGTCTGTATGGCAGGGAGAATGCTTCCTGCCTGCTTCTGTACAAAATGCTGTTGGTTACAGTACTCACGCAGATAACTGGTTACCACAAGACATACTGCATGCAGCTAGAACAAAAATTGTACTGGTTTGGAATGAGCTTTCCCCCCTGTTGCTGCTCAGGTAAACTGTAATCGTGCCTGGTGTGGATTGGAATATGGTTTGGCTTGAGAGCAACGGTCACTTGGCTGTTTTCTGTGTTCCAGCCTAAGACTGAATTTCTTGGGAAATTAACAAAGTGTCTGGAAGCAGCCCCTTCTGGTAGCAGCCTAGCTGTGAGTGAGAACCCTGTGGCATCCTAGCACCCCGTCAGCCCCTTCCAAGAGCACTGTATTTCGTGTGCAGGTCTCCAGTCAGAGGTTTCGGCAGCTGGAGGAACCACAAGCGCTAAAGTGCCCAGTTAATCATGAATGGCTCTATTCAAGGGGAAGAAGTGCTTCCTGATTCTTGCAAAGCAAAGATCCAAAAAAATTCAAGCCCCATGATAGTATGTATTTAATCCAGCCAAACTGACTAGTAGTAGCCAGTCTCTCCGTGATTCCATGTCTCAGCTGAGAAATGAAATTTCAGCTTCTCTCTATGCAAGTTTAGTATTTCCTGGCAGTGCTGTAAGAACAGCTCCGGTCCGAAATGTGGTACTTCCCTGCTTTTGTGGGAATTGGAGGTAGGGGAGAGATCCGTAAGTTAGCATCCAGCTTTATATAAGGACATTTGAATGAGCTAGATATTAAAGGACACGTCAAGATTGCACCCAGAAGTCTACTTTTGAGGCTTTGATTGTTGGTAATGTAGTTAAAAAATACCAGCCACAAAACCACTGCAGCAAGCCAAATCCACTGTATTGTCCCTCTCCTCCAGGGTACACAGGAGTCTGCAGTTCTTCCCAACCTGTGCGGTTCTGATTCTGCCATACAGTGTCAACATAATGCAGCAGAATCAACGTGGAACAAATGGCAACATAAGACCAGTTTCCATATCTGTATATCCATCTGTAAATGTAAATTTTTCTTTTACTAATTGTTATGTAAGTTGCAGGCTTCCTGTGCAGCAGGGCTTCTGTGCACTAACCCTCAGTTGGGATTTTGCTAGCTGTCCCCAACCTTGCGGAGACAGGAATGTGACGACGCAGGCTGAGTGTGAAAAACAGCATGTAGGAGAAAGTCGCATTGTGCTTTACGAGACCATCTTGGTCTGTTTTCCAGTATAGAACAGCTAAACAATTATGAGCAATCTTGTTTGGTAGAGTGTTGCTCTCTTAAACCTCCACTGTGCTGTATGTGTGCTCACACACTTGGATGTCTGCTAGAAAATTTTTAGTTGAGGTCCTGACCGGTTTAAAAGCATTAGAAGGACCTCTTGTTCAGTCCTCTGGTCTGCTGTGTAACCTCTGTGTTTGGCTGCAGGGCAGGACCTTTAGGATTTTGGGGGCCTTTGCGTACTGTGTCTTGCTGGAGGTGAAACTGCCTTGAGCATCCAAAAACCTGTAGGGAAGCTTGAAGGTACCAAGTGGGATTCCTGTTGTGGGGAGGACCTAAGAGGAGGCACAGGAGGAGAGGCAGGCACGGGTGAGGACAGGATGGGACAGGAGTTACCTTTTGTCACCTGAAGTATTTCATGCTGTCACTAGCTCTGCTATTATTCAAACTCCAGCAAACCATTCAAAATAATTGGCTGCCTCGAGGTGCGCTGCCAGTCCTGATACTTTGTCATTTTAAAGTGCTATGGATTTTCAAAGTGAACTCTTCTGTTATTGCAAAGACATTTTTCATGTACTCAGCTGAAAACTACGTGTGTGTGTATGAATGCAGATAGTAGGGCTTTCCTCTTCAGTGGCATGTATGCCTTATTAAGCATAGTGATTGCCATGCGTGCTCAATGTCTGCTTATTCCTGGATGGAGAGATGCGCTCAGAATGCCCATAGCTAGTCCTTCTGTAGGAGGAGGATGTCTACAATTAGACAATGCTGCCCTGCTGTCTTGCTTAATGGATAAGGCAGAAGCTTTTTCTCTGAGCAGGGTATGTTTTCAGAAATGCTGTCTGGGTTGTGATGGACTCTGCAGCACCCTAAATCTTTTCAAAAGAGACTGCATGTCATCTGGCTTATTGAAGCTCCTAATGGATTGATGCTTTAATTGCCCAAGCCATATGACAGAGTATTACAAATTATGGCTGGATAGAGGGCAATTCAGATCTGTGTATTTATGGCAGTTGGAAAAAAAATTATTTGCAACCTCACTGAAGTCTTCGGTTTTTCCCCCTTCTGAAACTGTAACAGCTAAAGGTTGGTATTTTGTTCTGCTCTTTCCTTCAGCAAGCAGGAAGGCTGGACCTGGCTGGCGGTTGTTTGTAGTGTCCAGTAAGAGGATGCATGTGAACTTTTCCTCCCTAAACGGGCTGGGGCACAGAAACACCGTGTTTGCTAGGAATATTGTGTTACCCTTGCCAGTCATCCAGCCATCTTGGCACATATCTTTCAGCAGTCTCGAGTGTAAGACCAGCCAGTGAGCCAGAGGGACTGATGGTTTATCATTATTTTGTAGTTGCTGAATACGCAGACCCACTGTTCTTTCTGCTTTACCCTTTTTCCCTAGCATTTTTGGGATTGCTTCAAATGTCAGTGTTTTTATCAGAGCTGAATTATACTAATTGATGAGAGAGGAAAATGAGTGAGGGAGAAAATAAATGATAAATTGTGAGGAAAAATGAATTCACAGAAGCCCAAAGTAAAAAGGCTGTGAAATAAGGAACAAGTCATTCATTGCCTTGAATAATATAATTATCTAGCAAAGCCTGTTGCCTTCAAACTGTCAAATCGGGTGTGCACTTGAACTCATTGCATATGCTCCCACTTCACAAAGTTCCTCTGTCTTTGTGAGGTTGAGGTTGGGTAACAGTTAGCGTGCTAATTGGTCCTTGAATATTATGTGCAAATGTGAAACTGTGGACATATGTGATAGGTCCCAAATTACCAGCTTGCTGCTCTAAGCTGTATGAAAATAAAGAAATTAATGAGTCTTTTTGATAAAGTTTTGATGTACAGAAAAAGATGGGGAATGCCTTCTTTCCTCTTTCTTCTCTTCTCACTTCCCTAAGACTACTAACATAATTTTGTTTTTAGTGTGTGGTCAGGCAGTCAGTTATACTTCCCCAGTTGTGACAAGAGCATGGATGCGTCGTGGTATTTAGTATCATCACGTCTACTGCAGTTGCAACAAATACAAGCTGTCAGTCCAGAACTTCATTGCACTTGGTGCTGTACAGGCATGAGTGTTCCTGTTGGCTTGTTGCAGAATATTCTGTCAATGTTGCACAATATTGCTGTTAATATTCTGATCTTCGATCAAAAGTTTTAAACAGAAATGAAAATTAAATACAAGAATTGATGCTTTTGTCCGTGCACGGTTTTAAAAAACAGTCAAAAGCTGGACTTCTGGGGGTAACAAGGGTTATTTTGAATTTATTGACTGCTTGGGTTCTAGTAGTTCCCGGAAGCCTTAATCAGATTGAGTCCCATTTTGTGAGTAGAAGTCAGTGCTGCCAGGATTCCAGCGTAACTACAAACGCATCTTGGCTGGTGAACGCAGAGTGCAGGAATCAAGGGTGGTGTCAACAGGAGCATGAGAGATGACTGGGAAGTCAGCGAGATGACTGGCAAGGGTAAGTGTGCATACCCGATAGGACGGTGTAGCCTTGCTCAGTGCGGGGCAGTGATGGAGCTGAGAAAAGTAAACCTTAACCTTGCTTGGTCTTCTGCTCTGACCGAATGCGGACACGCGCGTTCCTTGGCCCATGCTTACGGTACGTTACAGAATGACAATTTTCATTACTTACCTCGGGCTGCTTTTTCTGTCCATCTTGCCGCTATTTGCAGAATTGTGCCTTGTTTTCAGTGTGACGCTGCGGTTCAGCATCATGTGAGTCACAGTCCTGGGGCTGCATCTTTCAGATAAGCCACTTGCTATTTGGCATAACTTGCAAGAGAAGGGTTCATGCAGATGTGATTGTACCAATCCGTATCATTTGGCATACAGGCAGTGATTAGCGTTGAAGAGCAGCCTGGGGTAGCCTTGCAGTATCAGCTGCTTTGGTTAAGACTACTTTGTTCTGACAGCATTAAATAGGTCAGTGCTCAAACATATACCACTAAAAGCCAGTATGGGAAGCTGTGCATCCAGCAGTAGGTATCTATTTCTATTACATTGCCTTACAGAGCTACACTGAATCATAGCCAGAGGACTTGAATAAATGTATAGATGTGAGCCTGTGCGCTTTTTGTTCACCATTTCCCCATACAGATGATTTCTGCAATCCACCTATGTGCGCGATGCTGATACCTGTCTGGTCAGTGATGTGTTCTGTGCCTTGTTCTCATACACTTTTCAGTACATAGAAAATTAAGGGGGAAATGACATGGTCAGAGAGCACGTGGGTGAGGAACAGTGTCTGCTACTCTCGATGACAGCAGTGGTGGCTTTGTCTCAGGCTTCAGGCATGCCAGGATGTGGTGCGTTCCTGTTGCAGTGTATTATGCCACATAGGACTAAAATCTTGGAAAGAAGCCCATTCCTGCTGCAGTGTATTTGTATTTATTATTATGGCTTTTGATTTATTATTTGGAGAGTGTGATTATTTTTCCTTCTTCCTTTCTGCTGCTATTGAAGCTTTGTTGGCTGTAAGTAAAAAAAATGTGATGATCAGCAGCTATAAACCATTTTGTATCTTCAGGGTGTATCTTTAGTGGACAATAAGTAAGATGTTCTTCTCTACCACAAAGTTGGTCTGCCTTTGCAACTCCTGGTCTGTTGGGTTTTTGTTGTGGGTTTTGGGGGTTTTTGTGGTTTGGGTTTTTTTCTTTTTTTTTCATTGCTTTGAACAATGCAGGCTCTGGTATGGAGGACAGGCTATAATTTTAGGACTAGAATATTTGACCATATAAATTCAGTCTCCCACTGATAGGCTTCCCCTTCAGCTGCTGAACAGAGAGGTAGGTTGGAAGAGTAGGCTAGGCAGGAGGTTTTCTGCTACCCATTTCGCATAGGTGTGATGAGTTGGCATGCTTTGCACTCTCGCTTTTGGTCAGGGAAGGAATGTTCTTATGCCGCTGTTGGTGATGCAATTGGTAGCTGAAGTTTTCATCTTGCCCCCAAGATGGGGAGAGAGGAACAACTGGCAGCCACTGAGCAGCCCACGAGGTAGGTGTCTTTGGTGCACGACTTAGCCAAGTGCTGCGGCTGGTGAGTTCCCTGGTCTCTGCTACATCCCGAAGGAAGCAAAAGGAAGAGCAGCATGTCTAGCTTCCGAGCTAGGAAAAGCTTGTGCTGCTGCCAGCAGCTAATGCTGGTTTTCAGCCTGTTGGTGTTAGACTTGTTCCAGCTCAGGACCCCAGACGTGTGTGTTTCTGCAGACACCCGGCTGCTGAGAGGCACGCTGCCCTTCTCCAGCTCACCTTGGTGCGTGGGGTGCAGGGTGGCCGGCTGTCCTGGGGAGGGATTTTTCTGGTCTGTTAAGATCATAGCTGCGTGTTAGCTCATGTTGGCAAATCCTGTTCTTGACATAGAGGAAATCTGCCCTCCCTAGCGACAGTACCATGCTTATGGCCAAGTTATGAATATGCGACAAGAAGAGAGCATGTGCTCATCAGTGGTTCATTGCCAGAAGTCTTCTAATGGATATGTATTCACATCAATATTTAAGAGGATGTTAGTTTACATGGAGAGTAAGAATATTGGCTTCTATGGTACATGACATAGAATACGTGTTTCTGTGCTGCAGGACAAATCAATTCAGGGAAAAAAAAAATTTGAGAGACATAATGCTGTAGAATGGCTCTTTCGGAACATGTGTAGAGTTACAGATTTTGGAGCTCTATAGAGATACGAATATATATATGTATGATACATGTCTTCAATTTGTTGCTAGAAATGTGATGACTTAGAAATCATTTGTTACACTGGTTGTATAATACAGTACAGCATATGTAGTCCAGCACATTACTCCTTTCCCTTATTTAAAAACAGAAATAGCGTCTCTTAGCAGTGGTCATACGTTGCCATATATTCCTCCTACTGAGTACAGTACTGGGGCCGGATCCTTCTGCAGCTCTGCATTAACCTGATCCTTTTGAAGTTCTCTTTTTTTTATGACAGTGTTTTTGTGTAGTTATTTTTCCTAAGACATGCAAAATATGTAGGTTAAAAAGTTAGACTACAGTGCAAACTCTATGCAGCTCTGTATGCTAAACTTTATATACTGACTTCTACAGCAGCCATTACCAGCCCAGCTGAGTGCTGTGATACAGAACCTGGGGAGCGTGTGATTGCTGCATGTCACCTGCCGCCGGTGCAGAGCGTCGGGCTGGGGAGGGTGAAACACAGACCTCTCCCGTGCTGGGAGCAGACTCACGACCCAAACGTGAATTAGTCAAGTGCTTTATGGAACAGCACAGGATTCTGCAAGGCTGGAGTCTGGCTTAAGCAAAGGCCGTCATTCACCAGGCAGACATACTAATTTATTAGTAAAATTTCGATTTGCTTGGGAAATGGCTCAATAAGGGACATATATTTCCTGTTTAACATTTACCTTGAGTGGAAATTTAGACCTACACTTTAGGATTTTGAGATCTTTGTAGGAGTTTCCTCCTATAGTGAAAATTTACTTCCCTTTTTGTACGAATGCCCAGTCGTACACACCTCCATCAGCGGCGCTCCTTGAAGTCTAGGTTCAAGTCCTAGACTTGCTAGGCTTCTGGGCCAAGTTGGATGTTTGAGGTTTTGGAGAGAGGGGGATTGGTATTTCAGATTCATCATGAGTAAACATTCCCTTTGCCGTACCTTACCTGTTTTGCAAGATTAAACCCCTGTTTTTCAGTTGGATCCACACAAACATAAAGATCAGTTGTGTAGGATGCTGGAGTCAGGTTGCTTTATAAAAAGAAGAGAGAAGCCACTGCATACTTCAGATGTTGCCAGGTGACCCGAATAATGTCCCAGACAAAAAAAAAAAAAAAATCTAACTGTGGCGTTACCTTATTTCCTCCCTTACAGGCTGTTGCATTCTGCTGCTGCTTGTATGTGCTGTTTTCTTTTCATATCATTGTAGAGCGCTTGTGTTGCCCTGTTGAGTATCTGTTAATAACGCGACTTGTGCTACTTTTTCCCTGTTGAAGCACAAAGCAAAGCTTTATGTGAGTGGCACCCACAGCAGGGAGGGAAGTACTTACACAATGGTACTGTATTTACAGGGAGGGGTGATTCTAGCCAACTTTAGAATACCTTAATTATATTTGATGTGATCTAGCCCTTGACAATCTTGAATCTGAGGTTGTCAAACAGGGTTTAAATATTATAAAGATTTCTGGACAGTGCCCACAGCTGAGCTGTGTTTCACTGTGTCAGTAAGAAAGCGAAGAGATTCTTTGAAAGTGGAGAGAGAGGTTTTTCGTGCGATTTTTGTCTTTGGCTTAGTGCACCTGATTGGTAAAGCCAGGTTGTTCCTCTGCTCAACTCTGCAGATTTTTTGTGCTAGGAACAATATGTAAAACCCACTCAAAGAAATAAGGAAACAAATATTTGTAAAGTATTGTATGAATCTGACTGGGAGGGGGTTTCTATGACTTACATACATTTTCTTAGTGACATGAATTTGATTTCAGGGCTCAGCAGATTCGTACACAAGCAGACCTTCAGACTCTGATGTCTCTTTGGAAGAAGATAGAGAAGCAATCCGCCAAGAAAGAGAACAACAAGCCGCTATACAACTTGAAAGGGCAAAGGTGTGTTCTTTTCAACTTTAATAATAACTAAGTTACGTGGCATTTATCTTTTGCCTAGTGTAGTGTTAAAATTCATACTGTTGCTTTATAATGATGATGCTATCTTTTGAAGTAGTTTGGCAATTGAGTCAAGTTTTCTGCAGACAAGGTGTTCGGGGGAATATAGTGTAAATATTCTTGTATAAATGGGGATCTTCTCTGGTGAGCTGAACTCTGCTGGCTTGTGTGAAATTATTAGGTCTGAATTTTGATGTATTTGTCAAATGTCCTCTGCTAGGTTTTCAGTAATTAGATACAATTCTTGATTCAGAAAAGTTTCCACTGTTTGTGATGTGTGTTTCTGTTTGTAGTCCAAACCAGTAGCATTTGCTGTTAAGACTAATGTGAGTTACTGTGGCGCTCTGGATGAAGATGTTCCTGTCCCAAGCACTGCCATCTCTTTTGATGCCAAGGACTTCCTACACATTAAAGAGGTAAAACCAAGAAGCGGTAAAAGGGAATGTGGAAGGGAGTCTTTTTATATGCCAAGGACTACAATTTGAAAAGTTGGGGCTGAGCCGTACCAGATTAAAGAGAGCCAAGAGCCGAGTGGAGGCAGGAGAGCACAGCACATCTGATTAGTGATGATGTGGGGGTACTTCAGCCTTTTTAGACTTCCAGCACCGTGGGATGGTTATCTCGCACTTTTTTTAACGCTTGATGTTATTAAGTTGTTGTTGGATTTTCATGTCACAGGAAGGAAATGACATCTTGTTGTATTTTAAATCCCCTTCAACATGGTAGATCCAGATTATTTTCATCAAATGAAGTTTGTGATGCATCAGAGGTTATGTAATAGAAAGGGATTCTATTGATCAGAAAGTGGAGCAGCACTAGGTGACACCAGGTCTTAATAAAGCACCAAATAGGCTTGTAAGGGAGGAAATAAAACTTAGAATAATGCAATAAGAAAAGAAACCATTGAAGAGGACGGATACAAAAATAAGGAAGAAGGAATGGGAATAAATGGGCCCTGAGTACGGCTTTGGTAGAGAAAAACAAATTTTATTGCATGTTGAGCATATTTTCTGCAATTCTTTATCTGAAGTGAGCCCTCCAAATTTGCATAAACCCCTGTTGTTTTTTAGATTTGTACATAGGCTTGCAGCTTGCAAAGACATTTTTTCATCTCTGCATTTCGGGTTTATTTTAGGGTGCTGAGTACTCATTTGTCCCTTTCTTTGAATGTGTCCGTCATCGCTTCAGAGCACTGATGTCCCTTAGACTGAGCACATTTAGGAGGAAAACACTTGCTTCTGCACCTCTAGAGGCAGAAATTGGTGGTAGAACAGGGGGTTTTGCTTTAAATTCTTTCTCCCTGAGAAGGACACAGGAGAGGCAGTTGGTTCCCTTGTTCCATTTTCTCAACTTGCTGCAAACAGATGGAAATTTTTTTGTTTGTTTCTTTTGTGTGCTTCTTTTTTTTTTAATATTTGCGTGGAACAGTACTTAAATCCCTGCTGAAGAAGTGGAGCACTGAATCTGAATCTGTCTGTCTCTGCATGCAGAATTGTTTGCCCCTCCTCTTTGTTCCCCAAGAATGTGTTCTGTTCTGTCTAGTGCCGCTCCTGAACTCCCTTGATGTATGCCACTTTCTAAACCTGCTTCCCATCAGGAAAAGGTCCTTTGCTAGCACTCAGTTGATTGCAGACAGCTGCATCCATTACAGCACTCAGATCACTTTCTCAGCTACCTTCCCTGATGTTTTCCCAGCCACACCAGAAATGTGCCCTACCTGACGTACTGTCTTTCTAGTGTACATTGTCCTGTGTAACCATTCAGATAACTCTGTGCATCACCATTAAAACAAGTGTTTGATCTTGGCTTTCCGAGGACATGGCTACCTTTATTGTCAGGCCAGGGACTGAATTTAATTTACTAAGCTCCTGTCCCGCTACCCTGTACGTTTTTCCAGACGAGTGTCCCACGTCCGTGTCTTGGCATTCTGTGTTTTTTCTTCCAAGATCTAAATGGCTGGGATTGTATTGCCACTAAACTGTAAGCCATCTGGCTTACTGGTATTTGTCAGCTCTGCTAAGGGTTTAGCATAGTTTCTTTGTTAACGCTGAAACTTTCAGCTTGCCTGAAGCTGTGGCTGTAACTCAGTAGGATTTCAGGAATGGTTCCCCATGCTGGAGTCTAGCTGCATGGAAGAAGGCTTTGCAGAATTTGTCTCTCCATGATCTGGCAGGCTTGCTTGGACTAGAACAAGCATGGTTCCAGATTTTAGAATAATGCTAAACTAGGTGAGAAGTAAGGTCACCCTCCTGACAGGATGAAACATCAGCAGTAACTGATGAGTTGCTATATTGAGAATGTGTCCTGTATGTCTCATCTGTCTCCTACAAGACTATATGTGCTTACTTAAAAGATGAGGTGGCAACAATTACTGACAACGCAGAAGAAATCATGGGCATGGCAACCAATAGGAATGAACTGTAGTCCTCCCACATGCTGAATGTGAAGAATAATATACAGGAGGTAGTGACCTAATGCAAATAGCCTGTATTCCTTGCTGCATCGTTACCATTTGTATTGTTCAGATATTCTCAGCATAATGCTGATTCTGATCTCACGTCTAGAGGCATTACTCAGAGGTCCATGACCTGCTAATGGAAGAAGGATTCCCATGTTCAAGCAGTATATTTAGAACCAAAAAAAGAATGGGTAATGCTGATGGGACTCAGGTTTTATAGTGGTTTAAATCCATTGATTGATTTCACTGATTTACAACAGCAGAATGCTAGATCTTCAAGTATTTGTCTATTTTGAACAATGTAAATAGTTCTGTCCACTAAAGCAGAAGCATCATATTTAAAATTAAGCTTTGCTTACTGACATTGTCTGAATCAGGGTCATAACAGCATGAAGAATAAATAGTTAAAAAGTTGAAATGATAAAATAATGGAACCTCTTGCATAAATAACAGATATATAAAGAGGACAGGTTTTCAAGATGAGGGTGCAAGGATGTATTTCCTTAGCTGTGTGTATGTGTGTGTGTGTATGGTTTAATAAAAAGGCTGATCTATTTTTCAAAGATGTTGAGGCTCTGTATGTTTCAGAGACTTCAGTTAGGCACTGTTGTACCTTTGACAACTATGGCATGGTATTTATGTGTTTCTGCAAGAACTTAAGTGCTTGAGAATGTGGGGCCAAGAGTACTGATCATTTTTAAGATGAGATTTCTCTGATAACTTTCCCTGAAGGCATGCAAAGAAAATTGGTACACTCATGCTGGTCTTAATGACTTGAAAGTCAGTTGTGAAAAGTAATGTTTGTTTTGAACACTGTCGTGCCTAATGAAGCATAGCACAGTATAAGGTTTTCAGATATTTTTCTTCAAAAGTGCTGCTGGCAGCCAGCTACAACAAATCCTTTTCCACTGTGAATCCACTATGATACCGCTTTTCATCTTTCCATCATTAAAGTTAGGCCAGACTTTCAATAATGCAGAAAAACATAGGTAACTAATGGTTAATGATAAATTTTATACTTTCAGGTATATATTAAAGTTTCTTCCGAAGGTTGAATTTTTCTTCAACTGTCATAAATTTAAAAGTGTATGCCTCCAAAGAGTTTAACTCCTTCTAGGCAGTGGCGCTATAAAATCCTCATTTGTAGAGAGGTGTCACAACTTGGGTTAGAGCTCTACCGTAGCGTTAATCAGATACGAGTTTGGTTCATTGCAGGAGCTGGTAAGTTTTCTATGTTGTCTTGGATAGGTTGGTCTTTCTTACATGTCAGTTTCTAGAATGGTGTTTGTAGAGCTTTTCCATCACACAAGGGCTTTTGCAAAGGGATAACATGTTAATAACATCCGTAAAAGTACCTGGGAAGGAGGAAGGAAAAACAGCGGTGGTGCTGGTCTTTGGTGTAGACCATTAAATTTTACAAGGAACCAATAACGATGGTTTTGATGGTGATCTGAAGGTGTTATTTTCATGTTTGACTGCTTTATATGGCTGCTGCGAGGTAGTTCAGTGGCCTTGTGTCGTGGTTTCGGTTTCAGCTCAGTCGGTAACAAAGCACCACGAAGCCACTCGCTCACCCCCCACCCCCTCCCCGGCCACGTTGGGATGAGGAGAAAATCCAAAGGCAGGCTTGTGGGTTGAGGCAAGGACTGGGAGGGATCACTGCCCACTTATGGTCACGGGCAAAAGACAGGCTCAACTTGGGGAAGAAACAAAAGCAATTTAATTCACTACAAATCAAATAAAAAAAAAAAAAACCCACAAGGGTATTGGGAAGGGAAACCAAACATCAGAACACCCCCCCACACCCCTCCCGCCTTCCCGGCTCAGCTCCGTTCCCGGTGCTTTCTACCTCCTCCCCCCGGCGGCGCAGGGGAACAGGGG